>QLTV01002265.1:3455682-3536923 GCA_003457575.1 Thermophis baileyi | reverse complement strand
ATGCCTCTTAGCACCCCCCTAAGTCATCCCACTGCCCCCCAGGGGGCGGTACCGCCCACTTTGGGAACCACTTTACTAAAGAGTAAAATAGAGGTGCTACAGAAATTTAAGCAATGGGTAAGCTTTGTAGAAAGATGATATAAACAACAGGTATGTCAGCTGCAGACTGACAGAGGTTCAGAATTCATGTCAACATGTTTTCAACAATGGTTGGGACAGTTACCGTAGGAATAAAACACAGACGCACTTATCCGTACACAGCAGCTGAGAATGGTGTTGTTGAAAGGCAGAATGGAGTCTTACAAACAATGAAGGACTCACTGCTGGAGGATTCTGGTCTGAGCCAGTCATGTGGGGTGAAACCATGTTGACTGCTAACGATTTAATTAATAGGCTGTGGAGTTCGTCTATTAATGATACTCCATATGCAGTGCTATATGGGAGAAAGACATCTCTGGCACATTTAAGAGTTTTTGGTAGTACTGCGTGGGTGCAGATTCCAAAAGCAATTAGAAGAAAGGGACAACCAAAGGCTAGAAAGCTCAGGTTTATGGGCGATGAGCCAGGCTCAAAAAGCTATCATTTTAGCGATGGGAGCAAAAGAATAGTGATTTCCAGGTCTGCTAATTTTGCAGAGCAAAATTGGAACAGAATTGATGCAAAATTTTTGGAATGATTCACTTAGTGATGGTGATCCACTTAGTGATGGTAACTCACTTAGTGACAGTAACTCACTTAGTGATGGTGTCAGCATTCAGGGAAGAAAAGCTGAAAAAGATATCGAGCAAGAAAGGATTGACACACAGGAGCAGTCAATGCCATGCAGGTCAGAGCGATGGAACAAAGGGATTCCACCAGACAGGTATTCTGCTAGTAAAGTAAAGGTGTGCTATGTATGGTATGAGCCAAGGAACTATAAGGAAGTATTGGCATTACCTAAAATTGAACAAGTAAAGTGGAAAGAAGCCATGGACAAAGAAATGAAATCCATGGGTGAACATAAAGTGTTCACATCTATGACTTTGCCACAAGGTTGCAAAGCTGTAGGATGTAAATGGGTGTACAAAAAGAAAGTACTACCCAACAATGAGGTCCAATATAAGGCAAGATTAGTGGCACAAGGTTTTTCACAAAGGAAAAACGTGCACTATGATGAGGTATTCGCACCTATGGTAAAGAGTGAAAGCAAAAGGTTGGCACTAGCGTTAGTGGCACATAGCCATAAAATTTGACATTTTCATATAACCACGACTGATGGTTGCATATTCACTTGAAGGTTAAAAGGTGGGGATTGTCAACTATTAGCATTTGTGGATGATCTTTGTTTCATTGCAAAGGATGTATCACAGTAAAAGGGTTCTCAGATATTTGAAGGGAACTGTGAACGTGGGTCTTAAAATGCTGGTCTAGGAAGAATATTAAATTATTTGATTTATGTCTCTTCCAGTCATGAAGGGAGGAGTGTTAGAATATTCACGACTGGGAGAGCCAATGGTAACAAGGTCAGCCAATGAATAGGCATAGCAACTAAGTCAGCCAATGGGAGCTAAACACATCTGAGTCTCTGCAGAGAATTGAAACTGAAGCTAGAAGGCTGGATGTGGCTCAGCCCACTCTGTACTCTCAGTCCACTCTGAACTGCTGAAATGAAACTAACTGTTCTCTCCTGCCTGTTACTGCTATTACGTTGAAGAAGAATCTATGTTGGTATTGTATATATATTCTTGTATATAAAGAAGTTTCTTATTTAAATGAATCCTGCTGTACCAGTCTGCCTGTGTGTGCTTTCTGGATTTAATTTTCTGCAACAAACTCTGACATAAGCAATACTGTGACTGCACACAAATTATTATGGAGAAGTACAGGCAACTCACTGGAGAAGAGCCTAATGCTGGGAACGATTGAGGGCAAAAGAAGAAGGGGACGGCAGAGAATGAGGTGGCTGGATAAAGTCACTGAAGCAGTCAGCGTGAGCTTAAATGGACTCCGGGGGATGGTAGAGGACAGGAAGGCCTGGAGGAACGTTGTCCATGGGGTCGCGATGGGTCGGACACGACTTCGCAACTAACAACAACAACAGGCAATTCAAGTTAATATTCTTATATATATTGTTATTCTTATTTCAATTCTCCTTGAGATAACTCCTTTGGTTTAAATTAGCAGCCACCACCATTTTCAGCCCCCCTCCCCAAATGTCGGCAGTGAAATCCTAGTGTGCCTCACGACCACAAGAAAAAGTTGGGGGCCTATGACCTGCTTGCTTCCTTTCTAAATAAAATCTTCTGCAGAACATCATGAGCCTGGAATGATCTGTTTGCCTCTCAATATCATTCGTATTTAATTTGGAGACAGAATATAGACAGAAGAGGGCTCCATTATCCTTAGGGATGCCTACTAGCTCAGAGTCATATATCTAGTGGGATATCGGTGGAGGCTTGGGGACATGTGATCAGGAAAAGGTTGGTTGACTGTCCTCATATCAGGGCAAACAAGCTGATTGAATTTACCCATTGTCTTACAAAGAGTCATTATGTATATTTCTGCCCTCTCAAGCAGCAGCCTATGATTACATAAAGGTGACATATGTGGTACCAGCACCCCATAACATGCCTGCTTTAAATGCTAGCATAAATAGGATAACATTTTAGATGCATTTTTCAGCATGACCCGTGGAAGGCCTATAAAGTTGATAAAATATTTATTTCATTTTTAAATATGTATTGCCACATTTTGTTCTTAAATTTGCAAGGAGATGAGATAATGGGGCATTTCTATGTATTCCTATGCACTTGGGAGATAGGTTTTTATTTAGGATGACAATGATCAGCATCAACATCTGTTTATATTAAGATTAATTTTATCCTGCAATGGTTGCCTGTAGTTGTAAACATGAAGATTTATATAAAATATTAACTGAAGATAAAGTAAGGGTTATACTGTATAGGGCATGTTCTGCTTTAAACCTGGGTCCCTTGCTCATTTCTTCAGTACATTTGTTTCTGTATAATAATGATGATTATGATGATCCCAAAATGCTGGCTTGTTCAGCTTTCTGAGAATGAACATTTGGTTACTGTATGACCTGTTTGGGAACAGTCTAAAAGCAAGGTTTAAATCTTAGTAATTTGTTGCTTGTTCACAGTAAGCCAGTATAAGCCATCTATTTGGTATGAACATACCACTTTCTCTCATGTAGCCTCTTCCACAGAGATGGGGTATCTATAGTTCCAGGGTAATGATGAATAAAAATTCCCAGCCTCCTTGATTACATTAGATACTTCAATGAAAGTTACATACAGTATCTGGAAGCTCGGGGTTCTGTGCTATGTAGGTTAAGAATAGATAAATCATGTTTTTCTGGGGAAGATCCTTCCCTTTCTAACACAGAGTATGTTCTCACAACACCCTTAACCTGGGCAGTTAAAACTTTTCCCTAAACTTGGTTAGGGTTACCCATAGAACCACTCACTTGTGCTTCAGCATGCTGTAGGACTCAGATTGATTGATCTGGGTAAAGGGTCAAATACAATGGATAATATCAGAAAAGGAGGTATTTCATAATCAGCTAAGCTATGTTTTGTGAATAAAGCATTCTATCATTAATCTCAGGTTCTTCCTCACTAAAAAAAATAACTTCTATTCATTATGCATAAAATAAATGTTCCCCTTTCCTTGTCCTCTTTCTTTCTTTCTTTCTTTCTTTCTTTCTTTCTTTCTTTCTTTCTTTCTTTCTTTCTTTCTTTCTTTCCTTTTTTTCCTTTCTTTTTTTCCAGTTCACCAATGTGAATAATATTCATGGCATTACGGAGGAGACAACTGTATTATATTAACACTTTAGGGTCTGTGATGTACTGATCGCTGAAGCATACACCATATTAGACTGAGCTAATGATTGGCTTGTGTATTCAGGAAATTGTTAGAACCCAGCCATAGTCTTTCTATGTTGTGTGAACCAGACTGTAATGTTAAGCCACAACATGAATTGTTTGAGTTTAGCATGTAGTATGAAGTGAGTCAATGGGTCAGTTGTTCAGATTTGTAAAGGCTTTCATTCCAAATTGGGGTGTGTGTATGTGTGTACGGGCATCCTCGCAATAATTTTTGCAGAGAGTATCAGCACTTCATAAACTCTTAAAGAGTCCTTTTTATTACCATTTCTCATTTTCAGAGCTGCAAAATCAGGGCTCTGGAACCGGTGCTCTGTGCTCAACATTCCTTCAATGCTGAATTGGAAGTAACAAGATTTGGATTTCACTCGGTGGCGGGGGGGGGGGGATATTTAGGGATCAAGCTTTCTCTGGATTGGAACCTTTGCAGTGAGGTGGAGGGAAAGGGCTGATGCTGAGTCAGACTGAGCAGATGAGCAAAATTACTTATGATCCAGCCTCTTTTTCTTTTTATAGCCTTCTCCCTTTCTCTGTGTGCACATTCTTTGCCAAATGAGAGGAGTGTCTCAGATCATTGCACTTCAGCTTGATGACGGTCCCTGAAGACAGCGGTCTGGTAAGGACAGGCTGCCAGCAGAACTCAGGAGCCCGTTCAGCCATTCCCTGTGGGCCTTGTCTGCCATCCCGCAGTGAAGGCTGTCCTTTTTTCTTTTTTACACCGAATGGAAGGGGCAGAGGTCTCCTTGTCAAGAACCAGGGGTTCCAGGAAGAAAATCCCATCCCATAAGGGAGCTGTACGCCTGTGTGCTTCCTCAAGGAGATTCAATTAGCAGAAGTTATTCTCTTCCTGATTCTCCTTCCCCTCATGCCATTCCCATACAGTTCAAGGCAGGGCAGGAAAAGAGTCATTTAGGGCAGAGATAAACTTTGTTGTAGAAAAAGCAATGTCTGCCTGGAAACCAAGCCACTGGTACTTTGTGCATAAGCAAACACATTCATGTACACCTACATCGTTCACATTTCAACCCGGACCTAGAAACGACTCACACAATTGCTGGCCATCTAAAAGTCAGATTTAGCACCACTATATCTAGACATAAGCAAATTCTGTGCCGGAAATTTTGGTGACAGATTATAAGAATTAACAAGAATTATATAGCTGTGTATCACATGTGCTGGTTTGCATACTTTCTGCCAATTTCTTCCTTGTCTAATCATGAGATTGGTGCAGAATCTGAAAATCTGTTTTTGGTGTTAATGTTTGACCATCCCCACCTAGGAGAATTGTTGTCTGGCATCAGTTTAGTCCCAACATGACTGGCTGTTACAGTTCAATGATCTATGAGCTCAAGCAGTAGAGTTTTTTTTTTGGGGGGGGGGGAGCCCGTTTCACTATTAACTTAAGATGTCGGCAAGTCAATCATAGATCAAGAGCAGGAATCTAATAATCAACAACAAACCCAAGCGGAGAGACAGGAGACCTGATGAGGTAGAATCCTGAGTTCAAATCTAGCACATGGGACAGAGCGGAGGCTTGAAAATTTGCTCTCAGCATCTGCTGCTAGAGATGAATAAATAAATAAATAAATAACCACCCCGAGCCTCAGTTTACACCTCAGCAATGGCTCTTTTGTTGGCTTGTTTCTCGGCAAGGTGCTCAGGTCTACAGAGTTCTGCTCTCTGTTGTCGAATTTGTATCATTTGTCTCTGCTTAAGACGGAGGCAAGGGGGTGGATGGGCAAAGCTGTACATGGAACTTCCTGGATCTACCTTTCTTAGAGTATTGGAGTCATTGGCTCCAAAGCTGCTGGAATCATCATGGCCAGGCCAATTATCACTAGATGCCTTGTCTCCACTTCCTCCCATCATCCTCACTTGATGAAATGCCCAACCGCAACGCAGCACACCTTCTTGTAAAAGTTTCTTTTTTAAAAAAAAAATACTAAGATCAGGGGTGTCTGTGGATCCATGTGTCCCCCCCCCAAAAAAGGCAATCTATCAAAATTCTGATTTTTGCATGCATGTCCCACATAAAAAGGGCAAGAGCTTTGATTGCACAATCTTGGCTGTTATCTCAGGTTTTTTTTTTTACCCTTTCCTGCAAACACCTCTAGGTAAGATCAAGACATTTGTTTTGTAGATTCCCCCCCCCCTCCTCCTCCATTTCTCTCTTCCTGCCTATCTTTTTAAAAGAAATGTAAGATTCTTGAGGGGAAATATGGTTAGCATCTGCCAATCTGCCAATTCTATACTCAACCCTTCCAGAGTATCCAATCCATTTGTAGCTTATCTGTCAGGGCATTCCTTCTGAAACGTAGTCTTGAGTTTCATATTGTGACAGAATAATTGTTGTCATTTTCATGCAGATTATTATTAGCCTTCATTAGGAATAATAATCTCTGGATAAAAAGAAGCCATTATTTAAGACAATATCAAACACAGATTACTCTTCTCCATCCCCAGCAGTTTTCTCTTCCCCCTTCCCCCTGTCTTTTCAGAGCCTTATGAAAATGTTAGGCCTACTCCCCATCTGAGGATCAATTTAAGTGCATCAGCTATACATTTTCCAAACTGAAACCCAAAATTACAGTCTTCTCTTTCTCTTGATCTTCCCAGAAATCAGAAAGTAATCCAGAATCCAATTTAGCCCAGCCAATTTCCTTCTGCCTCAGGGGATATTTTTCTCACTCTCTTAAACACCCCCCCCCCCAAAGGTGTGTGTATGAAGGGAGGAGATGGTAATGCAATGCAATAGTTTTGGCTGGCAAAAGGAAGCTTATCATTTACATCCATGTGCATGAATGAATAGAAGCATTTATTGCGTTTTAAGATGTATCACAACACAGTAGACAAGACCTGATAAGGAGATCAGAGTGGAATAGATTTTAAAACAATGAAGATCCAATAGAAGGCAATATACTGTATATAGCTCAGTGTTGAACTGTGGTGTTCTGAGTGCTGTCTGACCTTGATTGTTTTCTTGTAGATGTTTCATTACCCAACTAAGTAACATCGTCAGTGCGAGTGTGAGTAGAGTTTGCTGCCTATTTATAGATAGCAGCTTGCCTTTCCAGTTTTGATGAGTATGTAATTTCCTTCTTGGTGTTTCCTTGATTAAAGTATTATTTTTGACCTGATTGTTTGTCTGGTCCTAATCCTTGCTTATCTGAATGTGAGCTGCTGGAGGGGATGTCTTGCAGTCTTTTTGTTTTCTCTTAGTTTTTTGTAACTGTCTCTTAAATGATGCTTAAATGTGGTATGTAAATGGTGGACATAGCCATGTTCTGAAAACATCCTTGTATCTGAATTTAAGACACTGGAAGAGAGTTAAACACAGGTTTAGAGGTTTCTATATCTTAACTTTGGATCTCCTTGGTGTTTCTTGGAAGTAGAAGTCTGATTTGGATAGTTGATCTTAGCTAACAGGGCAACTCCGTAATACTGTTGGGCAGAGATGCTGGCAAAAAAGGAACTTCCATGAGGGAACGGCAGGAAAGGTCTCCAAAGGTGGGAAATACATACCATTGTAATGAACGCTCTTGTCCCCAAGTCCGTTATGGAGATGGAGGTGTCCAACAAACTCACTGTAAAGCCCATCACAAAGATGGAGTTAATCCTGTGGAAATGTAAGGAATAAGCCCTTTTAACATAATTGAACATGGTATGGCCATTCCCAGCAGCAAGCATGAATCTTTCTATTGTAGACATTTTATCTGTTTGCATTGCTAAAGCCATCGGGTCTTAGTCTGGTTGGTGCTTGGATGAAGCACTGTCTGGAAGCAGCCCTGAATATCTGAAATAGTTTTGGGAATGAACCATCACTCAGAAGTAACGTTGCTCAAAGTGGAAATCTCCTTAATTTCCTACTTCAAGGCAGAACACCAATATCTTTCAGGGAAGGCACTGTTCCTAAACCAGAGTAAGTTGAACAGATAGATTTTTTGGGTGGGTGATCCATAAAAGAGAACTGTTAATCCTCTCTGTACCAGCAGATTATTCTCTGTAAACAGTGGTACGGTTAGGGCTTAACAGACTTAGTGAGGGAGGAGGCACTTCGAATTCTCATGTATGTGACAATGGCCTGCTCATTTTGCTGGGTTGGTTTGTGCATATCCATCCCAAATTCCAGCCACAACGGCGCCAGATTGTCATCCTACGTTGTAAATTCAGTGTTTGTGTTGCAAACTATTTTTCTACCTTCCTCCTTCTGATTGCAAATGGTAGGAAACTCTACAAGATAATGGTAAAAGTTTCCTTGTCAGTCATGCCCGATTCTAGGGCCTGGTGCTCATCTCTGTTTCTAGGCCAAGGGAGCCAGCATTGTCTGAAGACAATTTCTGTGGTCATTTGGCCAGCATGGCTATACGCCAAAGGTGCATGGAATGGTGTTACCTTCCCACCGAAGTGGTACCTATTAATTTGTGTGCATTTGCATAGTTTTGAACTGCTACGAGGTCAGGAGCTGGGGCAAAGAACGGAAGCTCACACTGCTGCGTGGAGCTTGGGTCTCCAACTGACAAGCTCAGTATCTTTAACTGCTGAGTCATTGCTGCCCTGAAACTCTACGGATGGTTAAAACAGCTTTTGCTTTACTCTTTTGTTTCTATTGGTTTTCTTACCTGGAGAAATTTGTTTGCAAAGGTAGGAACCTTTCTGTTTTCTGATCATAGTATTCCATGAAGTGCTCTGTATGCCACAGGTGTAATATTGTTCTCCTCATCAGCACATGGCCCCATCAAACTCAGTTTTTTACACCTTCAGATAAAGGTTATACTCATACAATAATCTTCAACGTGTCAGTTACTGACCTAGCAGCTGTATTTGCACCTGCTGGGTTAACACGCCTGCTTGCTTGATTAATGGATGTTTCCAAGTATTTGTGTAAACCTGGAAAATGGACTCATGCAATAGGTGGATTACATTTATTGCGTGAACGCACAAAAAAATAAATTCAGGTAATGGAAATGATAAAGATTTAGTGCTAAACTGAAGATACTCTTCCCCTCTTTGTGGAATTCCTGGGAGAAGATACTTTTCTTGTAGTGGACTTGGGGAACAATGTTGCTTCCCAGGATATTTTATAGGACTGAAGAAAGCAACATGCTGTTTATTGTAGCTTCGCTGCCCTTTAAATGGTACCAACCAGGGGTGGGTTCTAACTTACCTCACTGCCGGTTCGCTTCCTCCCGCGCTGCGTGGCCACGCCTCGTGGGCGCGCGTGCATTTTGCGCGCGCACACGCATGCGCAGTGCAAAAAAATAAAAAAAATTCCCAAAAAAAGAGCCAAAAACAAGATGGTGACACATGCGCAGTGCAGGGAACTAGGCTTCTGCGCATGCGCAGAAGAAAAAAAATTCAAAAAAAATTGAAAAAAAAATTCAAAAAAAAGATGGCGGCGCCCACGGACCGGCACCGACCAAACCGGATCCGTGACATCATCGTGACGTCACCAGCGGGTCGCTACCGGTTCAGGTGAACTGGTCCGAACCGGGAGGAACCCACCTCTGGTACCAACTTTTGTTTTTTTAAAAGAAAGGGATTTTTTCTCTCTTGTCCCATTTTAATAGGAAGCATCCTGGATCCACTGAGAAGAATTAAGGTTTTGAGTCATGGAATACACTCTAGATATCTCCAAAGGCCCCAATAAATAATTTGGCCTAGATCTAATAAGATCCTTTGATAGCTTGGACCCTAAAGAAATGCTACCAGGCAAAATAAATAAAAACAGACCACTGAGCCAGTGATTTGACTCAATATATGGAAGCTTATTTATAAATGTATGTAAAATCAGTATACAGGTAGTCCTCCACTTACAGCAGTTCATTTAGTGACTGTTTGAAGTTACAATGGTGCTAAAAATGGTGCTGTTTTAAGTTACAACAGTGGTGAAATTACAATGGGACTTATGACCATTTTTCACACTTACAACGTTGCAGCATTCCTGTACTCATGTAGTCAAAATTCAGATGCTTGACAACTGGTTCACATTTATGACGGTTGCAGTGTCCCGGGGCCACGTGATCCCCTTTTGTGACCTTCTCACCAGCAAAGTCCATGAGGAAACCAGATTCACTTAACAACCATATTACTAAATTAACATCTGCAGTGATTCACTTAACAACTGTGATGAGAAGGTCGTAAGATGGGGCAAAATTCACTTAACAAATGTTTCACTTAGCAACAGAAATTTTGGGCTCAATTGTGGTCATAAAAGTCAAGGACTACTTGTAATTTATTATTTAATTTACTCTGTTCAGTAAAGTGGTGCAATTGTAACAGGTGTGTGCTTGTATATAGCACAATCATTTAATGCAGGAAGTCCTCAACTTACGACCAGTTGCTTAATGATTGTTTAAAATCATGATAGAAAGGTAATAAAAAAAGGTACTTATGATTTGGATTCGAAGTTCTGATGGCTGGGTCCCCCCTGTAGACACATTATTTCATTTTGGGTGCTCGGCAACCGGCTTACATTTATGGCCATTTGCCGGATCCCACACTCATGTGACTGATTTACAATGGTTGGGTGTGTTTTTTGTCAGAAATAGGTGTTTACTTCCAGTTTCCAGCAAAATTTTCCATTGCAAATAATGGGTTCAGTTTACAACCATGGTGTTTGCTGAACAACCGTTGCAAAAAAAGTTATAAAAATGGATTGGTTACACGATGACTGGCACCTGACCGGAATTCTAGGCTCAATTATAGTCATAATTCAAGGATTAAATGTAGTATAGTTTCTCCATCACTGGAAGGAATATTTCTGCATTGGTCAGAGTACTGCTGGTATAATTTGGCCAGTGCTGGATGTTTATTTTATTTTAAGGAGGATTTGAAAAAAAAACACCACCTAGAATAGATTCAGAGAAGAGCAACAAGGATGATCAGGGGACTGGTAATTTGAATCTTCCAAGAAGAAATCGAGAGAACTGGATCCATTTAGTTTTGAGAAAAGATGGCAGAAGATATGATAATGCTTTTCAAATACCAGAAGAAATTTAACATCTGTTGTTCTCTATTGTCCCACAATGCAAGCACTGATCTTAGATGACCAGAAAGCAGATTCTAGCAGACCATTAGGGGGGGAAAATATCTCAATGGTTTGACAGCAATACCAAAAGAGGTAGTAATCTCTTCTTAGACACTCCTGGATGTATTCATGGAGAGGCTCGACAGCCAAATCTAAAGATGGTTTTATTTGAATTCTTGCAAGAAACTGGAGTTGATGGCACAATTAAATTTTCCACTCTCTTTTGATGACCTGCTCTTCTATCCAGCAGAATGTCCCAGCTCCAGCAACCTCATTCATTGGGGAATCAATAATGCCACGTTCAACTGCTTCCATAAAGCACCTGATAATTCTTGCAGCAAATTAACCACTTGAATTTAGTGAGAATTAAGCATATGTGGTACAAGGTGATATCAGAAACAGAATGGATGAGAATTGTTTTGCGTGCTCACTCCGTTTTACATGGTTGAGATGGGTCATAATATTGTTCAACTTGGCCCTGGACCAACAAAATTGTGATGCGGGTGAAAGGAAATCTGTGTTATTTGACACTTAGAATTCACCCAAAATTCTTTCTGACCTCTGAACTTTGTGTGATTGACTGCTTTAAGTAACTTTAGAGGTTGGTTGCTGCTAAACAGTTTCCAGAGGGATAACTGTCTGTTGCAATTAAAAACATCAAAGAGATCTTGGTGTCTTAAAAACGAACGGAGAAATTTTGATGTACCATTTAATAAATATGTTAATAGTTCATCTAATTCAATTTGGCATTAAAAATTTCAAGACTCTTGAATTTTTTATTGTATGGCTTTCCTAGTATCAGTATAAGTAAAATTTCCTTAGGACATATTGGAGCACGTCTTGCAAAGATTAAACATTTTAGTTGACAGAAACTAAAGTAGCGATTTAAAGTTCCTGATTTGTAAAGATAAAGACAAACAAAAAAAGTATGGCTTTTGCTCATGTAAAATTGGAGGAATTTCAAGACAAGTTAATCTTGATCAGTTCCACAAATGTCAAACTCGCAAACTTTGTACCATTGAAGAAAATATACAAGTGCAAACTTGTATAGCTTCCAGTTGCCCTTCCCATTAATGGTAAGAATAACTGTAACATAATGGAGATCAAATAAAAGAGCATGATATGATTGAGAGAATACTATGAGCAACCTTCTACAATCTGTTATAATATGCAAGGACTACTTTTTGTCTCAGATAATTTTTCCTTTTGTTGAAAAAAAAACACATTTCTTCTGCAGATGCTCCCACTACACACACATACACAAGTGCGCATTTGCACACACCCACATCATTCCCTTTGTGCATTCTCTCTCCCTTCTGTCTGAGGTCATATTATCCTCTTAGAGTTTAATCTATCTGTAATTACGCCCTGTAATTGCAGAGCAGTTTTAAAGCTGATTTTACTTCCCAGTTTTCATTTTCATGGATCCTGAGTCCCATCTATAAGTATATTTCTAATCATCCATCGGGAAGCTACAAGAAGGTCAAGAAACAATCTCCTAGTGGGGCACTGCTGTACTAGAAATCACTTCTGAGGATCAGCAAGTGGCAGAACACATGCAGAAGAAACCAAATTCAATCCCTGGAAGAACCTCCAGTTGAATAGACCAGAGCAGAGGTCTCCAACCTTGGCAACTTTAAGACTTGTGGACTTCAACTCCCAGAGTTCCTCAGCCAGCGCTGGCTGAGGAACTCTGGGAGTTGAAGTCCACAAGTCTTAAAGTTGCCAAGGTTGGAGACCCTTGGACCAGAGTAGAGATCCTGGGTTAAGTGGACCCATAGTATCATTTGGTATCAGAAAACTTCCATGATTCCAAAGAATGTAGTTTTATTCGGGGTCTGAGCATGAATAACCTGCAGGGTTAACTAAAGAAAAAAGGTTTTGCTAATAAACTTATAAAGTAATGTAACTATTTCAATTATCTTGTTTCTTCTCTCATCTTGAAATTTGTGGGGTTTTAAGATACCCTTGGACTAAATTTGAAAAGTGGACTGGGGGAAAAAATGAATAGAGCTTTTTTTTATTTTACCTTGGGCTGTAATCAAGATATTTCCCGATTGTATGTATCCTCTCTGAAGAATATATTTATTATTTAAATCAATTTATAAGGTCACTCATCTCATAAATGCAACTGTGGGTAGGTAACAAAATATAAATACAATTAAAAAAAATATTAACAAAGAGTAAAAAGCTATAGTGAGTACTGAGGATAAACCTCAACAGAACTATCAACAAAAACCTCTCAACAGGCCATCTAACTTCCCAGCCTCCAAACTCTGGGACACTTCCAGTTCTTCAATACTTTATAAAAGGCTGGCAAGGACCAGACCAATTTAATCCTAGGGGCAGGGGTGAAATCCAGCAGGTTCTGACAGGTTCTGGAGAACCGGTAGCAGAAATTTTGAGTAGTTTGGAGAACCGGTAGCGGAAATTTTGAGTAGTTCAGAGAACCGGCAAATACCACCTCTGGCTGGCCCTAGAGTGGGGTGGGAATGGAGATTTTGCAATATCCTTCCCCCAGGAGTGGGGTGGGAATGGAGATTTTGCAGTATCCTTCCCCTGCGAGGCCCACCAAGCCACACCCACCAAGCCACACCACGCCCACCAAGCCACGCCCACAGAACCTGTAGTAAAAAAAATTGGATTTCACCACTGCCTAGGGGATGCAATAAGGTGTTTCAGAAGGCAGGTTTTGCAACAAAAAAGCATATTTGTGAATGTGAATAAGTAGATTTACAGAAACAAGGGATTGAATACTGTGTTCTCCATCTGAATTCCATATATTTGTCCAAGAGGACAGCCAAGAGGATCACTAAGTCCACACATTCATCTCTACAGATGAGGAGATCAGTGGCGATCTATGAATTCAGTTGCATTCCAATTCAATTATTTTCATATTTATTTCCTTTGTTCAGAAAACTTGCATTCGGTATGCTTTGTATATTACATTTCAAATCTACACATGTTGACTTATTTTAGTACTTTTGCATGTTGAAGAACAAAGCACTCTGCAGAAGGGTAACTCCCATTGGCATCCTATTCGTTTTGCACATTAGCAATCTTTTAAAAATAAGAAAATTGAGTAAGTGGCTTTCTTTTGCATATAATGCAGAAGAGAAGACCTACAATCTGCCTATGTGGTGTGGTGTGGGTCAGAACAAAGACAAAACATAAGAAACAATTTCAGGCAATGGAAATACTTTCTTCCATAAATTCACTCCATTGTACCTGGTTTTCTGTTCTCTGCACTAGAGAAAGGAGGAACTAGAAAATATGAGTCAACATGCTTCTTTTTTTTAAAATATCCACTAAGTATTTAAATAAACAGGTGCTGTTATCCTCTACTTCAAAGGCTTTGTTCCATTAAACAAGCAAATACAGTATAATTTAAATCTAATTATATTTTTATATTTGATGAAGCTGCTGTAGATAACTCAGGTTCTGGCTTCTGAAAGCAGAGAAGTCATGACTATTTTGATTTGCACTATTAACTTTTTATTAATATCCACGGTTTTGTTCATTTGTTGAAATATTGCTTCTCCAAAACCATTTAACTGGCTATAGCTAATAGGCATTGACATTTTATAGTACAAAAATTGCAGAAGCTTAGTAGAGTTCTATAGTGGATGTTGCTGATACTTTAAAGATTCATTTTTCTTACACTCTTAACCAGCAACTGGTTCCTGTGAGACTCAGACCTGACCCAAAAAGGAGCAGTCTGGCTTGGGGATATGTTTTTTCATTCTTCATTGCTCCCTTAATAGTCATTTGAATCCACCAGAGTTTATGTTTTCTTGAATCCTTTTACTCTAGAATACCTTTAGCCCTGGTGCACCAAACTGGGAGGAAGGAAAGGTTGCATGTGTACTAATCCTCTGTATCAGGGGTGTCAAACTCGATTTCACTGAGGGCCGCATCAGGGTTGTGTTTGACCTGGGGGGGGGGGCAGCTCAACATCACTCAACGAGGCTCCGTTTTCAGCCACGACAGCCTCCTGCAGCCCTCTGCCAGTGAAAACGGAGCCCAGGAGGGCTGCATATGATCCTCCCAAGCTCCATTTTCACTGGCAGAGGCACCGCGGGCCGGTCCTTCGCTGTTTTCAGGGCGGGCCCGCGGGCCAGATCTAAGCACCTTGGGGGCCGAATTCGGCCCGCAGGCCTTGAGTTTGACACCCCTGCTCTATATCCTTGCTTTTCAAATATGCCAACTTTAAGATGTGTCAACTTCAGCTCCCAGAATTCTCCAGCCAGCATCTGGAGAAATTCTAGGATTTGAAGTCCAAACATCTTAAAGTTGCCACATTTGAAAAACGGTGTTCTATATTATCCAAGGGGAATAATTGGGGAAACAGAAAGCAGTGCCTCCATTTTTTAGATTAAGGAAGGAAGGGAAATCTTCCTTCATTAAAGCTGAATGTCTGTTAAATCCAAATTTAGATAATTGCCATAATTGATGCTATTTGCATTAATTAATGGGGTTTTTGCATCATTATATAATTAATATCATACATAATTTGAACCATTATGTAATTGATATAAATAATTTGAATCATTATGTAATTGATATCCTACATAATTTGCATCATCATGTAACTGCAAACACTTTAAACTGAGGCAAATGACATACATTATGTTAATTGTCCAGACTGTCCCAGAAAGAATAGCCTATCTGGTTATGTGAAGTCCATACTTATTTTTTTTCCCCTAGTGCATCTGAAATCTCCATAAAATCAAAGTTTTACTGTAGTTTTACTGGTAGACAAAAA
This sequence comes from Thermophis baileyi, assembly GCA_003457575.1. Classification (NCBI taxonomy): domain Eukaryota; kingdom Metazoa; phylum Chordata; class Lepidosauria; order Squamata; family Dipsadidae; genus Thermophis; species Thermophis baileyi. The sequence goes on along the minus strand of QLTV01002265.1, from coordinate 3,521,244 downwards.
TGCACTGCCAGGTTCCTTAGCAATTCCCAACACATCTGGGAACTCCCATCTATTTTCCTGTCAAATTTTGACTAGGTTTCTTCAGAAAAGACATATTTCATAAAACTAGTTCTGGTCCTCAGTCCTCAAGGAAAACTACATTCTGTTCAGCCAGATGCCGCTTTGTATAACTGCCATCACAACATTGCTAATATAGTAGGATTCTGGCAAGATTGGCAGTTATTCCTAAGCATTCTTATAGGAATAGAAGCTGAAAAACAGCTTCTATACCTTTAAGAGTTGGTCCATTATTGGTCTATCCAATAAAATGCTAATTACTTGCCAATTCTGCCATGAATGAAATTGATGTGTTGGGCTACAGCTGTTATAATCCCCATCCAGTCACATTAAGACCTGTTGGCCTGATGTATGTATATTTATTGAATGTAGGTTGTTTAATGCAGGTACAATAAGCGGAACATCTTTTTTTTTATTATATTATGACTTGGTTAGGTTTTTTTTAATGCTGAAAGGATATAGGTTTCAGATTTGGAAAGAGAGGAAATAATTTCTTACTATGATCTTGTACAAATAAAAAAAAATTCCCCCCAGAAAAAACAGGTAGCTACTGACCCAGAAAAGTCTGAATTAGTATTGAATTGGTCAAATAAAGGGAAACGTTAACTTTTTTTCAAGGTGTTTGGGAAATGTTTTGAACTTCTAACAGGCTATATTTGGGTTGAATTTAGAATGTATTACCGTAATTCATATCCTACTAATCTATTGTAATTCCAGATTTTGTCTGGATGATGATGATGATGATGATGATGATGATGATATGAATGTATATGTCACCCAACTCACAGCAATTTCTGGGCAATTTCTTCTTCTTGTTAATTATTCTTGGAAATAATAGTGAGCTATTTCTCAGTATTGGTTGACATCCACATAGTAAAGATCATGTGAGTGCTATTCTTTGCTTAGACATTTCTTTTGCTGATCTGCTAGCTGTGAAGAATAATAACTGCAATTATTCTTATTTTCTTACTTTCAAGTTGAAACTGCCCTCCTCGTAAGGTTGAAATTCTGTTGTCACATTTTGGTAATCATGTTTCAAGGGGCCTTTGAGGGATGAAAAAAGGTACTGAAGACATTGCAGGTAACCCAGGGCCATAGGTTGTCCAACCTGGTTTTTGAATATGTTCAAGAGCAGGGGTCTCCAACCTTGGCAACTTTAAGAATTGGGGACTTCAACTCCCAGAGTTCCTCAGCCAGACCCCTGTTCAAGAGGTTAATCAACTCTTCAGATGTAATATAAATTGTATAGAGTAGCATAGATATTCTCCTCCTCCAGTTTTACATTCTCCTTATTTGGCCATCTCAATGATGCTTTCAATGCACATTCTGATCAACTCTCAGATCCTCGTATTGTTAACTCAGTTGGGATCCCTTAATCATTGTTCTTTCCTGTACCACCCTTTTACCATCACCACACCACCCTTCTCTTTAGCGTGTGTGCGTGCGTGCATGCATGTGTGCGTGCGTGCATGCATGCATGCGCCTTACTTGAATGGAGGCAGCTTCAGTCTGCAAACTTTGGTGGTGTGGCTTTGTGTGCCGAGGTTGTGAGGATAGAGGGTTGTGGGTGCAATGTGGTGATGGATTATTGTAGCTTCTCCTGGCTCTTGAACCAAAGGCAGGTGCACAAGGACCAGAAGAGGATTTAGGTTTCAGATTTGGAAAGAGAGGAAATAATTTCTTCCTATGATCTTATACAAATAAAAAAAATTTTTCCCCCAGACAAAGCAGGTAGCTATACTGACCCAGAAAAGTCTGAATTAATATTGAATTGGTCAAACAAAGGGAAATGTTAACTATTTTCAAGGTGTTTGCGAAATGTTTTGAATCTGTAACAGGTTATATTTGGGTTGGATCAAGAATGTACCACCCTTTTACCATTACCACCCTTCCCTTTAGCATGTGCCATCACCACCCCACCCTTCTCTTTAGCGTGTGTGCGTGCGTGCATGCGTGTGTGTGTGTGTGTGTGCGCACATGCGCCTTACTTGAATGGAGGCAGCTTCAGCCTGCAAACTTTGGTGGTGTGGCTTTGTGTGCTGAGGTTGTGAGGATAGAGGGTTGTGGGTGCAATGTGGTGATGGATTATTGTAGCTTCTCCTGGCTCTTGAACCAAAAGCAGGCGCACATGGACCAGAAGAGGAGGACTTTGGCACAAATTGCTACACCACTGAGTTTGCAGGCCAGAGCAGCATCCCATCCAGCTGAGATTCCTCCCTTGTTTCAATCAACATTTTGAATGAGGAAGTGGCACACCCATCACCTATCAAGCCAGAATGAAAACTCTTCCTCTGTTCTCCCATGAAAATGGTATTCGTAATCTATGAGGTGCTACTGACCAGGTTGCCTTTGCTTTGTTTTTTTGTTCCACAGGCTATGGACATGCAGCCCCTAGCACTGATGGTGGGAAAGTCTTTTGTATGTTCTATGCCCTGCTGGGAATCCCACTCACTCTGGTCATGTTTCAGAGTCTGGGCGAAAGGATCAACACCTTTGTGAGGTACCTCCTGCACCGCATCAAGAAGTGCCTTGGCATGAGACGGTCAGAAGTATCGATGGCCAATATGGTCACCATTGGATTCTTCTCCTGCATCAGCACCCTTTGCATTGGGGCTGCCGCATTCTCCTACTATGAGAATTGGACCTTCTTCCAGGCCTACTACTACTGCTTTATCACCCTCACCACCATTGGTTTTGGAGATTATGTGGCCCTTCAGAAAGAACATGCCCTCCAGACCAAGCCCCAATATGTGGCCTTCAGCTTTATCTACATTTTAACTGGGCTGACAGTCATTGGGGCCTTTCTCAACTTGGTGGTGCTCCGGTTCATGACTATGAATGCTGAGGATGAAAAGCGGGATGCGGAACACCGGGCGCTGCTCACCCGCAATGGACAGGCCAGCAGTGTACATACTACAGACACTACTACATCCTCAACTGCTGCTGCGTTAGGGGGCATAGGGGGTGGTGGAAGCAGCAGCGGTAGAGGAGGACTCCGAAATGTTTATGCTGAAGTTCTCCACTTCCAATCCATGTGCTCCTGCCTCTGGTATAAGAGCCGGGAGAAGCTGCAGTACTCTATCCCCATGATAATCCCCAGAGACCTCTCCACCTCTGATACCTGCATGGAACAGAGCCACTCCTCCCCTGGGCATTACCCAGAGACTCCATCCAACAGATGCTTCTGCAACACTCAGCGTTCAGCCATCAGCTCTGTTTCCACAGGACTTCATAGCCTCTCGGCCTTCCAAGGACTTATGAAACGGCGAAGTTCTGTGTAAAGACTAGGAGCCCTTTTACAAACTCTCCTTCACTACCGAAAATAAAAAAAAGGCAGGCATGAAAACCCAGGTGGAGATAAATGGCAACGATACAACTTAGAATTTATAAAAAAATAATGTAACCATAAGAAGGAAGGAAGAGCATGCGCCTAAGGGAGTGCACAATGAACTGATGGATCAAGCAGCGGGTTGGTTATGAGGGGCAATTTCCTAGGAAAACTGAACCACCAGAGTCTCTAGATCAAGATCTAGTAGTGGATTCTGTTAAGTTCTTCTGATGATCAAGAAGGGAGAAATTCAAGTTGTCCTTCCAAAGGTCTGGCAACACTAAGTTGACTCTTCTCCCCAAGAAGGCACTCCTGTTGCTGGTGGAAATTTTAAACTTGTTTTGCAGCAACTCCACAAAATGTGAAACTTGAAAATAAGGCTTTGCACCCTTGTAAAAGTGTGTAGAACAGGGTGAGGTGGCTCTCAAATTGAGTGTACAATCTTAATTTGTGCCAAGGACTGATGGAACGACCTTACACTTCCCCCCCCCGCCCCCGCAGGCCAGTCCAATGAAGTGGGGTGAAAGGAGAGGAAATGATGTTAAGTACATGTTTCCCCCCCCTCCGTTTATTTTATTCCATCCATTTCAAAGGGAAAGGAGGGGTCTCCTTGCTTGCTTGCTTGCCATTGAAGGGCCATCCATAAAGGGGAAAAACTTTATGTAGGAGAAGTTAGAAATCTTATAGAGCAGGGGTCCCCAAACTTGGCAACTTTAAGACTTGTGGACTTCAACTCCCAGAATTCTGGGAGTTGAAGTCCATAAGTCTTAAAGTTGCCAAGTTTGAAGACCTGTGTTATAGAGGATGAAGAACCTGTTCCTGATTAGTTAATACACAAAAGACATCAGGTTACAAATGGCATGGGTATGTACACACAGTGGCTTTTGCTACATGGTTTGGGCCAAATATCAGCAAAAGTGGCTTCTTATTCATTGTGTCCCATTCACAAGTGACATTTATTACTCTACCACCCTCCAGATTACAGCACTGTGGAAAGCAGTATCACATTTGTATTTCTGTGTTCATGTGTACACAACAAAGCCCATATGCTCTTTTGCAAAGCTTTCACACATGCAAATCCACTCTCAAAATCTTGCCCAACTTCCCTTTTCTTACTATCCCTAAATCCCACTGAATACATTTCAAAAATGTCTTCTATATTTTCCCCTTTCTAGACCTTTCCCCCATTCTCATAGGCTCCCAGAAAGGAATGCCATTACAGTATACTTCCCCCTCAAATCGACCATTTTTGAGTATGTGAAATATTTAACTTCTTCACAAGTGTGACAAGTTTGTAGCTCTAGCACTGTCTTGGCTTAGACATCTTTACGCAATGGTGCAGCAAGAGTCTGATGCGATGTGAAGGCAGAGCCTACTCAAATCTCATCATTTCTCTGTAACCCAAATTTCTATTCTCCTAGGATGTGCAATGTCCTCTAAAAGTTACTGCATTTCTACAAGTCAGATGAGGGGTGTGTATCATGGGCCTCAGTGCACCAAAGGGACACAACCCCAGTTTGCTAACCTGGATGTTTTATAGCTAACCCGGGAGAGTTGATTTAATTGGAAACCAACCATTCAGTCTTGGACAATTCGTTACGACTTTAAGAATAATCCACATGTTTGCTCATAGGCTAGGCCAGTATTTCTGCCATTGATTGTACAAGGCAAAACATATGATGACATGAGGGAATGGTTCGCTGGACTTCTTCAGCCTAGCATGCAATTGCATCTTTGAATCCATAATGAAACAATGCACAGAGAAAGATTATTGTGGGAAAGATGAGGTTTACATTCTTTTCCAGTGCTCTCTTTCTAGTGTTTGACCCCATTAGAAGAATACTTCAATTGCTGATTGAAATACGTAATCCAGCCTCGTCCCCCCTCCACCACCCCCCTCTCAGTATGTTGCTTTGTGTCTTGAGGGCATCAGGCTAAGGAAAGCTAGTGGGATTCATTAAAGAAATCCAATATGCTTTTCACCTCCTGATGCAATTGTTAATTCATAACCTGGGGAAATTGCTTAAGCAGAGATTTCAAGATCTAAAACTAGTGAATGAATTTTGCTACTCTCACGAGCTGGCTATTTTTCCTATGATAGGGAACACGTTCTGTGATTCCTCTCATATTTCTTCAAGTGCTAGGTCATCCACTCTAAAACAGCTCTAAGGCATCTTAGATGGTTACAGAGATTGGAGATGGGCTCAAAAAATACTCTAACGGGAGCCATAACTAAATATTTGTATTAATTGGATTCTTTCCAGCAGAGCAAGAATATACAATAGGATCCTCAAAGCAAGATACTGCCCCCATAATGATCTATATACAGTATGTTGTTTATCTTTAAACATTGATCATTTAAAATTATGTATGACAATAACTAGGCATACAGTAGGATATTAAAGAGACCCATGCAAAGGGAATTTGGAGGACTGAGATATAAAGTTAGTTGAAGGCTTTCCCACCCCCAAACAATTTATCTTTAAATAGAAGCATAAGTTTCCAGGGAAATCTTTGTGTCTATTCTTCCCATTTTGGAGGGAAATTCTTAAATTCAGGACCATCCTTAAAATATATAAATATGATCGAGTTTGATTCTAGTAAGGGTGGCAGAATGAAAAGCAAACATATCTGTTCCATGAATGCAACAACCTGCCTTCTCTTGGCAGACAGTAAAAAGGGGAAAGCTACATGAGACCATTAACCCTTAAGTTATGTTCATTTGGCTGCATCAGCAAGAGATAAACAAAGATGTGTGACTTCAGCTAAAAGTCACACCCAGTGCTGTCCCCGTTCTCTTCCTTCCTGGGACAGATTCTGCTGAGAGGCTCACAGAGCAACTAGGCTTTCTGGCTCAAATGGGCTCTTGCATCAGTGAGCAAATTAGGCTAAGCTGGTCTTAGGCTAAAGCTTTTTTATTATTGTCATTCCTGCTCACGTGACCTTAGTATTAGAAGCAACTGGCACAGCATCACATTGACAAAAGTGTGAAGCCAGGGCTGGCTGGAGGGCTGACTGGCAGATGAAGCCTCCAGAGTGTCTCCTTAGGAGTTGAGGCTGGTTGAGAAGAGTATAAGAGGTACCCAAGACTAGGAAAAGTTCTGAAGGTTCTTGCGATAGGAGAACATGTACTAATATATTTGGATTCAATATATTCTTGTTTTATTGAATAAAACTCTCTGACCCATGCACCTTGAGAGTGCTTCAAAATGAAACCAGGGTAGAAAACATGAAAAGAAGCTTAATGTTTGTGGGATCACACTATCACATTGTGCTACCAATGATTCTCCAACTAACCATCAATGGTAGACTGCTGAGAAGAAAGAGATGAGAAGTTAACATCTCTAAAAAGAAGAAGAATCATTTCTGAAGTTACAATAGAAGAGAATATCTGTAGCTCAGGCTTGAGCTGTGAAGTCCTTGATGCTCTCTGAGTTTCATGGCTTGCTTGCAGACATTTCATCATCCAACTAGATAACAATTTGTTACCTAGATGGGTAATGATAGAGATGCAATCAAACAACCTCACTCAGAAAGCACTAAGGACTCCACATTTCTGAGGTTAATTTCTCTATCGCTTAATTCTCAGCCCTTGAGACGTCTTCTTTTTCATCTCAAATCCTAGACAGAAGGGTTTTGCCAATTCATACCTCAAAGAGTTGTCCTTTCTTAAATGTTTACATTTCTATCACATATTCATTGGTTGAGCTAAGGCAAATTAAGCAAGGTCAGACATGGTTAGTATTTGGATAGGAGAACCCCTGAGGCATCCCACTATTGAAGGTTAAACAGGAAACTGAAAATAATTCAAGAAAGGACCGTGGCAAACCCCTTCTATGAGAAAATTACTTAGCTGTCTCTCTGCATTTATGAGGCCTACATGATGCCCAACATTTTATAAAGAGAAGTAACAGAGGCTTCACAGTATGTTACTTTTCACATTGAAATTTTTAATATTTCTTAAGCTTTAAAAAAATATTAAATTGGATGCTAAGGGAGATCAAACTAGGCACAGAAGTACCCATTAGCAGCTTGTTAGCTATTTCTATTTCTTCTCTAAGACTAAGTGGACATGGAAACAAACTCAAAGATGCAGTCACTACTCACTATTGGTAAGCAACAGGCCGTATATTACTCTTGAATATCTGATATTTCATTCTTCCGACTGCTGCTTTTAGAGGCACATTCTTTGTTTACAGAGCCTAATTTATTCCATGCCAAAAAAGGTTGTGTTCAGTTCAGTCCATGCTGGTGTTCTCCCTCATTGTGGAAGGGGCTGGCTGCTACCCATCATAAAACTGGTAGCACACATTACCGTTTAAGGTACTTTCCAAAATTAATGTTGTGGTGTACACCTAAAATATTATACAGAAATATGGCATATTCTCTGTAGATATGTATCATGCATGTACATCCATCAAAGAGGAGCCAGGTTCTATTGTGAACCTGCTAGCAAACTAGCTTTTATTGCAACCTGAGGTTTGCAATGAACTTTCAGTAAGACTTCTGGACAAGATAGGTGACCAGTAAGGAACTGGGCTTCTGTTCATTAGTCTATATAGAAATGTATAGGAACAATGTGGCAAGTTTTGCCTTAACACTGGTCAGAGTACAGGAAGCAGGTTATGTTTTCCAGAAGCTGGTCCAAAAAACTCTAGAATATGAATCTTTCACTTAGTTTCATTAGCTGTTTTGTCTGAAGGATATGATCTTCCTCAGCAGTGGGAACAGTAAGTAGTTTATCTCCTTCTCTATTTTACACATTGCATAATATGTCAAAGGTCAGACCTTCTGACCGAGAGAAGATTCTTGTCAGAGAAGATTCTTGTCAGTATTCCCTGCTGTGCCTGCATGTACTAAATCTCTTTTCCAGATTATGAAAATGCCTCTTCCTTTTCCCCATTGCTGCATGACTTATTTTTTATTTATTTTGCTTTTCTGCAAAATAAATCAAAACATAAACAAACTAAAATATCCCCAGAGATGAATTTGTATAGTCCATTTAATGCATGGAAATGTGCTGCAATGTTTCGAGAATCTACAAATCATATTGGTCCAGTCAGGAAATGCAGGATTTTCAAATTATTGGGAAAACACTAGTTAAGACCTGGAGATCTAAGAGAACACTCATCACAGGCCCATGTCCCCCCCCCTTCTTCTCTGCTTTCCAGATAGCATGTGGCACCTGAGCAACTTATACTGTGTGCAGACTGACTATGGCATGGCCAGCATTTCAGGGGAAGATTTGTCACAAATACAAGCCAATGGAAATTGGATTTATCTGTATTTTCCATTGCTAGTGCAGCTGTTCCATCTATGGCTGCATTATCCCGCTACCATAATTCCTTCCCATATCTTGTGCCTTTGCTGCAAGCTATGTCTTCAACCATGCTACATTTCCCACCACGCCAGGAAAGAGAGGACACTCATGCCTAGTTATAAGGAGCCCTTCTAAACACATCCCTTCTTGTCATTAAAGATTTATTTAAATCAATTCCCCTTGCTGGTTTGAGTGGTGCAGTGGCCTAGAGTTGGAGCTCTCGCCTCACAATCAGGAGGCTGTGCGTTCAATCCTAGATAGAGGCAGATATTTCTCTCTCTGGGCACAATGAGAATATATCTGCTGGGAACTCCACATTGGCGACAGGAAGGGCATCCGGCCAGTAAATACTCAGCTCCATTCGGTTGCGCCAACTCCACCCCGCAAGGGATTCCGGGGTCATTAAACGACAACAATTCCCCTTGCTAGCTTGTTTGGCTGAGAGTTTCCTCTTTCCTTAATGCCATGTGACCCAAAAGCCATTATCTCTTCAGGCTTGGGGACATTTTTTTTTTTTACTTTGTGCTTTCTCAAAATCTAGCTGGCTTTTAGGTGTAGCCACCATGTCAGATTCCTGGAAACATCTTTCTAGCTACAGCAGCTTAATGTAGTATTCCTTTGTGAGGAATGTGGAAGTGGAAGAGGAGCAAGGCAACATCTAACATTTGTTTGGTTTTATTTTAATGCAATTCAATTTAATGTAGTTCTTGTGGTTGCTTGCTAGCCCTATGTCTAATAATCTTACTTCCACATTTCATTAAAATTTACAGTTCAACAACAAGTTGGGAAGGATCTGCAGTCCTAAGGCTATTGAATATGTTCCTCTGCAGACTGATATGGTCCAGAAAGTTTTCCTTTTGTCCTTGTGAATGCTGCCAAAATCCATGCAAGGAAACAATATGATATAAGCTATTTTCAGTGAAGTTCATGATGTCTCTTTCAATCAACTCCATTCTACAGAGTCACATCTAAGTCTTGTTCAAACTAATAAGTCACAGCTGTTTTTAAATCCTGTTATTATTGGTAGGATGTACGTTCACACAATAAAATGATATGAATTAGGGTTTTATTTTGAGTTTTCAGGGCATGTTCTGCTGGCAGCCGTTATCAGATAATGCTGTGGTAAGGAATCAGGGTATTTTCAACATACTTCTTTATGCATAATTCAGGGTCTTTTTCAAGTTGAAGCTTGTGTCCAGGGAATATTAAATTCCACCAGCTTCTGTATTTTAAAGATAACAGACATATTTTTGTCCCATGCTACAAGATGAAATAAAGGCAAAAGAAGAACTAGTCATCCAGTGGCTTTGTTAAATCAAAACCCATCAATGATTCTCTCACACATTCAATGAATCATTTGGATGAATCCTATGGACAAACAAATAAAGAATTAGAAAGCAGTCAAAATTGTGATATCTCTAAAGGATTATGTAAATGGACCTGGATTCATTTCCCAACCAACCATTCAACAGAAGTGATTCTGTGTAATAAATATGACAAACGCTAGTCATTTTATGTGCAAGAACACTCGTGTGATTTTAGCATTTTATAATATTTCTGTTTCTATCTTGAAACAGGGGGTATTTGTTTCTGCTCTTGCCTGCTAAGAACTTTCTCAGGACATTACTGCCAGGGAAGACAAAGATAAAATCAGGGTGGGAAAAATCGAAATAAAGTATCCCAAATATGAACAACAGTGGTATGTGACAATTGGAGTACTCAATACAAAGTCAATTGTATGAAATGCTTCTCTGACACTTCCCCCCTAATAACGACAGTTGTATAGTTTTTCCAGCTAGGACACTGTTGGAGGTGGACATGAGGGGACAAGTTGAAGTCACAAGAGGTGAAAAATGGTTCAGAGAAAGAGAAAAAATTAAGACTCTGTTGCTCTGATAGACAACCTGATTTCAGAACACCCCAAAGAGCAAACCAGTTTGTACTGATGGTTTGTGGTTAAATGAAAACCAAAAATTATAAACAACTCACAAAGTTGTTGGCTTTGCATCAGAATAAATAAGATGCTGCAGGGCAGGGAATAAAGTTAATTCATAGATGGAAAAAAACAGAAGCGGGAGAATCTGTGGAGGGAGGGGCATCAAAAAAAAAGTCAAAATGGTAGCCACGCCCTTGCAACGGAAGGCCCATCCCTTTCTATGTCTGTTGCAAGGCATGTAAAAAAGGGGGAGGGGCTTCCGTTGTGCAGTTGCAGCCGCCCTCTTGGCTTTAAAAATTTCTCCTGAGGGCAAACCTGAGCCAGTGGAAGCTTCCCTGGTTAAGTTTCAGGCTCACAGCCTCAGGTATGGGCCCTGCAGCACCACCTGTTTACTCTGCCTATCATTTGCCAAAGAGCTGCTCTGCTTTTCTTCTCTGACTGTCATTGTAATTTACTCTAAAGGCAGAACATTGTTGGAGAGAAGTCTTCTGTTTTTTCCTCCAAAGTGTAAGATGCAACAGTTTGCAATAAAGGCAACACGATCTGGAACACCAGGAGGGGTAGCTGCTGCAACTCTATGAATGAAGAACCCTTGTACCAAGGACAGTGTTTTCTTCCTATTTATTTTATAGCCATCCATTCTATTTATTTGTAGTGAATTAAATGGGCACTGGAAAAATGGGGGGGGGGGGAAACAACATTGTACTTTTGCTTAGGAAGTTACAAAGCAGAACTTGTGTTTTGCTATTTTTTAACAGTGACTCTAAAAACATCTATTTCTAATACTTGACATGTACATAAATGTTAGATATGGGATTTTCAAGGAGAGCTATTTAATATAAATGATGCTATAATGCGCCATATCTTTATAAATATAGACATACTGTTTGCAAAAAGCATTGGAGATGTCTTGCTTTTGAATGATTTGGGAGAATTTTATTCTTAGTTGGGTTTTTTTTTTTTTCACTCTTAGAAAAATAAGAAATGGGGGAGGAAGTAGAGGGGAATTGAATAAAATGCTCCTAGACAAGTCTTCTCTTTCTCATGCCAAAGCATATTTGTACTGCTCTTTTATTTTCATTTTAGAAACAAAATAAAGTCTGGATTCAACCTCTCATTCTCTTTCTTTCTTCTATCTCTTTTGATTGTTATCCAGAGGTGGGATTCAGCAGGTTCTGACCAGTTCTGGAGAACCGGTAGCGAAAATTTTGAGTAGTTCGGAGAACTGGTAAATACCACCTCTGACTGGCCTCGCCCCCATCTATTCTCTGCCTCCAGAGTCCCAGCTGATCAGGAGGAAATGGGGATTTTACAGTAACCTTCCCCTGGAGTGGGGAGGGAATGGAGATTTTACAGTATCCTTCCCCTGCTACGCCCACCAAGCCATGCCACACCCACCAAGCCACAGAAGACCATTCCATAAATCACATTGGCATTCAAACGTTTCCTATGCCAATTTTGAAGGGAATTTGGTTTCTCATAATAAATACTTTTTAGAAAATGTCTGATATTTGGCATCAATATTTGGACCAGTATCCACAAGCTTTATTTATTATCAGAAATGCTCAGTGCACGATTTAATTTCAAAAGATAAAATTAAATCATGCCCCCAAACAACTGAGAAACAATAGTCCTATTTACCATACCATGAATAATACAACTTCTCATACATGCTTATACCAGTAACCAGAGATTGCTTGGATCCAAGTTTTCCCCTTCTCTGATGGAGCAAACTGTTCTGTGGTGGACTCAACTTCTTTGGGCTAAATTATAGAACTGATTCAATTTTTGACTTTTAAAAAACGCTCATTCAACTAAAATATCCCTTTCCAAAGATGTTTTAAGAATATCAGTTTATTCATAGGTCTTCCACCCCAAATTTTATCTGGGAGGTTGAAGAGACTCTGAAATTGTATAGAAGATGGTCCTGAGGGCTGAACGAGGTGGTCATTTTCAAAGGTCATTCCCTTCTCCTGTTGGCTGAAGTGTCTTAATTTAAATTTTACTGAAGGTTTGCTTCCACCAGAGAACTTCATTCTGGCTCCAAGCCAGTTTTTATAATGACGTCTAAAAATCCTAATTATAGTGGTGTCCATGAACCTTCTATGCTTAGCCTTAATTCTTCCATTTAAAATAACTTAATACATCAGTATAGGATTTCACGAACTTCCATTTATATTTGATATAACAAAACATGTTCTTGGAATTTCCTATTAACTACAGCTGTAGATGTGTCTTAGACAACATAATTACTTAAAAACCTAACAGCTGCATCAGCATAGTTTATTAAGTCAGATTAATTTTAATCTTGGTTACGGTTTTTTTGTTTGTTTGTTTCTGAGAGTGGTTCATGTTTGGTTTAGGTTATGGTTCAGTCATGTCATACTGTCATGTCACATCATAGGAATTCAGTTATTAAGCTAAGAAGGTTGCACAAAGCCAGGTGAAATGGAAGACAAGATTGAGGAAAACCAAGTTGCAGTCATAACTGTGTCCTGCCTTTAATTTAGTGGGGTCTTTCTTTGTTCTGTGAACAAGAGTGGCAAATTGGACACAAGTTTAGAATTTTGAGGACTAGATGCAGTTGTTAATATTTTCATCAGTCCAAAATTGTAACTTTGCTACCAATGGGTGATTATCTTGGAAATAATTCTATATCATGGGATGCTGGAGGTTATAACTTATTAACCTCCCTTAACAGAGAAACTGGGAACAATTTCTTGCTGGAATTTGTTTGAAGCAGTTCGCCTGGTTCCTGAGGGGCTAAGAGATGGGTGGAGAGATGGAGGCCAAGAGGTCCTGAGAACAGAGAAGGAAGCCTGCAGACCTCTGAGTTATCACAAAGAAAGCCAGGGCTGGGTTGTAACCTTTGGGACTCTCTCCTGCCATGGCTTCAAGGCGTCCCTGATGAATTTGGTAACTATATTTATTTTTCCTTTTGTGAAATATGAAGAGTTGCTAATGAGAAGAGTATGTTCCACTCTCCCTCTGGCAAACAATTCCCATGGAAAGAGGCAAGCCTTTCTGTGTCATTCTACTTCTCCTCAATTCTGCAAGATTCAGTCTTCGGTCATCTATTTATTGAAGCTGCTGGAACAGGAGGTTGACTGAAAGGTAAGGTAGTTTGACACCAAATGTGTATGTGTGGGTAAGTAAAGGTTTTTTTAGTGGGAAAGGGACACAATTGCCTTGGGTTCCATACATGGAGGGACCTCCTCCACCTCATCCAAAATATGGTACAGTGTTAAATAATCAGCCGGACCAATTCTCTTTTATTCAAGGGAGTCAAACCCAAATCACACTCCCATTTTGAAATATCATATTTTTCCATCTGAAGTGTTCCAAAGTATTCTGTCCTTGCATGTTTCCTCCCATACTCTCATTTGCAATACCATTTATTCCAGTGAAGAAATGGGTGTGTGTGTGAGAGAGAGAGAACAAAATTTGTTGGATGTTGTAGGATGGAGTGGAAAGAAAATGGATCAGGGTCCCAAATGAAGACTCTCCCTGAGCCTAAAAATTTGTGTGTGTGTTAGATTTATAACATTAACTTTTTCCAAGGTCTGGTGGCAAGAAAACAACTTTGATTTAAGTTTGGATCAGTATTCCCCAACCTCCTGTCCTCCAACTCTAATGGCACGATCCAAAATAGTGCCAGAAGTCACTCAGTACAAAAGGTAAAGAAATGGGTATATTTGATTTGAACATTTATAAAAATGTAGTTTCTCAATAGATTTGGCTAATAAAGAAATATTATGATATCAAGGACTACATTGTTGTTTCTTCTCCTTTAATTTCGTTCCAATTTCTAAAAAAATGACTCCAGGATTTTTATTTTTATTTTTATTTTGCTTTCTTAGCTATACCATTAGAGTTTAAAAAACAAAAACAAATCCTCATCCTTCCTCATTTTCTTTCCTTGTCTAAAAAGCCCAGCATATTTTTTTTCTACAATGGCCAGTGAAATACCTCCAGGAAGACTATGCCTCTCCAGAAATATAGCAATATCCCTTATTTCCCATGTTGATCTGTAGTCTTCCATCTATTTGAGAATCCACAAAGAGACATTTTTAATTTGGAGAACAACAGATATCATGTTTTGGGGTATCTAGAGCAGATTCCAGAGCTCATGCTTGGAGAAAATGCTAGGTGAATGGATGCACTTGACTAGGCCTGTGATCGGATGCTTCTAAGCTCTTGCACGTTGCAATTTGTTTAATTAGATTCCTCACTAGCGTGATTCAGATTTTTTTTTTATAGAAAGCAGTGCCAATAACCTGCCCTTCTCAAATTCCCTGGAAGTAGATCTAGGAGAAAGGTTGGGATGGGTGTTTTACCATTTCCTTGACCTCAGTTAGCATTTGGTCCATGAGGCAGCCTCTTGTAAGAGATGCTGGATCACCTGCTGTCCACGACAAATATTTGAGATAGTTCTCAGGCTTGTATATCTCACTATTCAAGGGGATATCTGTTTTGTGTTCCATCACAGAGATTACACTACTGATGCTGCATCATAATGAGGTAAGTATAAGAGAAGGTAAGTGTCAACCCTGAAGCTGACCTGACCGAAGCCAACTTGGAGCTTCAGTGTTGCCACACTGGAGCTGAGGAATAGGGAGGGGGGATTAGAGATAGCTGGGGTTTTGTAGCCAAAATAAAATACTTTCTCTTGGGAACCAAGGACATTCTCACACCTGGTCAGAGGAAGGAGGAGTGATGTCACCAGGAAACCAGACAGCACCTTGATTGGACCATGTGACTGATTGTTTGGGGAGGTGGAAAACATTTACTTTTAATTAGGTGAAAACCACAGGAACCTTCAGAGTCGGTTTTCAATCGGTTTTCACCAGCCTGTGCCAATATGACATATCAAATAACACTATTCTTTGAGGAATCTACCTGCCTCGGAGTTTTGTTTGCTGTGGGTAAGTTACTTGGAACCCTGACAGTAAGGCTGATTCACAAGAAAAAAGGTACATGCTACAAAGAGATGGGTGGCTTTTTCAGGTGATTAAAAGAGCTGGGAATTATAGAACAAGAGGCTATCAAGTAGCTGTCCAGTGCAACTCTTGGTCCCAATCCTTCTATATCCTCAATGCTCAATGTTCAGAAGATGCATACTGTATATTTATGAAGGAAACCACTAACACTGTTTTGTTATTTTCCTCTTCAATAGTGTCTCTCAACTTCAAGTTTAAGATCTGAAGACTTCAGTTCAACTTCAGCATCTTGCCCCCTGAGGTGAGATTGATGCCCACTCTTCTGGCATCCCAGAAGATCATTAACACCTAGCTCTATCAACTAGCATGGGGATCCAAGAATGGCATGCAATCTTGAGGGTGGCTGGTGCCTTGAAGGTGCTCGCTCTGTATTTTTATTTGATTTATTTTTGTATGAATTTTATGGGTGTTTTTTTTTACTTGGAAACAGCTCAGTCACTTAGGAAGTGAGATGGGTGAGCCAGCATAGTCGCAAAATTCTGGGAATTGAAGTCCACACACCTTAAAGTTATTGAGACTGAGAAACCCTGGTCTACAGATTCAAGCACAGTAGCACAGCAGGGTGACATTGGGACAGGATGAAAATTTGGTGGGATGCACATAACAATCAGGTGAGCATGGCATCAGAAAGGGAAGATGCTCTTCCACATCTGTCTCCTATTCCCCAAAATCACACTGACAAAAGAAAGTCCGAAACATACAGTTGAACAAAATCTTAAAGGTTAGCCAAAATTCCAAGTGAACAAGTAAACAAACTTTTACTTTCGCCAGAATGCTTCATGGGGCAAAAAAAATTAAAAGCAGGAGATAGCAAAAAAAATTAATGTATTAATTCATACATGAGCTTAGATGTTCTCTCCAAAAAATCTGACAGTTAGACTGAAGATGGAGATGGTGAGCTAAATTGTTATTAACAGTTAATAAATAAAGCCTAGCTTTAAGAATAAATCTAAGAAAAAACAATGATAAAAGATATGCAGCACTCCAGTTCTGAAGTCAACACAAGGCTAAAATTCAAATTATCTTTTGTATTGCTTGAGAAAGATGGAATTTACCAAAAGTTGAACCTACTCATATCATGCTGTATAATGGTATATTACTTGCAATAAAGGAAGTTCCTCATTGTTCCAGGTCAGAATTGAGTCAAACGTAAGATCCAGATTTAGCAAACAAACAAATAAACAAGCAAACAAAATCCTCACTGTTATCAACACATCTGCTATCTTGTCAAATGTCCAAAACTTGAATATTAATGCACAAACCCTAGAATTTTGGCACAAGGCTAGAAAGCCAATTGTAACATTATTGTGCAAACAATAAACAAAAATTCACTTTTGTTGTTACCCGTGTAGTGATGGCCTCAATGAAAAAAAAAAATCAGGATGCTTTGAGGTCACTAATCAGAACAGAGGATTGCTGGCAACATGGAAGGTGAATGGCAATATTTTCAACAAAGCTTTCCATTGTACTTGAGGGCAATCGGCTGCCATGAAGAAGAAATATCACACGAATGAAGACGAATATACGTGTCCCAGGATAATGTCACAGGCTCCAATCTGGGTCAGTCACTGGGACCAGAGATTTAGTCTTCTGAGCTTTCGGACTCATGCTGGAGCCCATCCTCAGGGAACTTCTCTCTAGTGGAGTGTGTTTTTTGGGGGTATTCTGTGTGTGGTACCATAGCTCAGAAGACTAAATCTCTGGCCTGGTGACTGACCCAGATTAGATCCTGCAAGAAATATCACACTTCCTAAGAGAGATCAGAGAAGATGCCTCTGATTTGTATAACACATTTACATTAATGGATAAATAAATAATTGTAAGGTCTTAGTGCAGAAAAGTGAGCTTCTTGCATGCTTCAAAAATATAGTGTATAGAAGATTGCTTTCAGATCATACCTACAAAAGAAAATTGGAGAACTGAATGTAGAACAGATCTGAAACTAAAGAATGAGTTTTGTGACTTTGGTAAGTTGACAGAATCTTTGATCAAAGATCAACTTGTTCTGGACATAAGAAACAAAATAGTGCAGGGACACTCTGAGAGTTTATTTGTCCTTTGGAAGCACTGTTGATCCATGCCAAGCAGCAGAAGTTGCTCACTCGCAACTGACAGTTATGAGGCATAGCAACAATTATACTTTGCATTTGGCCATCAGCTGTGATAAAAGTTTCTGGAAAGGAAACAAACCAACAGTGTCATCAGAAGCATAGCTCAGTCCTAAGAAGGGAATTAGGAGCAGGAAAAATGCCTTGGAAACAGGGTGAGGTGTATGCAAACAATGCAGCTGATGCTGGTGTGAAACATGCCAACAAACAATGTTCACCTATGGCAGAAATGTCCCAAATGTGGAGGGAACAACCCCCGGGCAAAAATGTCCAAAAATAGATAAAGAATTCAGGAAATATACACAGAAGAGTCAAACCAATACAAATCTGGAGATTATTTCTTCAGAGGTTCAATCAACACGGAGAGGGCAAGACATTTGGATTAAAACAATACCCACGGATAAGGATTGTGACTGAAAAAAGCAGCTAAGCACTCTCCCTCTGTCGCATGATGTCCCATACACTCAAGCTGTATTTTGAGTTTAATCTGGAAAAATATTAGGACTGAAATAGGTAAGGATTTTATGCTCACTGTTTTGTCATGATCTGAGGCAGCGGAAATGTGCTGAGATCTGGCAGAGAGAGACTTGGAGCTGAAGTTTGGGAGACTGAGATGAAGAAGATGGCTAGCAAACTGGATTTAAGCAGTTTCAGCTGCTAAAGAATCATATGTTCCAGAATGGACTGAAGGCCATTAAATAGATCAGGTTAAAAAGAAGGACCATGCTTTGGGACGGGGTCTCCAACCTTGGCAACTTTAAGACTTGTGCACTTCAACTCCCAAATTCTGAGTGCCCACACCCATAATGTAATGCCCTCCCCCCGTGCATGCGTGCAGGCCTCACTGAAGCCTCCGGACTTCTGGTAGGCCCGTTGGGCCATTTTTCGCCCTCCCCAGGCTTCAGGAGGCTTTCCTGAAGCCTGGGGAGGGCGAAAACGGCATCCCCCACCCTCTGGAAGGCCGAAAATCAGCTGGCCAGTGCGCGCATGCACGCTGGAGCTGACATAGGGCAACGCCTCGCGTGCCCTCAGATATGGCTCCGCGTGCCACCTGTGGCATGCGTGCCATAGGTTCGCCATTATGGATCTACACAATCTCAGAGAGTTGGTGATGAATCAAACCACTTGATAGGCTTGGCTACCAATTCCAAGAGTGATGACAAGATTTCAGACTGGAGAAATAATTATAGAAGGTACAACGTATCAAAAGCAAGGAATATGACCCAGTAGATCTAACTGAACTTCAATACCCGGGATGGTTCAACTGTGTCACAGTCATGCCAGCTTGGGTGGCAGGACATTGTAACAATATTTAGAGAAGCACTATTCCACATTATTCTAGGGCATATACGTTTTTTACGCCCAATAAGATTAAGTGAGCATAGGTTCCTTATTATAAAGGACCTTCATTTTACAGTAGAAAGCTGCTCTTTAGGTTTATTTTTGAAAATAAAGGCCATTTTTCAAAATGGCCTAGACATTGGTATTTAAACAGATCTTTTTAACATTTATATTTTATTGTGTTTTACTAATCTAGCTGAAACTTTAATACATATTGCTAGTCCATGTATGATATGCCATATGCCAAATACAGTTTTGAAAAACACACTTTTATCATACAAAGATACATACATACGTATGTATGTATGATACGCATCATACAAAGGATACCAGTTAATGTGCAGTCATTCATGTTCATGTGGAAAAAAAATAGAGATGGGATTTTCTTTTTTAAATAAAATTACATACTGTATACTGATAGATTTTACACATTTTATTAGAATATGCAGTTCTGTAAAGCTCTTCTGAGTTTTCCTCTTGAATTTTCCTTTATAAAGCAAAGGTATAAGCATAAACATTTTTTATCCTTATGAACCTCTTTCAGATTTACCCCTTTTTCAGGTCACTGTAATTATACCCAATGAATTCAATGAAGTAAGAAAAATAGCTTGCTTAAAGTAGCACAATATAAACAAAAGGCTGAGGTAAGGATTTAGTTACAGACTGCTGATATCCAAACTCTCTGCATCTTTTTTTCTTTTCTTGAGTTACTGAAATGAAGAAAAACATGAAAGAAAATAGGGTGATAGGTTTGATTAGTTCATAATTCAGTGCATGGTGTGGACCCAGAAAATGAATTCATTCAGCAAGCAAATTATGTTTAATGCAAATTAAGCTAACAATCATTCTGAACTCATACTGAGAAGTAATTTCAATTCCATGAGATACACTATTCTTAATTTATACAACATAATCCCTCTAATGGCAGCACTTAGCTGATCTTAGCTGATCTTAGAAAGCTAAGCAGAGTCAGATCTTGTCAAGTCCAACTTGAAAGAACTATTAGGCGCTATCTAACAAAATGAAATTCAATGGTGAAAAATGTAACGTTCTATATTTAGACAAGAAAAAACAAACGCACAGGTGAAGTACAGGTGGTACCTGGCTCAATAGTAGTAACTGTGAGAAGGATCTTGGAGTTCTAGTGGACAATCACTTAAATATGAGCCAGCAGTGTGCTGCAGCTGCCAAAAAAGCCGATACAGTTCTAGGCTGCATTAACAGAGGGATAGAATCAAGATCACGTGAAGTGTTAATACCATTTTTTGCTTTCTCGATTTTTGAAAAAACAAAGCTGATCTCCAAAACATGGAGTGTATTCATTCCAGCTATAGGCAAAAAGAATGATGAAACATAATCTGCAGCCTTAGACCCACGTGGGTCACTCCAAACCCTTGAGGGAAGCTCAAGAGACTAAAAGTGTCATCAGATTGTATTTTTAATGTAAAACAATAAGAAAATGAGACATTTTTGCAGTACTTAATCCATTTAAATTGCAATTAGGTTTGTTTTTAAATGTAATGTAATCTTTGTTCATATTCCACCACTGTTTTGGCTTAGCATTTCCACTTCTTGGAGCACATTATACTTCATTCCCCCCCCCTCAAGGTGTCTACAATGGGATCAAAATAATCAAAAAGGAAGCCTCACCACACAAAGACTTACCTCTTTTGACTATTTGACCTGCCTGATGCAGTGTCCAGTGGTGTGTCCCTGGTCTACAGAAACTTTATCGAAGAAGTTATTGTACTGATAAAGGAAAATATTTGTAATTCAGGGTTGAAATGAAGGATCCTTGGTGCTCTCTCTAAGCTTAGTGGTTTTCTTTCAGATGTTTCATTACCCAAATTAGGTAACATCATCAGTGCTCCTGTGTCACAAGTTATTGTGCCCCCATAAACTTGAAAGAGATGGTGCTGTGTTTATTAGTGATGTATATCTGGTTGCCAAGGGTTACAAGAGGCTTCTGGCCACTGAAATTCCAAGCAGGAGAATGGGCCAATGCACAAGTCACTCCATGAAGAAAGGAGAGTTAGAAGAATACCAGGTAAGAGGCATCCATTCTTCAACTTCAACCATTGGTTCTCATCATTATTCATGCCTTGTCAAAGGCAGACATGTAGAACAGTTACCCTCCAAACTTTTGGGTACCAGGGACCGGTTCTGTTGTTGGGAAAAAATGTCCATGGACAGGGAAGGCATGGTTTCATGCACAACTTAGATCCCGCACATGCGCAGATGAAGCTTGTGCCACCCAGTTCGTGACAGGCCATTGACTGGTACCAGTCTGAGGCCCAGGGGTTGGGGACCCCTGGTGTACAATACAAAATCATATTCAGCTAAGTGGCGTCACGTCATCTTGACAAAAACCCAGAACCCATTTCATATCCAACCAGTAAGAAGCCACAACTATCTATGATGTGATTGAAATGGTTGCCTCCCTTGTATGTTCAACTATAGTATTGGTAGGCTGATTGACTTAAGATTTCTCCAGAATAAACAAAAACGAGGCCCAGACAAATTAAGACAGAGATGGACAACCGGTTGGTCCAGAACTATGTTCCCTTTTTCTTCCCACTTCAAGGTTTTGGGAAGCAGAAGGCCACAGTGCCATTGATTCAGTAGGGTCATCAAGATAGACAGGTCACAGAATATCATGTTTTGAGGCTTATCTAATACTGTATTTTCAACCACAAGGAAACTATATCTTTGTTTTTACTGGTTTGCCCCTTAAATTCAGCAGCCCAGTTTCTGGAAAGTCTGGGGAATTAAGGAACATACGCAATCCATTGTCTGCAAGTTGCCCATCCTTCAGTTAGGGATACACAAATCTTTCATGCAGCCTGCTGAACAGGATCCTATCCCACCCTTTCAGGAGATCACATGACTCTGAATATGAATAACTGAGGAGCAACGGGCTAAGAAGAATATGCTATAATGCTATGCTCCTGGGCTTCCCAGATATTCCCAGATAATGAAACAGGATGCTGCACTAGGTAGGCTTTTTATTAATCCAGCTTAAATCTGCTGAGATGGCTCTATCCAGAACAGAGAGCTTGTGTTCAGCCCCGCATCTTCATAGCAGGATGCTTGTTTTGTTTCTCTTGAAACCTTGAGGTAAGATTCTCCTAAAGCAGGGGTCTCCAACCTTGGCAACTTTAAGATTTGTGGACTTCAACTCCCAGAATTCCTCAGTCAGCTTTGCTGGCTGAGGAATTCTGGGATTTGAAGTTCACAAGTCTTAAAGTTGTCAAAGTTGGAGACTCCTGTCCTAAAGCCACATGACCAGAGGTGGGATTCAGCAAGTTCTAACCAGTTCTGGAGAACCGGTAGCAGAAATTTTGAGTAGTTCAGAGAACCGGTAAATTCCACCTATGGCTGGCCCCACCCCCATCTATTCTCTGCCTCCCGAGTCCCATCTGATCGAGAGGAAATGGGGATTTTGCAGTAACCTTCCCTTGGAGTAGGGAAGGAAGGGAGACGCCCACCAATCCACACTACGCCCACCAAGCCACGCCCACAGAACAGGTAGTAAAAAAAATTGAATCCCACCACTGCACATGACTATTTTCTTACCTCTCTGATAAGTTCCACACATTTTATGAAAACATTATTTTAACGTTTTTAGGATATCACAAATAATGGCCAAGGGAGGCTTTTCAAAGTTATCTTATGTATTCCTATGTCCGTGATGGTGAACCTATGGCATGCGTGCCACAGGTGGCACGCGGAGCCATATCTGAGGGCACGCAAGGCGTTGCCCTATGTCAGCTCCAGCGCGCATGCGTGCTCTGGCCAGCTGATTTTTGGCCTTCCAGAGGGTGGGGGAGGCCGTTTTTGCCCTCCCCAGGCTTCAGGAAAGCCTCCGGAGCCTGTAAATGGCGAAAAACGGACCCAATGGGCCTACCGGAAGTTTGGAAACGAACTTCCGGTAGGCCCGTTGGGCCGTTTTTCGCCCTCCCCAGGCTTCAGGAAAGCCTCCTGAAGCCTGGGGAGGGCAAAAAATGGCCCAATGGGCCTACCAGAAGTCCGGAGGCTTCAGTGAGGCCTGCACGCATGCGTGGGGGCAGCGCAGTGGTGGGGGTGGTGGTTGTGCGCGCATGCACGGCATTACATTATGGGTGTGGGCACACACGCCCTTTTGGCACCCAAGCAAAAAAAGTTTCGCCATCACTGTCCTATGTTCAAAACCAGGTGATTTGTGCCAACGCTGGCTGATAGGCCAGATGTATGGTTGCATTTACATTTACAGTATTTTTTGTGTCTGTGTGTGTTTAAAAGAAGCAGGTAGGTTCTCTCTATTTCTCTATCCCTATCCCATCCCACTGGAAATGAAAATAAGGATGGCTCATTTTGTAGTATGACATCTTTGTTATTTCCTGCAGGTGTTGACATTTCTCACCAAAGGAGAAATACTTCGGTAAGTTGATCTTTAATTTTATTTCACATAGTCTGAGTTTTGCTATAAGGAAAGAAGACCAATCCAGATCAGAACAACAGTGGGCGCAAGAAGGTGACATTAGTATGAGCCGCGGTGGCGCAGTGGTTAGAGTGCAGTACTGCAGGCTACTTCTGCTGATCACCAGCTGCCTGCAATTTGGCAGTTCAAATCTCACCAGGCTCAAGGTTGACTCATCCTTCCGAGGTGGGTAAAATGAGGACCCAGATTGTTGGGGGCAATATGCTGACTCTGTAAACTGCTTAGAGAGGGCTGTAAAGCACTGTGAAGTGGTATATAAGTCTACGTGTTATTATTGTTATGTTATTCTAATCTAAATTGGATGCCAAATTTTTGTTCTAGGGTTTAAAAAAAGTGGGGAAGTCAGAGATGTTAAGGACATCTTTAAAGTCAAAGCAGTTTTACCCCAGGTTAGTGATTTGAGTCATCAAGTGTAGGGTTATATGGCTCCTGTTTAATGAGAAATAAGAAACTCTTGTTCTCACAGTAGGAGCTGGAATCATGCTTTGCTTTTCTGGTTTGCCAGGGGGTTGCAAAAATTGCAGCCAATTAGCCATAATGTTACTAGAGGACTATATGTGTGAAATGTTTGGTGTTTTGTTGTTTGTTTTGAGGAGGGCTTTCAAAGTGTGAAATCAATCCCTTAAACCATTGCAAGAGTAGTCATTAATTTTGACCTTTAAGTGCTGAAAACACACAATATTGATATTTTGGCTACATCCCGAGGGAGTGAGAAGGTAGACAAATACATCTATCATACTTCTTGCATGGTGTAAGTTGCTTGAATTTTAGGAGCTATAATTGCCTTTCATAGTTACCTGTGAAGAACTAATCCATTAACCAAGCGTTATTTACACTCTTAAAGGCCCTATTGATGAAAGCAGGTAGCTCAATTTGAAGCCATATACTAGTCAGCACACAAGTTTAGTTCTCAGGCAGAGGATTCACCCAGCTTGAACTAATCTGTGATATATTTTAGGGTCATGTTGTCAGCAGAGGGCTTTCTAACAAGTAGACTGATCCAGTAAATTAGGACCTTGGCAAATTTTTCTTAGTTCAGAACTAAGTAACAGTCTATCAAAAACAAAAAAGCACTTGATGGAATTCCAGCAAATGAAGTGCTATTAGAGGCCATTTCTAAGTAGTATGAAAGCAGAGTTTATTTTATTGGGAGCCTAATTGGTATTTATTTGCTTTTGAATTAATTTTGATTCTTGATGACAATATATACAAATCAGAGGTGGGTTCTAACTTACCTTGCTGCTGGTTCGCTTCCTCCTGCGCCGCGTGGCCGTGCCGCATGGCCGTGCCGCGTGGCCATGCCGCGTGGCCGCACGTGCGCATGCGCAGTGCAAAATTTTTTTTAAAAAATCCCCCCCCAAAAAGCTGAAAACAAGATGGCGACGCATGCGCAGTGCCGGAAACTCGGCTTCTGCGCATGCACAGAAGAAAAAAACCGGGAAAATTTTTTTAAAAAAATAAAATAAAAAATAAAAAAATGGCAGCGCCCACGGACCGGCACCAACCTAACCAAATCCATGACATCATCGTGACATCATCAGCGGGTCACTACTGGTTCAGGAGAACTGGTCCAAACTTGGAGGAACCCACCTCTGATACAAATCCATTAAGTTTTTCCAAGCAATGTTCTTGCTTACTACTTACAAAGTATTCGCTATTGTCTTCTTCCTAAAACTGAGAGAACATAAGTGGCCCAAAATATCTTAATTTGATGGCATGTGTTGAGTTTTATGGTTACAACGAAATTATTCAGTTAATAAAGTGGAGGTTTGCAAGAACCAGCTTTTCTGGTTAGTTACTTCCTATTTTCCCTTCTAAAAATACAAAAGAGAAAAAATTTCTGTTTTGAAATATTCATGAGTTAGCGTCAGTAAATGCTTGAGCCAACTGTGAGAGAAATTTATTTGAGTTCAGACGAGGATTTGGTAATTTCCTTCATGTTTTGCTTCAGGTATTGGTTGTACTTCTTCATGTTTCATCAAGACACCCAGATTCTTTTCACATGTGCTGTTATCCCTCATTGGTCTCCTTCATTTCATACTTATGCTTTTAATTAGTCCTACCCAAATATGGTACTTGTATGTGTCCTTCTGAAATCCATGTTGTTGGCCTTTGCCCATTCTTTTAAGTGTTCAAGATCATCCTGAATCTTGATGTTGTTCTTTAAGAGGTTTGATAAATTAATAATCAGTTTTTGTAACACTTTATCCAAGTGGCTGATAAATAAGTTGAACATTATAAGTGCTAAAATGGAGTCCCGCAGTATGTCACTTGCCACTTCCTTTGATGCAGAGCCATTGATAAACACTCACTGGGTATGGTTGCTAATTCTGTATCCATTTAGTGGTAGAATAATCCAGCTCACATTTTGTGATCCTCTTTACAAGGATCTTAAAAGAGACTTTGTTAAATTCTTTGCTGAAGTTAAGGTTATTGCAGAATCCAAACAGTACTTGTAAGAACTATCTTTGCAATCAGTTCAGTGGAGGTATTCAGCCGGTTCTATCCGGATCGCGCGAACCGGTAGCGGCAGCTGTGGGAGGCTCTGCCACCCGCCCTGATGACACGCACGGCCTACTGCACATGCGCAGAAGGTTCTGAGCATGCACAGATGTGGCGCCCGCGAGCGGAACTAGCGCGCACACGTGCTCACATTTGCGAACCGGTAGGGAAGGTAAGTGCATCCCACTACTGAATCAGCTGTTTGCTTTTGATATTCTTCCCTCTTTTCCCAAGCTAGATCCTTCACTAGGAAGGAACACTAATTATTCTTCCAGCTCCTTCAACCTCCTGGCTTGTTCTTTATACTATCTTGCAGCATCTTTGAATCTGTGACCATCTACTGTATGTTATTTGTTCCCAGGTGGATGCATAGATATTTGTTAAAGGGCTTAAATAATCTTTGGAGCTTTTCTATTACATCTTGAATGTGTGTTCCAGGAAGGGAACACACTTCTCTTGATCTGGAAGTAATCAATGGACTACACAAAATGTGTAGCAGTAGTCAAAATTTAGTCCCTGCACTATTAATAAAAACAGTATGCCAATGCTCTTATTAGCAGAAGCAGCATAAAAAGTGTTGTTGATTAGCAACAGAACCAGCAACACACAGCTAGCAGAATGTATTTATTTTCCCTTGTATATATATCTCAACAATCTATGCCATCCAGAATTAGTGTTATGGGGCAGGGTAACAGAAAGGGGAAAAGCCTTCCAAAATATGGAAGCCTTCCAAAAAAACAGTAGAGCTCTTTCAAAAGGAGCATTAAATACATGCATATAAAAATGGCAACATGAATCCAATAAGTACTTTGGTCAAGCATCAGAAGGCAAAGTATTACATAGCCAGTACACACAAACACAAACACATCAATAGCAGGCAAGCAGATAACAAGATCTGGCAATGGTTAAGAGCAGGAAAGTTGAAGAAAGAGACAGAGGGGTTAACTGTGGTTGCACAAGACCAAACCTTAAGAACAAATGCACACAAAGCTAGAATTTAGAAGGCAGCAACAGTAAATGTCATCTCCACCAAGAAGCTGAAGAAACAGTGGCCTATCTAGTTAGCTGCTGTAAGAAGATCGCACAGACGGATTACAAACAACGGCATGACAAAGTAGCAACAATAGTGCATTGGAATAGCTACAAGAAATACCACTTGCCTATAAAGAAGGATTGGTGAGAATACAAAATAGACAGAGTAATAAAAAATGAAGAAGTGCTCTGGGACAAGCCTTTGCCACATAACACCCCAGACTTAACAATTGTCAATAAGGGAGATAAAAATGTCTGTATAGTGGACATGGCAGTATGTGGAGACAACAGAATGGAAGAGAAAGAACTGGGGGGGGGATCACAAAATGCAAAGAACTGCAAATAGAAAACAAATATAATACCAATAGTGATAGGTATCTTGGGTGCAATCCCCAAGCATCTGGAGCTTCCCTTTAACACTAAAAGCATAGATAAAATCATCACCAGTCAATTGCAAAAGGCAGCTTTACGTGGAACAACCTATATCCTGCAATGATTCCTTTAACACCATCAAACCTGCCTATCCCACGTCCTTAGAAAAGACTCTGTAATTGGATAAAAAGGCCAAATCTAGTATAAACATCTGGCTGACTGTACAATAATTAAAATAATAATAGATCCCCAGTGAGGCACTACCTTGATGTGGTTGAGGGACTTGTGTGCTTAAGGATGAGAGCTATGCCAAGGTTCAATCATACTGGACAGGTCTCATCAGAGGATCATAATATACCGGTAATAGTGGACTGGAAACCCTGGATAGTTTGGCCAGAAAATTAATGACAATGAATTATACCCTTCATCCAGCCAGCGATGTTGACAGTTTCCATTTACCAAGGAGCATAATGATTGTGGAACATTGTAAGTACCCCAATCAGTTAAAGAAGAAAAAGGGACATTGGAAGAATATCCTTATCCTGTATTCATAATCCTGTTTATTCCTATATCTGTTATCTTATACATGTTTGACAAATAAAATAAAATAAAAAGTCACTTTATCTGGCATGTCCCCCCTAACCCCAGGATCTGTGAGAGACCAGGCTCTCATGAACTGTGCTGAATGTTTGATGGGAATAAATAAAATAAATAAAATAAAATAAAATAATAAAATAAAATAATAATAAAATAAAATAAAATAAAATAATAAAATAATAAAATAAAATAAAATAAAATAAAATAATAAAATAATAAAATAAAATAAAATAAAATAATAAATAAATAAATATCTGAAGAACAGTGAAGAAGATGCACTGAGGGTTAGTACACCAGGGAGTCTTACTGAATACCAGTGAGACCAAACTAGACTATGAGAAAGATCAGATGAAGAACAGAAAAGAAACACAACAAGGCAAAGCATTACATGGCAAGTACACACAAACACAACTGGCAGGCAGAGCTAGGGTTTTTTAAAGTATTTTCTTTTCTTAAGTCATACCTTCAATTTCTTCGGTTCGCAGTTTCTTCTTTTTTTTCGTCCTCTGTGCAACTGCTTACTGTCAAAAGAATTACATAATGGGCATGAATGAATTGCTGTTTTAGTTTGATGTTTTTATAAGTAGCGGGAGGGAGGTGGGCTTTATAAAGCCTTGTGAAAGGAGTTGAGAATTTAAAATCAACATGCAAAATAGGGTTTATGGCAGCCTTGACAGCTAAGGACTGTATCAGCCCACCAACTGTTTTCTTCCATTTGCAGGATCCATGAAACTTTCTGTAGTTCATGCCCCCAAGGAAAAGATTACAGGAAAGAAAAACTCACAGCGGAGCAGGTGTGTAGCTGGCCACAGCTGAAGGTAAGCCTGAACACTTGCCAGCAAAAAAGAAGAGTCTATGGACAGTATTCTCTGAATGAGAAGTTTAATTGTTTCTCAGTATAGGGTGAAGGAGAGATATAATAGGTAACTTTTCCTGCTGCCCAGGAAGGCAGAGTCATACAAACCAGATGTTTTGTTCTTTTCCTTCTTTTGCCTAAAACACTTCTACCACTTGAGCCACAGTGGTACAGTGGTTAGATTGCAGTACTGCAGGCTACTTCTGCTGCCTGCCAGCTGCCTGCAATTTGGCAGTTTGAATCTCACCAGGCGCAAGGTTGACTCAGCCTTCCATCCTTCCGAGGTCGGTAAAATGAGGACTCAGATTGTTGGGGGCAATATGCTGACTCTGTAAAACCGCTTAGAGTGTTGTGGCTTGCCCGAGTCCCGCATAGCCGCCCATGGATCCAGAGGACCAAGAGCCAACTGTGGCATGGCAATATCGTCCTGTGCACCTGGCACCTGGGTCAGATACCGAAGGGGACTCAGTGCCAGAGGATGACAGCCAACCAGGGCCTTCTGCACCTCCTCAGTTGGAGCTGAGTGACTCAGGAGAAGAGGAGGAGCCTCTGTTTGATGCTAGGGCATGCAGGGCAGCTAGCAGGCAGGAGTGGCTCTGCAGGAGGAGGTCTCCTCGCGTGTAAATCTGCAGGCTGATTGGCCACGCCCTAAGGCTAAGGCTGGAAACAACGTGTTGCATTTTCTCTGACCACGTCTTGCTACTCTTGGGATTTCTACGGCTTTGATTTCTGGACTTTCAGTTGCTGAACTAATTCATTCCAGGCTTTTTGCCAACTTCTGTGAGTTACTGATAACGGAGGAACTAATTGCCTGTTTACTTTGGGGGTTTGAATTCTGGCCAACTTTATACCGGACTTTTGGCACGACGGACTTTATTGTTATTGAAGGACTTTAAAATCTAGCTACTAAGAATCCTTTATTAGTAGTAAAAGGATATTATTTGACAAACAGTGTGTGTGCGTCATTTCGTAGGGCTTGCCGTGCTAGGACACAACATAGAGAGGGCTGTAAAGCACTATATAAGTGCTATTGCTATTGCTACCAGTCAACCCCCTTTTTCTAACAGAAGCATTTCTTTTCACCACCAAGCCATGGTGGCGCAATGGTTAGAATGCAGCATTGCAGGCAAATTCTACCCACAGCCAGGAGTTCAATTCTGACCAGCAAAAGATTGACTCATCCTTCCATCCTTCTGAAGTCAGTAAAATGAGGACCCAGATTGTTAGGGGCAATATGCTGACTCATTAAACCCTTCAGGATGTGCTGTAAAACACTATGAATACTATATACTGCACAATAATCCAGGAGGAGACTATACATGGTCATCCAAAATGAACTCCTATTAACTCTAATAAGCATGGGCTGTGTGATGACAGATGATAGGACTTGCAGTCCAAAATTAACCTATCAAAATTAACCAATCACATTTACAGTACAAGAAGAATGAAGCCACAGACACACTATTCAGCAATCCAGTTTATGCTATAGGTAATCTTCAACTTAATGACCATAATTGAATCCAGAATTTTAGTTGTAAGTTTTGTTCCTTAAGTGAGATGCCAACCTTGAAGAAGATTGCCTTTGCTAGTTTCCCGGCCAGGAAGCTAGTGAAGGCAATTTTCCTCAAGTCTAGAGAAGCCATCTTTCTCAAGGCTATTCAGGAACAAGGAAGTCATCCAGCAGAGTGCCAGTTCCTGGCTAGCTTTGAGAAAGATTGTACATGATAACTTTCTAATTATGCTTCGCATGGGGCCGGTGTGCTGTCAGCAAATGCAGGGAAAGAGAAGAGAAACTGGACCTAGATGCAGTGGGGCAGGGAGAAGGCTCGGACCACTTGGAAATGGTGGAGGGACAAGGCCATGTTAGGGAGGGGGAAGAGTTGCAACTGCTTCTATAATTATTAGGGTAGGTGCGCAGCCAAGCACTCAAATTTTGATCATATGACTGCAGAAATATTGCAAAGGTCAGAATTTCTGGCAGGGGTCATAAGCCCCTTTGTTCAGCAATAGTTGAGTTAACAGTTGTTAAGTCAAGGACTACCTGCATTCACAGATGGGGAAGGGATTCTTCTTTCTCTCTTCTTCTTTTTATTATTTTATGAACTCCTTAGATCAGTGGTTCCCAACCTTTTTTTGGCCATGCCCCACCTAAGCATCTCTAAAATCCTGATCCTCCCCCCCCTCCCCGTGACATATAATTCTTATTATTCAAAAAGTGAACTCCTACTCACGGGGAGGAAGCCTAAAAGGCCATTAACTTGGTTTAAACAAGGTTCCAATTGCCCCCATTAAAAATCAAATTGCCCCCCCTGTGGGGCGTGGGCCCCACGTTGGGAACCACTGCCTTAGAGGATAACTTCATCTGGAATACAGCTGTAGGAATGAACAGGCCATAGTGGATCAATACTGAATTTAATTCCCCATGGCAATTAAGCATGTGCATATTAATTCCATTTACAAAACTACATTCAGCTCTAGTTTGTTTCCATCAAAATATCTAGTCTTTTTCCTTCAACACAACTGCAAAAATTAAAATGGTGCTTCCCCAAGTTCCAAACTACATATATTCCATCCCCATGAACCCACATACAGGAAGAATATTTTGACCCATGTTTCAGATAAAAGGCCCATTAAAGCAACACTTCCCCCACCATTATGGGTTTTAACTAAAGACCAAACCTAGATTGTTTTGTCATTTGACGCCACGTAACAGTGTTCTCCTGACAATATTGCAATCTGAACCTTTGCAGCTTACACTACAATTTTAGCAGGGACAGTTCTTGATTTTTTTTAAAATGAAAAGTTCTTTTGGGGTGCTTTTGGAATTACAATTCTGATTACTTTGTGACTGCATTGTGTAACCAGTGCACACATACAGCTTAATGAGTCCACGTGAACACCAAAAAGTTCTATGCATTGTTCACACCTTTGCCATTTCACACATCACAGAGGCTGAGGGATATTTTGAACTTGATAACACATTGTAGAACATTTATATTTTTGCAGCAGATTTTTTTTCACCAAAGAGCATTAATTTTGTTGGCTTTTTAAAGCACGGATAGAAAGCTTGTATAGCAAAGGAATAGAGCAGCAGCTAACGCAACTGAAATACAGATTCGGATCATACCTCCTATTTAATGCAGGAAATCTAAAGCTTGATAATCTTAACAAATGGCTGTCTAATCCCAGCAGTGCAAATGGAGATGTATATCTTGGAGATAGACTAAATATGAGACTATAAGCTTGTCCTACTTTCATTGGTAAAGTGTTAGAGAGCGATGGCTCAGTCCTCAGATACTAGTATCTTTAACAGCCCATAAGCTCTACTGGCCTTAAAAACAGCTTCAAAAAAGTAGGCTGTAATGGAACATTGATTGATTGATTGATTGATTGATTGATTGACTGATTGTGCCATATAATTGTTGTTGATTCTTAGCAACTACATAGATTTTCTCCATGATGATCTGTTTCTAATCTGGCCTTGTAGGTCTTGCACTCTTAGCCACTGTAAATGACTCCATCCACTTTGCCGTTGGTCGTCCTCTTTTTCTTTTTCTTTTTCTTTCTACTTTTCCCAGTGTTAGAACTTTCTCCAGAGAGTTAGATCTTCTCACATTGTGTTCTAAATAGGATAATTTGAGCTTGGTAATTTGTGCTTCAAGTGAGACCGCTGAATTGACTGATGGAACAATTTAGCAGTTAGACTAAGTTGTAATATTATTTGTTTGACTACAGCTTCATT
Organism: Thermophis baileyi; assembly: GCA_003457575.1. Taxonomy (NCBI): domain Eukaryota; kingdom Metazoa; phylum Chordata; class Lepidosauria; order Squamata; family Dipsadidae; genus Thermophis; species Thermophis baileyi. The sequence continues at coordinate 3,488,573 of QLTV01002265.1, read as the reverse complement.
TGATGTGGTAATTCAATCATTGTGGTTAGTTAACTAGGATTTATAGCTTAGAGTTATGTGTGACCCTATATGTGAAGGTGTGCATCGTGCTCTCTTCGTCCCCATCTTTCTCAATTTTAAACTCATGTAATGTTTATTTATTGTTTTTATATTGTAATGTTTTTATTGGCTTTTAATGATTGTAAGCCATTTAGGGTTGCCTCCAGGCATAAGATGAATGAATGAATGAATGAATGAATGAATGAATGAATGAATGAATGAATGAATGAATGAAACACCTACCCATTCTGGGTATCATTCCACTACCACTACCACATTTGGCTGCAAAATCTGGACACAATTCTAAATCAGAGGCAACAGAAGGCTAATCATAGACCCAGCTGTCCCAATTAGTTGTTATAGTTTCCTAATATCATCAATAAACAAAGTTATTGTTGTCTGATGTATCTAGGAAGGTTGGAGAGGGCAATGTACAGTAGGCAATCACATAAATTCCATTATAGTTTATTACTCTTTTATTTGCTACAGGTCTTCTGATGCACATTCAAAAAGAACATAGTGAGTGGATTATCTATTTTCCTTTATCTAAAGGAAAACTAAGAGTGTGCAACAATCAAACCCTGATGTCTGCTCAAATCTTGGCAAATATTTCAAAATGTGGATTGAGAATAATTCAGTTTGGAAACTCTAAAAATGAAAACAGGAAAGAATAAATCTGGGTTTTTAACCTAATAACCCCCTGTGAAAATATAATATTTCTTCAAACGTCTTTTTTCTTTTATTGCCTCCTATTCAAGTTTCATTCATGCCATCCTCTACTTTCAATTAACTCAAAGCAACTATCCATCTAGCAGCAAACACAAAAATAAGTTAAAAAAATACTGCAGTTTAATGTTTATTTAATTACCTTCTTCATATACAGAACACTGCCAGAGGACAGTTTGGATGGTGGGGAGAGAATTTGTTGTTTATGAGTGTTCCAATTTCTCTATAAGTAGGCATCCAAATTAGACTGCATAAGAAATTCTACCCCAAATCCTAATAGGAGCGGATATGAATTTGCACCTCATGTTGAGATCACTCCTATAGTCTATAACAGGGCGTTGGGTTTTATTTATTAAGAGGTCATTGGGTTTAATTATTAAGAGTTGTCTTGGAATGCAATATTGCAGGCTAACTCACTGCTCACTGCCAGGAGTTTGATTCTAAACAGCTCAAGGTTGACTCAGCCTTCCACCCTTCCGAGGTTGGTAAAATGAGGACCCAGATTGTTGGGGGCAATATGCTGACTCTGTAAACCGCTTAGAGAGGGCTGTAAAGTACTTGTTCTGACCTAGGCTTCCTGATAAAATAATACAGCACAAACGGAATCCCAAAAACCTCTTTTTATTTTTAACGGCTGTGAATTAAGTTCATTCCCAGCCGTAATAAGTCCCAAACAATGATAACTAGTCCGACAGAAGTCTTTGGAAGAAGGCAGATAAGCACGAACCTTTATCTTTCTTGACACGCTGCCAAAGACCTAATTGGCAAGGAACTTTGCAAGGCCAAACAGAAACACGGAGTCAGAACCGAAATGCTGAGAATTGAACCAAGTTGCTTCCTGCAATGAGCACATCCGTTTGCTCCACTTTTATAGCCTATGGGAGGGCCAATTATCTCCAAGCCTTACTCCCGAGTAGTCCTTCTCCTCTGTAACTGTTCTTGCCTTCTGGCAGCTCTGCGCATGTGCGCATTAAGAATAGGCTCCCCCTGTTCCTCTGCCTCGCTCATGTCAGCCTCTGGAGGTTCTGGAGTCAGCACAGACCTCCCAGATAGCCCAGGCTGGATCCCTGCCTCTGGCACCGAGCCTTCTCCAGACTCCAGGCCTGGCCCATGTTCCTCCCTAGCTTCTTCACTGTCTGACTCTGCTGTCAGCTCCGCAGGCCACTGGCGGACCACAACAGTACTGTGAAGCGGTATATAAGTCTAAGTGCTATTGCTATTGCTATTTGTTTAATGTATACCCCGATTTTCTGGTTATACAATTCCTAAGACAGCTGAATGGAAGAAGTTTTGGCCTAGTGGTGATCTCCATCAGATGCAAGTTCCCAGCAGGATCCAGACAATGGTTCGGGAAGCACAGCAAACTCAGATCTAGTTTCTGGCAGGGGAAGATTCAAATTCCAGATGATTTACTGTAGATGGAGCTCAGGCTAGAGATTTGTACAAGCAGGTTGAAAGATTCATCAGTAAATAGTTTCAGACTGAAATCTAAGTAAGGTTTTAGTTCATCCTGATGCTTACCCTACTTAAATTGGAAGCCACATTTCCTCTACTTTAGCAGCCATTGCTTTTAGAGAAATTGCGGTGCTTATGTATTTATTTAATCTTTAGGAATGCCAGTCTTTTATTTCAAAATCCTATCTATGGTGACTTTTAATCTCCTTGGCTTCTAGCACGTCAGTTTATTCCCAGGCAAATTCATCCCAAGGGGCATTTATAGTAAGGTGCTATTATCCCTGCTACGGTGAAGTTCTGCGCTTGATAAAACATTGGGATTTTTTCTTTCCCTGAAGAATTCATTTGCAGAAAATTGCCCACAAACTTGGTGGAGAAGAGGTCTCTTGTGTAGAGCCCTTAGCAGCAGAATTTCTTCAAATGGTAATAGATCCTTTTAGATCATGGTGTGATGGTCTGGTTCATAAAACATGCTAAAGCAATGCCATTTGTCGGAAATGGAGTAGGGACTCCTGCTTGAGCGGGGGGGGGGTTGGACTAGATGACCTACAAGGTCCCTTCCAATTCTGTTACTGTTATAATGGTTGGGTTTTTCATAACATATAACACAATCCTGTTGTTGTTTTATCCACTATGTTACGCAAACCCAGCCATAGCATTGAATAAAAGCCCAGGATCAATCTCAGAAATAGGTACAGGTAGTCCTCAATTTACAACAGTTCATTTAGTGACTGTTCAAAGTTACAACGGCACTGAAAAAGTGAACATTTTTCACAGTTATGACCTTTGCAGCATCCTCATGATCATGTGATGAAAAGTCAGATGCTTGACAACTGGTTCATACTTATGACTGTTGCTGTGTCCCAAGGTCATGTGATCACCTTTTACGACCTTCTGACAAGCAAAGTTAATGGGAAGACAGATTCACTTAACAACCGGGTTACTAACGTATCAACTGCAGTGACTCACTTAACAACTGAGGCAAGAAAGGTCGTAAAATGGGTCAAAACTCAATTAACAAATGTCTCACTTAACAACATAAATTTTGGGCTCAATTGTGATTGTAAATCGAGGATTGCCTGTAATCTAATCTAATCTAATCTAATCTAATCCAATCTAAACTAAATATATTAATAATCTAGTTCCATCAAGACTCAATATCAGTCTGTGGTCTTTTTGAACCTGCTGCTACAGCAATATTCCATTTTCTTCTTCTTAACGTTTCCCAGAGCAATAGCCAAGAATGAGAAAGGTGTGGAGAACAGGTGATGATTTCCCTCTAGCTTGTCTTCTCCTGCAGAAGTGATTCTGGTCAGTCTAAAGGAAGAAAAGCATCGGCAAAAGGGGACAATAGGCATGGGGACATGGGGACATGGGGCCCTGAAAAGATTTTGCCAAAGACCTCACCAAAGAATTCATGAACCAAGAATGGCAGTTTTTAATTAGTATGATGCATTTATTAGAAGAGTTGCACTAGCTTGTGGGAAGAAATATCCATCTGGTTCAGTTCCACGCTGGGAGAAAGACACTGGAAACATGGAGGCTGATTGGAAAGATGGTTTATTGATGAAGCAGAACCACACAGGTTTATGGTTCTGGGCAGCTGACAAAATGGAGTTGATGGGGGTGTTATACCTTCTTTGAGCTTTGCATTTGAGCTTCCTGTTCCTGTGTTTAAGAACATGTATTCTATTGGCTGTTGTCAGATTCCTATTGGGTCATGTAGGGGTTATGTAGGGGTCATAACTGGCTCTATACGGAAAAGACAAAATGCAAATCCTAGGTGCTTGTCTGAGCTAATCTGGTTTACCTCTGGTTTATTGTTTATCTGAGCTCCCAGGTGAAGTTTGGACTGCTCTGGGGGTGGTGCAATGAAGGGGCTTGTGTTCTGAAAGGGTGTTGGGCAATTCCTATTGTGGCTTAATGGCTTTCGTCCTATTTTGGATCTTGAGTGAGGGGGCTGCTTCTGCCTCAAAAACAAAAGTTTCTCCCTTTCTCTCTTTGGGGAAATATAATATTCTGCCTTTTTTAATATTTCCCAAAATATTTCATTCTTCTAGGAGGGGTAGGCACTGACTTTCTACAAGCTCGACATAGTTTTGAATGTGAAGAAAATACATGAGAGTTGCTTAACAGGTACCAATGATAGTATATATAGTATATACTTGTAGGTTCCAGATTGAAATACTGCAGTCTTTATGAGGCTGCCTTTGTATCTAGTCCAAAGACTTCAGTTTGTACAGAATTTTGGAGCTAGTTTAATATCTGGAAAATTATGTTTGACAAAGAAGCCTTCTAATTCCTAAATAAAAATTCAAGGTGATGCCCATTTCTAGACTCAAGGCCATTCATATCAGGGGTGGGTTCTAACTTACCTCGCTGCTGGTTCGCTTCCTCCCGCGCCGCGTGGGAACGCCTTGTGGGCGTGCGCATGCTCAGTGCAAAAAAATAAAAAAAATTCCCCCAAAAAGCTGAAAACAAGATGGCGACACATGTGCAGTGCCAGAAACTCGGCTTCTGCGCATGCGCAGAAGAAAAAAAACGGAAAAAAACCCTAACCCTAACTCCCAAAAAAGTTGGTGGCGTCCACGGACTGGCACCGACCGAACCGGATCCGTTATGTCATCGTGACATCACCAGCGGGTTGCTACCGGTTCGGGTGATCCGGTCCGAACCGGGAGGGACCCACCTCTGATTCATATAGTCTGAAAGATTTAGATCAGGCACTGTCTCATTTAATGCCATATTGCTTGTTGCAATGGAAGAATTAGTTGTACAGCATGCAAGCAAAGCAGATAGCGTTAATTGCCCAGAAGTGATGGAGATGCTGTTTCTGTGAGAAGATAGAATGAGCATGTGCAAATCACATTTAAAGATTCAACCACTGCAGGGTTTAATTAAAATCCAAGAATAAATATAGTTAGGCACACTGTCAGTTTAGATTACAGTGAGTATGTTTACATTTTTTACACATTTAATGAATACTATTTGCATAGATGAATGTGTAGGCCAACATTTGGCATTTATGTGATCAACTCATTGCAGGAGGAAAACAGAACACTGGAAATTGTATGAAATACAACTTAAAGAGCTTCTCTCTCTCTCTCTCTCTCTCTCTCTCTCTCTCCCTCCCCCCCCCCCCCGCCCCCTCCCCCCCCCCCCCCTCCTCCCCTCTCTTCTTCCTTTCCCTCCCTCCCCTCTCTCTCTCTCTCTCTCTCTCTCTCTCTCTCTCTCTCTCTCTCTCTCTCTCTCTCTCTCTCTCTCTCTCTCTCCCTCCCTCCCTCCCTCCCTCTGTCTCTCTCTGTCTCTCTCTGTCTCTCTCTGTCTCTCTCTGTCTCTCTCTCTCCCCCTTCTCCCATATTAAAGACAAATTCAGTAAAAAGGAAAAAAGATAGGAAAGAAGAAAAGCAGAAAGAAAAAAATCACCAACATTAGTAGAGAAAACATATGTGAAGAGATACAGGTTTAACAGGTGCCTGGAATGATAGTCGACCCATGAATTTCACAGGTGAGCATTCCAGAATGTAGGTACCCCCAGTCAAAATCGCTCCAGAGACAAGAGCTACTTAGGTAGGAAATAATTGTTTATTGTATGTAGGACACAACAGGCATATCACATCATCAACAATCTCTGAAAAGGTGGAAGAGATATTACAAAATATATATCCAGTCACATTTCAGAATCTTTGCATTGTCTAGGTTCTGTGGCAGGCCTGAAGATCCAGTGCCCAATATGGTTTCCAGGCCAGACATGCATCCCTTAAAAATATTGCCCATTATGAAGAGAAATCTTGGATTTCTTTTTCTTGTTGCCCTTTGTCCCATCTTTTGGAGATAGTTGCATGACTACATTCTCTGCACTTCAGGTCTCCTATCTAGGTAATTCTCACAAGTTAAGCTGAAACCACCTTGCAATTAACAGAGCCCTCACACCACCACTGAGAAAGTGAACAACTGCAAGATGGCACACTGCGGCTCTTGGCACATACAGCAAGACTTCTGATAATCTCAGCAAGTAATATGATGTATAATTAGAAAAAGACCCTGGTCCCAAGTTGTTCAGGGCTTTGTACATCATAGGAAGAGCATTAAACCTGGCTTGGTAATTAAATGAAGTCACTGAAATTGCTGACTTCTATTAAATCAAACTTTTGGTCTGTCCAGCTCAACATTGCCTATACAAGAGCTTCCTTAGTTGTACATATAACATTTTGGGCACAAAAAATAGGCACTCAAAGGGGAAGAGGCATTGCCTCCCACAAAATAACTATTACTCTACATTACCAATCACAAAATCCAAGTTTACTACAAGAAAAACTGGATAGGTTGATATCCTTACCATTCTTTAGTTCCTAGGTTTATTTTTATTTATTACATTTATGACCTCCTTTCTTCCAAGAAAGTATATCTCTTATTCTTGTGTTGCATCCAGTTTCCTTCTTAGTCAAATTCAACAGATAGTTCAGCACCTAGATACCTGTAGAATAGTCTTTTTACCCTATGTGATCATTGAGAAAATGTGTGTTGTGACCAGTAGTGGGTTCTAAAACTACCGGTTCGTGTGCGTGCTCGCGCGATGCTTCTGCGCAGAAGTGTCCCGGGCGGGTGGGCGGAGCCTCCCACCGCCGCCGCTACCAGTTCTAAGAACCGGTCCGAACTGGGAGCAACCCACCGCTGGTCGTGACTCCCTGTCCTGCAAGAAATGAAGAGTGAGTGGATGAGTCCTGATGACACACTTTCTCAGTGGTGGCCCTCACTTTTGGAACATCCTGTAATTTAGATTCAGGAATGGCACCAACTGTCAAGTCTTCAAGAAGTCTGTAAGATTTATTGTTCCACAGGTCATATAGGCACTGATGATATAAACACTGCTAGTTTGTTTATTTATTAATCACATTTATACAGCCACCCATCTCACAACAAGTTTGCAAGAGGGGACAAAGATGCCATCTACATTAAAATTGAACAGCCCTTTCTCAACAGAGTGGGAGGGATACAACACCACCTATGTCCTGTTTACAACACAGTCCTTTTAGCAGTTCCAAGAAGGTTCTATATTCATTTGCACTATTCAGGTGACCCTGAGGGCACAGATAAACCTTGAAATGGCCTCAACGATACTCAGAAAGAGTGCTAACAACTAGGTGACTGCAAGGAATATAAATCCTTTTATTCTCCACCATTTAGTCAGAACTGAAGAAGCTTCTTGGATGAGAAGAGAAACATCCTCAAGTAAAACAAAGAAAGTGTAGTTGCCTTTTGAAAAAGCACCTTTGGGACAACCATGACCTGGATGACTGAGAATCTCCATAGACATTGGTCACTAAAGGGCAAATCGCATGATAATGACTGTGTTTTCCTTTTCTCCTTCCTCCACATTTGAAATCCTTACCCAAGTACTCAGATAATTAACAAGAAGGGAATTAATCTTTATATTAACATTCATTGGAGGGGAAGGGATTACAAGAGAGTAATCAGGCACATGTTGCAAATACACCAGGCTGCTTGTTTAGCACATTCAAGGCTGTCAGTGTGACCACATTCCTTGCAAGGTGTATTCCCTGTTGTGTGCCTGATTACTCTCTTGTAATCCCTTCCTCTCCAATCTCTCCATTCTGCAAGTGGACAAAAAAGGAAAGAAAAGCATAACAACAGATCAGGCACAGGACAACATATACTGACTAAAACTGGCAACCATATGACTGAGGACATTGCAAAAATTATAAATGTGGACATTGGTCATAGAGTCATTTTTTCAGTATCATAATTTCAAAAGTTTCTGAATAAAGCAGTTGGTAAGTGAGGACTATCTGTACAGTTCCTCAGAGATACAATGTGTAACCCAGGAGCAGTTCACAAAGACAGACTGCATAAGGGTGATGTTGTCCAAGACTCTATCCAGCCATCCATCCATCCATCCAGCCATCCATCTGAAGCAGCAATCAGGACTGGGTCCTGGAATAGGTTGCAACATTGGATGACACTTTTAGCAAATCAAACAGGAGCTGTGCCACCAAATTAGGACATTAATATATTAGTTTCTCTAACAAATTAGTTTTCTCTACATACTATTGAAAATTGTCATAAACATTAAGGTGATGAAAGCGATAATGAGAGGGATAAAATTTAAAAGTTGTTAAATATCCCCCAGGAGACCCGTACGTCTGATCAAACATACTAACATTTCTGATAACACAACTTAGGTTTCTTGACAAGGTTGTACATTACCAAATGGAGTAATATTGAATATCCCCCCTGAGATCATGCTCAGAGTTCTTTACAAGGCAGCTCTTGTAGAATGAAATTAATCATCTTCAGTATCCTGGTACAACATAATTTTCTCACAGACAGAACTGTTGCTTAACAATGACCAAACCATTGCAGACCTGATTTTTCTAAAAAAAGAAAAAAAAATCAGCAAATGCAGGACTTAGAAATAGGAGGTCTAAAGGAATCTCCATTTAATGACAAAAAAGGAGTCATTCAATTAATTGGGGAAAATTAAAGTAGTATTTATCTCGTGAAAACTGAACAAATGAATAACTTTATTAAAATACAGAGAGCACAATTTTCTTGAAGAATACATTACAAAGCATCTTCCTTGCTTTTGTACTTCTTCTCTAATTACCCTGTCTTGCAGAACAGGGATATCTTCAGAATTGCCTTTTGACATTCATGAGCCATGTCAACACACCAATAGATGAGTGGCTTTTGGCTTTAAAATGTTACCTTAAAATATTAGCCCAGAATTAAAGGAAGTAGCCAAAAATAGTATTTCAAACAGGTCTCTGGGGTTCTGAAATAAAATTGGGATCGAATCATTTTTTGTTTTGGCTTCTGATGATTTCAGAATAGTTACCAGAGGCCATATGTCAAGCTGACATATGATCCAGTTTTCAGATCTTTAAGAAATGACTCTCAGGTTAAGCGGAATTACAGTAATGAAATATGGATCAGTAGGAAGCTGACTCATGAATTCCCCACACCTGTGCAAGGTTCACTTGAAGGTACATGCTATATAAACCAGGGCTGTCAAACTCCCGGCCCACGGGCCGGATGCGCCACACGCTGGCCATGCCCAGTTTAGCAAAGGGGAAAATAATCCCGCTATGTCCCGTGATGCCGCTGTGACGACATGAGTTTGACACCCCTGATATAAACCATCTTGACAACTGAATAACATTCAATTGTGGTTCATGTGGCTGCTCAGTCAAACAATGAGAAACAATGAGCTCCCCAAACACCTTCACCGAGGAAACAGGCTACCCACTAATAAATAAAGCAAAACCCTAACCCAGGCCTCTGCCCACTTAAATTACTAGCAATTTTTGTCATAGGTCAGGGGTCAGTGTATCTAATTAGAAATATAATATGCAATGAATGATCTAGTGGTTACAATTCTGTAATCTTCTAATTTTGTTGTTTTATTTTTGTTAGTTTAACATGTGAAAACTAAACTCATTTCATTTGTTTTTAATTAAACGTATTGAGTGAAAACAGGTTAATACAGTAAGCATATATATTTGAATCTAATGATTTGGATTATGGCTGGTGTTAAAGCAACATCTGTCTCCTCAAGGAACTATCCGAAGTGCTGAAGGTTCTGTTACTGAGAATATGAGTCCTGCTTTCTAGGCTAGATAGTATCCATCCATTCAAAGCACACTGATCAACTTACTATGCAAGAGAAATAAAATGGATTACAGATTTGTTCCTGGCTTTTAATTTTACCCAATCATAGCAAAGCAAATTATCCAGGACAGTGCAAACTGAGGCAAACAAACAAACAAACAAACAAACAAGCAGAGTTCTGCCAATTTTGTGAATGACCGATAACTCGGGCAATCCTGGCTTGGAATTTTGTGTCCCGTCTTCTTTCCACCAACTCCCTGAATCCTGTATTTACACAATGATCTGGTGAACTTTCATACCCTTGAGGCGAGTATGTCAATTTTTGCTGAGATTGGACTCAGGGCCTGCAACCTCTGAATATCAGAACTCAGAAGTCTCAAGCTTAACTTGGGGACAATTGAATTAGGAACAGGAAGTATTTATCCTTTTACATTTTAATTTAACCGCTTTAACTAGCAGTTCGAAAGCACGTAAAAAATGCAAGTAGAAAAATAGGGACCACCTTTGGTGGGAAGGTAACAGCGTTCCGTGCGCCTTTGGCATTTAGTCATGCCGGCCACATGACCACGGAGACGTCTTCGGACAGCGCTGGCTCTTCAGCTTTGAAACGGAGATGAACACCGCCCCCTAGAGTCGGGAACGACTAGCACATATGTGCGAGGGGAACCTTTACCTTTACCTTTATCCTTTTTGTTGCGGAGATAAATCATGCCACCTCTAATTATTTTTCTCCGCAACACTTTTAAAAATGTAATTCTTAAAACTGCCCTAAGAACAGAAAGGTTTCAATGGGAAACAATGTTCTTCCTTTCCAACCCTCCCTTTTTCCTAGTACTTTACAAACAGTAGAAGGTTCTCCTGCTCTCACTCTCTCCCACCTAAACTCTCTTGCTCTGAAGTTGACAAATTACCTAAGACCTAAGACCTTGACTTTGAATTAAAACGAAGAATTTCCTGTAATTTTCCAGTAGAATTTAAATGATCAGATTGGTCAAAAGATTCTGTGCTTGTGTTTCACTGCAAGGATTGTTAAGAACTTTATGTCAATCAAAATTCACTTAGCAAAGCAAGTCAAAGAATTAAAAAATGCTGCTCCAAAACTCTTGCTGCTATTTTATGCTGACTATTGTCTAGAGGGATGACATAAAATCAGATCTGATGAATAACTAATTGTGGAATAGAATAAAGTAGGCCCAGAATCCTGTGATGCTATGCCACCAAGTCATCTAAGAATAGAATAACAGAGTTGGAAGGGACCTTGGAGGTCTTCTAGTCCAGCCCCCTGCTCAGGCAGGAAACCCTATACCATTTCAGACAAATGGTTGTCCAATCTCTTCTTAAAAACTTCCAGTGTTGGAGAATTCACAACTTCTGGAGGCAAGTTGTTCCACTGGTTAATTGTTGTAACTGTCAGGAAATTTCTCCTTAGTTCTAGGTTGCTTCTCTCTTTGATTAGTTTCCATCCATTGCTTCTTGATATTATCTTTGTTACTCTTCTCTGCACTCTTTCTAGAGTCTCAACATCTTTTTTACATCGTGGTGACCAAAACTGGATGCAGTATTCTAAGCGTGGTCTTACCAAAGCATTATAAAATGGTATTAACACTTCATGTGATCTTGATTCTATCCCTCTGTTTATGCAGCCTAGGACTGTGTTGGCTTTTTTGGCAGCTGCAGCACACTGCTGGCTCATATTTAAATGATTGTCCACTAGGACTCCAGGATCCCTCTCACAGTTACTACTATTGAGTGAGGTACCACCTATACTGTACCTGCGCATTTGGTTTTTCTTGCCTAAATGTAGAACCTTACTTTTTTCACCATTGAATTTCATTCAAGCCATAAATCAGAAGTTCATTGTTTTCTATTTCATGCAAAACATCTATTAGGGGTTTCTAGTCAACAATAAACATAGATGTTGTCTTTTCTCTGATCAAAGAAATCAATTTAGCCATCTCAGCGAGTTCCATGATCTTCACCAACATTTTTCCATTGTGGCTAATGCTGAGTCTTTCCATCTGTATGCATACTGCAGTTACAATATACAAAAATGAAGTTCCGTGATATTCCTCCAACTGTTTATCCCACTATCCCAAAAGAAAAACCTCTGGTTTCAATTGCATATTAATCTTTAAAATCTCCTGAATCAACCCCAAAGATGCTTTTTCAAGAGGCAACTGGACTTTCTGGTTTTTCTCTGAAACCATTTCACTTCTCATCCAAGAAGCTTCTTCATCTCTGACTGGATGGTGGGGAATGGAAGGATTTATACTCCTTGCAGACAGTTGGTCATGTGTATTCTTTTAGCTCTTTGAGGCCACCTGGAGGTTTATCTGTGTCCACAGAGTCACCTGAATGGTGCAAATGGGTGTGGAGCCTTCTTGGAATTGCTGAATGGACTGTGTTGTAGACTGGAGATACAGGATGTCATATCCCTCCCCCTCTGTTGAGAGAGGGCTGCTCAATTTTGACAGAGATGGCCTCTTTGACCCCTCTTTCAAACCAGCGGTCCTCTCTGTCCGAAATGTGGACCTTGCTGTCTTCAAAAGAGTGGCCCTTGTCTTTTAAATGCAGATGGACTGCTGTATCTTGTCAGCAGTCTCGATCTAGATGTGTGTGTTTGAATCCAAAATTTTCTAGCCTTTTTAAATGACCACCAAACATGATAAAATGTCCTTTCTTGTTGTTCACATTTGCAACATAAATTTGCAATTTACATTCTGGACAATTTTTCTGGTGACATATACCAATGGTACAGTATATTAGAGAGGGCTGTAAAGCACTGTGAAGTGGTATATAAGTCTAAATGCTATTGCTATCTTCCGATCCATTGGATCCCTCTGAAGAATCAGGGCCTTAAAGCCTCACATGCCTCTGAACTGAGCTTTCAGCAGTACTTTCCAACAAATGCTAGGCACAGAGTTCAACCCCTTAGCATGAAACAGAGGCCAAATGTGCTGCTTTCCTAACTTAAATAAAATAATGCAAGGCAAACTGCACAAGCAATTTGTTTCTCCCCCCCCCCCTCACTACAGTTGAGACAAAAAAAAAAAACAACACCAAAACTTGGACGATATTTGTATGTGCACTTAAATGGGAGGAATAGCTACTAAAATAAAAGTTTTATTGCTTGTGGACAGGGCCAGGTGCCAATTGGCTTGGCTAGATACTGAGTTGCTGATCCCTGTTCTTTGGATGGTGATATATGAAGGTTCCTGGCCATGATCCAGTAAGTGTCATTAACATGAAACGGACCTTTTCTTTTCCTGTAGTCTATTACCCCAGTCTCTGAAGAGTGTTTTTTAGGGAGGGGGGGTGTTGGGAAAGAAAACAATGGACTACCGTGCCGTCTATGTGGCTCTAACTCTTGACGTTTTCTGGATGTTGGCCAGCATCCAGTATCAGCTTACAAACTACTCAAAAGACAAACTTTTTTCCATGTATGCAGACGGAGACATAATGTACTCTGGGTTTGCTTTCTTCCTCCCTTCCTTCATTTTAAATAACAGCTGTGTGTGTGGGGGGGGGAAGTGTTCAGTAAATGGAAAATCGTGAGGGGGAGACTGGGCCTTCATCTGGGCCATATCTAGATTCTTTAACTGCTTTGAATTCTGTTTTCTAAAGATTTGATGTACAGGCTGGGGCAGAGAAAAACTCTTCGGTGATGGACCTCCGCCATCTTCAGGGAAGCTAACGCATTGCACCTCTTTGTGTGCAGGCCTTCTTCTTCTTGTTGTGCCATATCCATCATCAGACATTGGCGAACATGTTGGCGATCCTATTTTTATCATCAGCTGCACAAAAAAGTGCTGTTGAGTTTTGTCCAAACCAGTCCCTTAGATTTTGAAGCCATGATGTTCTTCTTCTGCCTGGACCTCCTTTGTCTTCAATCTTTCCTTGGAGGATTAAGTGAAGTATGCCGTATTTTTCTGGGTGTCGTATCACATATCCAAAATATTCTAACTTCCGCTTTTTTATGTTTTTGATGATTTCCTTTGTCTTTCCCAGGTGGCTTATCACCTCCTCATTTCTGACTTTGTCAACCCAACTTATACGTAACGGCCGCCTGTAAATCCACATTTCAAATGCTTCTAGTCTCTTCAAATGGCTTTCTGTCAGAGACCAACTCTCCACTCCATAGAGCAGGATAGAAATGATGTAGCATCTGACAAGCCTGATTTTCAATCTTAGGCTTATGTCGTGACTGCAGAAACCCTTTTTCATTTTGAAGAATGTGCAGGCCATAGTTTTTAATTATGGACTATCTAAATCTTATCTATCCAATTAAATAGTTGATAATAGATTGTAACAATGGTTATATATGCATATATACCTGCATGCACACATATACAGATACACAAAGATGTAGACAGAGATGTGAGCAAGCTGGCTAGAGAAATGGCTGGGCAGATTGATTGATGGGTGGATGGATGGATGGATGGATGATGAGTAGGTAGATAGAAAGATATAATTTCATTCTTTGTACGGTATTTATATTCCCATTTTCTTTAAACTCAGAATAACCCTCATTTTTATATTTGCAACAGATTCTGTGGTGTTGAAGATATTTAGTTGATAGATAGACTAAGGCCCCATAGTAAACTCTGTCTGTCTGTCTGTCTGTCTGTCTGTCCGTCCGTGTGTGTGTGGGCGCGCGCGCGTGCCTATTGAATCTGGGCTGTTCCAAACAACCCAAACAACAAAGTTTAAACCATCTTTGGTCTTCAGTAACCTGACATAATTTTTTTAGTACTTTTGAAATCTTATTCTCGAGTTGTCATGCATTCATCCCATTCTATTTTCCTCTCACAAAAGGAAAATCACCGCAAACTAGGAAGTTTCAAATCATGCCATGCAATGAGGATCATACAGTTTCAAATGTTATCAGAATATGAGCACCATAAATCATACTCATGTAGTTAAGCCACAAATGCAAAACTATAAGCACATAGTCCTTTCTTCAAGTTTCTTGCAAAATATCCCTTGAAAGAGAATAAAGTTTTCCTCAAAGATAATTCAGAAATGGGTGTTACACAACCATGAAAGCTTTACCACCCATGGCTTTCTGATGGGGCAAATCTGTGTTTTGAAATGCAACATAACATCTAACAGTGTGCTTGAAGCCAAGTTTTGTCTTGATGTGGGGTAAAAAGAGATTTGTGGGAAGGAGCCTATGACACCCACAGCATCAGTTGCAGGCTGATTTTAACAGGATCTGGATGACCTCAGATTCCCATTGAAGCTTAAGACTCTTTGTTTCCATAAAAACTTTAGGGGGGGGGAATCTCCCTTATTTGGGGCACAATAATAGTTTTCAGAGAAAGCAATATACATGGTACGCATTTTCAAGACTATTTCAGAAAGCACTTATTTTCCTTTCACAAGGAACAATAGAGAATGAAGATTTCTTTTCTTTCTCTCTCTTTTCTGATTTGTTTTTCATTAGTGTTCCTGGCCAAGAGTGAGACAGAATCTATTTTAGAGAGAAGGCTAGAAATATCCGCCTCCAATTGCAAACCCTTCAACCAGGGTTGTCTCTGAATCCTAATCTTAAGACAGAAGGAACCCAAGAACTTGTTTTACCGAGCAGTATAATTAGACATATGAGTAAAACAATGTAAGGATTGAAAGGATTCTTTGTACATTTAGTAGAGAAACTAAGCCACAAAATTTAGCACTGTAGAAAGAAAGGTGTGGGTATTTGTGGGCATATGCACATTAACAAATGGATGGACATAACAAGATCTCTGCTAGATCATTTCAAATTTCCAAAATAACCAGTTAGATGCTTCTGACCTCTTCTACTATTGCTTCCTAACAGTGGAACCTCATCAGCATCCCTGAATCTGGAAGTTTTATGCACTCATAAAATAGTCTCTCTGCTTCATGGCTTTTTATACAATCTTTCATTTTAAATCCACTATAGCTAATAATCAATCACATGTTTGAACATTTTGTTTTCAGACAAGTGAGTTATTGCACTATCCCATGGTTTATTCATGATTTGTTGAATAGACCATAACTGTCTTAGGCCACACACTAAACTAAGATTAAAAACAAACAAACACACTGCATTAGGGATTAGTGTGATGTGCAAATTTCAACCACTACCTTTGGCATAGGATTAAAAGAGTCCCTAGAGATCTTCAATCCAAACTAGGCAAAACTCCTCAGGCATCCCAGAAAAAATGGCTGTCCAATCTTTGTTTGAAAATCTCCAGTGATGAAGCACCCACAATTCTAGGAGATAGATTATTCCATTATTTAATAGCTCTCATAAACAGCGTCAAGCTTGACAAACAGGAAATTATTTTGTTTTGTCTTGAGTTTGGATCGCTTTGTAAATTTTAAACCCATTGCTCTTTTCCTATCCTAATGAACTATGGAAAATAAATCCATGGTCTCTGTGACAGTCCTTCAAGTATTAGAAGAGTACTATTTTGTTTTCCCTTAGACTTCTCTTATTTAGGTGAAATATACTAAATTATTTTAGTCATTTTTTATAGATTTAGTGTCCAAGCTCATTAACATCTTTGTTGCTCTTCTTTGTAATCTTTCCAATTCCTTGGCATCCTTCTTATAGTGTGGCAATAAACCTGGGTACACCTGTATTCTAAAAGCAGTCTTACCAGTACAGTGCTGAGCAGAACAATTATACCTCTGTTGATGTAGATCAGGACTGCATTACCTCTCTTTTGGTAGCTGCAGAATGTAACTAACACATGCTTAATCAGTGGTTTACATAGATATCCAGATCCTATACATAGATCCTATTCTATACATACAGATATCCAGATCCAAAGGGAGAGGGATACGGCATTATCTATCTCCAGTCTGTAACACAGTCCTTTCAACAGTTCCAAGAAGGCTCCACACCCATTTCTACCACTCCGGTGACCCTGATGACACAGATAAACCTCCAAGTAGCCTTAACGACTTGCTAAAAGAATGCCAATGACCAGCTGTCTGCAAGGAGTATAAATCCTTCCATTCCCAACCATCCAGTCAGAGATGAAGAAGCTTCTTGGATGAGAAGTGAAACGTCTTCAAAGAAAAACCAGAAAGTCCAGTTTCCTCTTGAAAAAGCATCTTTGGGACAACCATGACCTGGATGACTGAGAATCTCCATAGACATATCCAGATCCTTCTTACAACTACTGCAACTGAGCTACCTCAGTGCACAATCTACTGTCAGGGTTCCGAATAGCATCTGGAATTAAATCAGAGTCCGAGGCAAAGCATTCCTCAAAGTTCCAATTTATTAACAGAGCCATGTCAGCACGGCTGGGAGAAAACCCGAATCTGAAGTCCCAGGGTTTTCTCCACCCAGTTGAAAGTTCAAGCCGTTGTCCCCACACCCCCAAGTTCATCACATGAACCAATCTTCATCTGGCAACTTGGTAGAACTCCCACCTCCTTCCGTGCAGGTGCAGGACAAAGGATGACCTTGACAATCTAGAAGGAATTTGTTATGGCTACATGCAGACATCCCTCATGCAACTGCCCCTCCCAAATTCCCATAGCAAAGAATACATTTTAAAATAGCATAAAGTGTGGCAGGCCAAAGATCCAAAGAGAATGGCTTTGGCCTGACATCTACATTTCTTGACACTGAACTGCACTTTGTTAAAAAAAAAATTCTTTACCTTTTTAAAAATAAATTGGAATAATGTTAGCACATTACCAATCTTTTTGACACTGCCCAAGTACATAAAAGTGCTCATAAAGATTACAATTAATGGTTCTGAGATCTTCTATTTTTTTGTTATGTGGCCCACTTTTCATTTTTTAAACTTAATTTTTTGTTTCTTAATTTGTCAGAGAATTCTCTATGCAGCCATACCAGTCTCATCAGCTGTCTCCCATTTTTATGTCTGTTTAATATTGTCTGTCATGGCCCCATCGGAGCATGGGCAGTGGTGGGATTCAAATAATTTAACAACCGGTTCTCTGCCCTAATGACCAGCTGGGTAGGTGTGGCTCGGTGGTCATGTGACTGGGTGGGCGTGGCCAACTCAACGTCACTCATGTCGATGGGCATGCTAAGGCATGTAACAGCCTTAACTGTTACAATGTTATAAGGGTTAACTAGAGAGGCAGTTTCTGTAAGCAGGGCAATAAAGATTAGGCTAGAAACAACATCAGAATGTTTCCTTCCTGCCTTCCTTACAGGATTAGCCCTGTAAAATGGAAATGCGCAGTGGGGAGATTTCTTCCAACAACTGGTTCTCCGAACTGCTCCGAAAGTTAACAAATGGTTCTCCTGAATAGGTGCAAACCGGCTGAATTGTTTCGGGCAAGAGGCTGACTCTGTTAACCGCTTAGAGAGGGCTGTAAAAGCACTATGAATCAGTATATAAGTCTAAGTGCTATTGCTATTGCTATTGCTAAAAACAAAATAAGATTTCTTCCAACAACCGGTTCTCCAAACTGCTTAGAAAGTTAACAACCGGTTCTCCTGAAAAAGGTGCGGACTGGCTGAATCCCACCACTGAGCACGGGTCTGAGGAGGAGGAGGAGGAGATGGAGCCAGGCCTGACAGAGGGGGTGGGGGCAGTCCCTATGGCCCCTGAGGAACAACCTGGGGATGAGGATGAGGCAGTCCCAGGTCCCTCGGACCTCAGAAGAATAAGCAGGGAGGAAGAGAGGGCACAGGCAGACCAAGGAAGGGGGGAGGGCAGGCAGCAGAGCAGAGGAGGGGCGGAGCTCCAGAGACGAGCAAATGCTTCCTCCACCCGAGTGTGGAGAATGAAGAGGAGGCAGAGTCAGCACAGGGCAACCCGATTACGCGGGAGGAGGGCGCCCCACCCCTCCTCCCGAGAATCACCTGGAGAGTAGCATTTCAGGAAATGCCATGGGGAGGGGTTTTTGTCAGGAACAAGGGTTGTATTTCACAGCAACACGCTCCACGGCTCCAAGAAGAACTTTGCTCCAGAATCCTTGCTGGTGTAGACTGAGGTTTGATCCTTTGCTTTGACATTCGTCGTGAACTTTGCCAAATTTGAGGGCCTGTCTTGCCCCCGGAGCGGTGCTGCTCCTGTGGACTTTCACTTTTACGAAGTTGCACGAAGCGTGTGAGGGCATGTGTGTTCGAGCCTTGCTCTTGGACTGTAAGGGTAACATGGGGGCAGAGACCTTGGACAATGGATTGTGGGGATTGTGGGGATTGTGTGTGTGTGTGGGGGGGGGGTGTTGAATAAAAGTTATGGGTCATAACATTGTCTGTCTTAGGGCCTTAATTATCTAATTTTTCAGAATTTTTCAACCCTTCTGAACTTTTTTTCCCCTTCAGATTTTCTCACCATGGAATCATTCCTACGTTTCCCCTTAAAATAGATTATCTTGGATCTCTCACTTGCTGCAACGTTCTCAGCTGACACTGGGATAGTTGAAATTATATCACCATTATGTGTTTGCTGGACACCTTGGATGATTTGCAAGGCTGTCATCTAATGGTAGAGGAGATGATGGTGGAGGATATTATACAGTATATTGGATGGGGGTCATACAATGTACCGTACTAGATTAGGCTAAAATGGGATTGAGTTATAGTGTTTTAGCAAGTTGTATGAAGCAGGGTTAAGCTCCAATATGATTGGCAGAGCATAACATGTTACGTGAAGGCGGTTTTAGTAACATAGGTTTAGCATTTTACATGTACATATAAGCCAGCCATTGTGTATGGTTGCATCTTCCAGAGCTCTTTAGAGATAGTGGAACTGTAGATATTTCCTCTATTCTGCTACTTAGAGCAAAGAGGCAGGTGCAGATAGAATAGACAAGTGTTTTCTTTGAACTAATGATCTACTGTCACCTAGTGGTGAACAAGAAAAACTGCAGATGGCTTGAAACAGGAAGACAGGAAATGTGAGTGGGGGGGCAAACATCTTTATTTCAACTTAATCAAAGGAATATTCTTCTTGTGTATGAAGATATTCACAGCATAAAAGTATTTCAGTGCAGTCTGTGTATGGTTTTACATAGAATATAATATCAAAGAAAGATTCGATCAAGCCACATTGTGTACAATTATTATTAATTCAATTTATATAGTTGCCCATATGTAGGCTGGAAAGGCTCCACTAAGACTAATGTGGCTATTTATACTCAAGTTCTTCTGTTTTCACCCATTCAGATGAATCCATTCAGGGACAGGATCTGCAAGGTCTTCTCCACAGATGGCTACTTTACATTTGAGGACATCCTTGGGATGGCATCTGTCTTCAGTTACCTAGCATGTCCCACCCTTAAGATTGAATATGCTTTTCGGATTTATGGTATGTCATTCCCCATTGTAATATTTATTTATTTATTTATTTAGTTAGTTAGTTAGTTAGTTAGTTAGTTAGTCAAACATGTACGAGATAACAGGTGTAAGTATAAACATGGACATGAGCACATGAAATGAGTACAAATAAATGGGGACAGTAGGACAGGGACGGTAGCAGTGGTGGGTTGCTACCGGTTCACCACGGTTCGGGTGAACTGGTAGCGGCGGCAGGAGACTCCGCCCACCCACCTGGACGTCATCATGGACATTCAGTGCATGCGCAGAAGCGCCGCGCGTGAGCAAAGTGAGCACGCGTGCACGTTCACAGTTCCGAACCGGTAGCGAAGTTAAGTGAAACCCACTACTGGACAGTAGGCACGCTGGTGCGCTTATGCATGCCCCCTTACAGACCTTTTAGGAATGGTGTGAGATCTACGGTAGACAGTTTAAGGTTAAAGCTATGGGGGTTTGAGGAAGTAACAACGGAGTCAGGTAGAGCATTCCAGGCATTGACCACTCTATTGCTGAAGTCGTATTTTCTGCAATCGAGTTTCGAGTGGTTTACCTTGAGTTTGTATCTATTGTTTGCCCGTGTATTATTGTGGTTGAAGCTGAAGTAGTCGTTGACAGGTAGGACGTTGTAGCAGACAATCCTCATAACAGTTTCAGTGTAAGAAAAAACACACATCCTCAGGTCTGGAGGCACTTTGAGGATGAGATCAGGAATTGGAAGCCTAGATGAGATTGGAACCATTATATTTTTTGTAGAGGGGATAGAAACATCTGCAGACATGGCCCAAGAAGAAACAGTTGTTTGGTTCATATAATATATTAAGCCATAATATGGCTAGTCTGGTTTTTACTTTAAAAACTGGAAAAAGGAGGAGAAAAGAGGGGGGGGGAATCACACTACATACAAAAAATAAATTCAGTTGAATTTTCAATTTACTCATTAAAACTTGAAATGACATGAAATTATGTTAATCAGTTTTCCCATTGCAGTGATATTCCATTGCATTGTCAATTTATATCTATAATCCAAGATTTAAATCCAGAATAATTCGGTATTCCCAACATTGAATAATTATCTTCTTTGTCACTGTAGTGGCATGGCGCAGTGGTTAGAGTGCAGTACTGCAGACTACTTCTGCTGACTGCCGGCTGACTGTAATTTGGCAGTTCAAATCTCACCAGGCTCAAGGTTGACTCAGCCTTCCATCCTTCCAAGGTGGGTAAAATGAGGACCCAGATTGTTGGGGGCAATATGCTGACTCTGTAAACCGCTTAGAGAGGACTGTAAAGCACTGTAAAGTGGTATATAAGTAAGTGCTATTGCTATTGCTATATACTTTTTAGAATAGATTCCCATTAGAGAAACACATCACAAAATATGTTTTCCCCCTCCAAGCCTTGCTCAGGATGTTTTGGGTAGCTTCTTTTAGTTGGGGGTGATGGTATTGCATGTTATTCCCTCATATACCTGTTGTAATGTATACCTGTTAAATAATACTGTTTGTTCAATGTATAATGTTGCAGTCTTTTAACCTTGTGAAGCCACCAAGAATCGTTTTGGAATTGGGTGGCCTGGAATAGCAATAGCAATAGCACTTAGACTTATATACCGCTTCGTAGTGCTTTTACAGCCCTCTCTAAGCGGTTCACAGAGTCAGCATATTGCCCCCAACAATCTGGGTCCTCATTTTACCCACCTCGGAAGGATGGAAGGCTGAGTAACCTTGAGCCGGTGAGATTTGAACCGCCGAACTGCAGCTAGCAGTCAGCTGAAGTAGCCTGCAGTGCTGCACTCTAACCACTGTGCCACCTCGGCTGGAAATCTGATGAATAAATAAATAAATAGCCTTACCAGTCCTTTGGTGGATTAATTCTAGTGAATGGCTTGCTCATCAAATCATGATTAAATTGTGGTTCAGCACATATGTGATTCCTGTAATGACGCTGCCTCCCCATCGCACACTCTTTCCATACGTACATGTTATGCACAAGCAACTTCAGGCCATGTTCAGGTTCAGTGTGGAAGTCAATGGGGAAAAAAAGAGAAAAGGAATCAGATTGTCAGAATTGGGACTGCTTATACAGCACGTCCCAAGGCCAGTTCTTGGCATATTCTGCTGCAAAAAAATCAGGCAGATGGAGACAGAAAACGTATAGGTTTAGTCATTAAACACTGCTGGGCTGGATGGAATGAGTTTCTGTGGCAGTTTTACGAGTAAAAATAGCATTATTGTTTGTGTAATTCTTAAATATTTGGCTCTGGACTGCATAATAGTCTGTAAATCTTCCAAGTTCCACCCTAATTTCTACTTTTCACAATATTTTAATTACCCAGATTTCAACAATGATGGTTTTATTGATGAGGAAGATCTCCAAAATGTCATCCGCAGATTAATCAATAAGAATAACCTCAGCGAGGAAGAAATTGTGTCTCTGGCGAACCATGTAGGTAATTCCTCCCTTTACCACCTTGAGACTCCAGTGACTGAAGCCTTAGCATAAAATTGTTTTAGATGGTTTAAATATCTTTTCAGTAGAACCTGGGCATGAGAGACACAGCTCTTCTGCCAGAGGTGGGTTCCTCCCGGTTCCTTCCGGTTCGGCCGAACTGGTAGTGACCTGCTGGTGACATCACGATGACGTCACAGATCCAGTTTGGTTGGTGCCGGTCCATGGGCGCCGCCATCTCTTTTTTTGATTTTTTTTGATTTTTTTGATTTTTTTTTTATTTCCTTCTGCGCATGCGCAGAAGCTGAGTTTCCGGCACTGTGCATGCGTCGCCATCTTGTTTTCTGCTTTTTTTAAAAAAAAATATTTTTTTGCACTGCGCATGCGCGTGCATGCAAAGTGCACGTGCGCCCACGGCGCGGGAGGAAGCAAACCGGCAGCGAGGTAAGTTAGAACCGACCCCTGTCTTCTGCCTTCTAATTCCCGTCTTCAACCTAGTACCTTCCAGCTGTGTTGGGAAGGCAATGGCTACCTGGGACATCTGCGAATATGTAGTCCAAGCATATTTTGAGAATGAGACTGGAAAAAGAAATCCATTTTGGAGCACAAAAATAAAAATTTTACGTTGACTAATATGAAACAACAGAAATATTATTTCTGTATAATACATACTTTGTGTTTGAAACAGATTTTGGAGGAAGCTGACTTGGATAATGACAGAATGCTCTCTCTAGCAGAATTTGAACACGCTATGATAAAGTCTCCAGACTTCCTACAGTAAGAACAATTCCCACCCTATCCCATCCACAATGTAGTTGAGCTTCTTCATTCTCACATAATTCAAATTCAGCTCTGAAATCTCTTGTTCTATAATGTTTTATGTAATTTCCCCTGCCAAATTTGTACTAGGTTATATCAGATATAATGCTACAGAAAGCCTGGCCAAGGCAGCTTTGACAGATTTCTAACATAGGGAAGGGAATATAAGAAAATAATAATAATAATACTGGAGACTACACAAAATGTCAAGCTGCAAGATGGAAAAAAGAGGACTTAGTTTCCAATGTTCACTGCAAAAAAAGTAATTTTTTTAATATAATTCCATTGGCATTTTTTTCTGTAAATTGGATGGTATATAAAAATGGACTACCACCCCTTTTTTATCCCTAAGATAAAAAAAAATGAAGGAATTAGATTTGTTTCCAGTGTTGTCCATGTTGGAACCTTCAACAAATGTGGGACTACTAAATGTCCCATTTACATTGTTCTGAATATTCAAGCTCAGCATTTTTCGAGCTCAGAAAATTGTCTACCCCTTCCCAAAACAATTATTATTATAATTAGAAGAAGCTTCATCCAGGCTTCTCCTGACTATGCAGAATGATTAAAAGCAATCAGAAGGCAAACTTCACATCAGCATATTGATGCATTTATACATACTGTATATGGGATTAAATCATAACTCTACTAGAGCAAGAACTGAGGTATTTTTAAGTGATGAATCCTGGGAATTCAGATTGGCTCAAAAAAGTTCAACCAAATTGTGACTTTAGGATAAATGACTTGTCATTACATTCCCAACCAAAGATGTCTTTTATACTTGGCCTTTTTCAGAAATGGAGCAGGAGACTGAGATTAACTACTTTCTTGACACCATATTTTTTATTATCTCTTTATTTTCTGGAGACTTAAATGGACTTCTCTTGACTCCATTATATTCCTGAAAACCAACAAGGTGCTTCAGAATCTGTCCCTTCTTTGGTTCTCCCAGCTTGTTTTAATAGCTTATCGTTTGCTTGGTATTGAATGTAGGAGCCGTGGTGGCACAGTGATTAGAATGCAATATTGCAAATAACTCTGTCTACTGCCAGGAGTTCGATCCTGACTGGTTCAAAGTTGACTCAGCCTTCCATCCTTCTGATGTCGATAAAATGAAGACCCAGATTGTTGGGAGCAATATGCTGGCATTTGTAAACCGGAGAGTGCTGTAAAGCACTATGGAACAGTATACAAGTCTAAAGTGCTATTGCTATTATGCTTAGAGAACATGAGCTATTTAATCTGATTTTGAAGCAAATGAAGGTGATTGCTTCAATTTCTCAATGATTTACTGGATAAAATGTCAGCTAACTGGCATCCCATTGGTGCAGGATTAATGGCAGGATTCACAGGATAACTGTTCAAAGTATACTCATAAATGTATTATACAGTAATGTGTCAGAATTGACCCATATACTTGGAAATATCTTTGGTTAGACCTTAAGCTTTGTTGAAGTCCAAATTGTGAAAAAAAAAAGTTTAGGCATTTCCTGAAAAAAACAGAATTATGAGGACAGGAAGCAGCATTGCTATACAAGGTAAATCTGGTTATACATGAATTTAGTAAGTTGTTCAGGAACAAAGTAAGGAAGACAGAAATAATTTAAAGTCAAGTGAGATCTAGTCCAGAAAACTAATTAATGTTCTTTCCAGATCCTTCAAGATCTACTTCTGAGAGACAAGAATGTGACAACATGGGAGGTTCAGGACCTTGCAACTGGACATGCACAAGATAACAAGACTGCCATGAAAGATCAGATAGCAAATCAGTCCATGTATTTTTGCAAAGAATATGCAAATAAACAATGATGCTGAGAGCAGGAAGAAAAAAGTCATTTATCTAAGTTTGTATTTTCTTCCATCCAGTCCAGTTATAGAGAATGACATTTTCATAGCAATGACAAGCAATTTTTGTACAAGAAGAGAGGGAGCATTTGACTATACAATGCACTTAACTTTCTTTATAATAAATTCCTCTATACTAGATAGGAAATATGTATTCAATACTGCTTTATTTAGAGGTTTTCTAACCAATACTTAACTACAAAAGCTCTCAGTGCAAATACCAAAGCAGTTAGGAAACAGGGCCCTCTAAACTTAGAATATAAATAGGCACAATTAAGTAAGCAGAGATGAAATAACCAAGAGGACAGAGAAATTAGAGTAGTCCATGGTGTATGACAGGGGTGGGTTCTAACTTACCTCGCTGCCGGTTCGCTTCCTCCCGCGCCGTGTGGCCGCGCCTCGTGGCCACATGCGCGCGCATGCGTAGTGCAAAAAAAGAGCTGAAAACAAGGTGGCGGCGCATGCGCAGTGCCGGAAACTCGGCTTCTGCGCATGCGCATAAGAAAAAATAAATTTAAAAAATGCAAAAAAAATTTTTTAAAAAAAGATGGCAGCGCCCACGGACCGGCACCAACTGAACCAGATCCGTGACGTCATCGTGACGTCACCAGCAGGTCGCTACCGGTTCAGGCGAACCGGTCCGAACAGGAGGAACCCACCTCTGATGTATGACTATAATGGAGCCTGTTACAACATCACAGTTGTCAGTTGTGACAGTCATAAAACAGGTCACCTACATGACCAACCAGATTTTTACAACCTTTTTTCAGTGGTTGTTAAGCAGATGTTGCCGCCATTAAGCAAATGCCACAGTCCCTAAGAGAACCAATGGTTCACTGTGGGTCAGTTTGATTGAAAACCAGAAGTAAATGCCAGTTTTTGGCAAAAATGTCATAATGATTGCATGATGTTGTAAATGTCCACAATTGTGGGCTGGTTGCTGCACACCTGGCACAAATGTCATGTGACCATGGGGTAGGGTCCTGACTGTTGGAACTTCAGAACCAGGTCGTAACTTCAAACAGTTGCTAAGCAACGAGTCCTCAGTCAAGGAATACTTTTGTATTCAGAAACTTGAAATTGAAAAACATTGCTCAACACTTAATAAGGGTCCAAAACATCCAGAAGGTCACTCTTTCTCTTCAAGAAATCTTTCGTTTCTGAGGAAGAAAAGGGAAAAGACTTTTCCACATTTTGTGAAGCTGATGATTGTGACCAAGAACAAGAAATGATGAGTGGATTGGTTCCTTTGAAGCAGTGGTGGGTTTCAATTTTTTTTACTACCGGTTCTGTGGGCGTGGCGTGGCAGGCGTGGTGTGGCTTGGTGGGCGTGGCTTGGTGGGCATGGCATGGGAAGGATACTGTAAAATCTCCATTCCCTCCTCACTCCAGGGGAAGGATACTGCAAAATCCCCATTTCCTCCCGATCAGCTGGGACTCGGGAGGCAGAGAATAGATGGGGGCAGGGCCAGTCAGAGGTGGTATTTACCGGTTCTCCGAACTACTCAAAATTTCCGCTACCGGTTCTCCAGAACTGGTCAGAACATGCTGAAATCCACCTCTGCTTTGAACCTCTCTGAAGAAAGAGAGGGTACAAGACTGCCCAACTCTCCATAGAGTTGCTTCTTACAAGAAGACTGTACGGCAGCAGTCTCCAGATGACAAGACAACCAGGAGATGAGAGAACTTGCCATTCTTGCTCCTGTCACAGCCAGAGCCTTCAAAGGACATTAGTTTGCACATTCTTTGCTAAACACCATCAGGTATTGCCTATGAACTGCTTTAAAGAAGTTAGACCCCTTTAAAATAACAAGGCCGGAAACACTGAACATGTGCCTTCACTATACGAAAATGAAACTTTCACTTTATAAACTTTATAAATTCAAAGTAAATAGCAAAAAGCAAATCAAGGTTTTGACTATAGAAAGTTTTAAACAGTTTAAGGGCTCAGAAAAAGTTGGAATATTTTATTTTGAATATTAAGCCTGAAATTAATAAATTTTAAAGAATAAATGCATTTTCAAGGGAAACAAAAGTTATTTCTTACATAACAAGATAAGCAACTTATAATAGTGTTCATAGATGTTGACAAATGGAAATAGGACTTTGAATCAACATTGCTGGCTATGTTGCATGTTTTTTTTTATGAATACCTGTTCCAGAAGAAGCTGTGATACTCAGAAGATGCTATTACAAAAAACAAAAAACAAAATTGGAAAAAAAATGATCTGACAAGGTTATGAACAACATGAACAAGAATTCACCCCCCCCCCAAAAAAATGGATGAGGCTGTAAAAATTAAGAAGGAAATAAAAATGCCAATTACAGAGAGCAATTGGAATAATTTCTACCTGCTGGATTTATGAAAGACGCTAGTTGAAGTTTGAAGAAATTCAAGACAGGGAGCAATGATCATTTAAATGGATTAAAGACAAGATTGTTTTATGTAAAAAGATGGAATGTAAAGGCTTATTTGATCAGGGATCTGTTGTTACTTTAGGATTCTTTGTGGATTTGCTGATATCTGACTGGAAATGACATTGTGTACTGGAATTGCTTATAGTTAAAGAGTTGAGATACAGAATGATGAGTTTTATGTTTGTTAATAAATGTGATTATTTTACTAAAATGCCGGGAACACTGCTTGATATTTTCGGTTACATGGAACATAGGCACAATAGCAAAATGAAAACTCCATGTTCAGAGATAGCATACCCCGAATACCTTCTGCTTATTCATTTTTTGAGTTTTTGTGTATGTATGTACCTTCAGGCCTTCAAGTCAATCTTGATTCCTGACAACTACCTGGATAAATCCCTGCAGTTTTCTTGGCAGGATTTAGGCAGTGGTTTGCCATTGCCTCCGTCCTAGGGCTGAAT
Organism: Thermophis baileyi; assembly: GCA_003457575.1. Classification (NCBI taxonomy): domain Eukaryota; kingdom Metazoa; phylum Chordata; class Lepidosauria; order Squamata; family Dipsadidae; genus Thermophis; species Thermophis baileyi. The sequence goes on along the minus strand of QLTV01002265.1, from coordinate 3,460,448 downwards.
AAAAGTGATTGGCCTGAGATCACCTACCTAATTAGTGGCTAAGACAAGATTAGAACTCAAGGTCTCCCAGTTTCCAGCTGGTGTCTACGCCAGATTGATTCATATTAGATTATTAACTTTGACTAATTTTCAAGTGCCAACAATTCACCTCAGGGAAGGAGGTGTAACCCAGTTTTACCATGTTTAACCCAGAAAAAATAAGCATGAAATTGAAGCCAGCATGGATGAATGACACATGATCGGAGTTAACAGCTGATCACCTCGAGTACTTCAGTTTTTATGGAATATTGTATAACACAAGTATTCCTAGGCAACAAGGCATGGCGAAGAAAATCAACTTTTATGATTTCCCATTCTCCAAACTTTTTTTCACTCCCAAGCTCTGACTTTCCTCTTAAGGGATATACAGGAATGGCAGCGTTCTTCACTCAGGCTCTGAACTCAAAAAAGCTGTCTCGGACTTCTCTCTCCTGTGAGGTCACCCTCTTTCCTGAGGGGAAAGTCTGATATGTCCGTAGATTCTCTGGCGAGATGCGATGGAGGTGCCACATGGCTTTGGCACTCAGTGGTGGGCTAAAGGAAAGGGGGTGAGAAGAACAAGCACACAATGGAGACATGGTTATATCACTGGTGACTGACCCCAGAAAATACAGCATGAATGTAACAGAATCCTAGATTGAAGAATTTGGGGGGAGGATCCAGGAGGAAATGAAGATCCCAGTCTGAAAAGGGATTCTGGTTGGAGTTCACCTGAACGGAAAAGATTTATTTATTCTGAGAGCATTCTTAACCCAAATCTCACTAGACATTCCAGCAGCACACATAACAATCTGAACTGGTTAAAAATTGCTTGTGTGTGTGAATATAAAGTCCCCAGCTACTTAGTCTAGGAAGTATCAGTATCCAATGAGACCCTGCACCGTAAGTATACTGGCAAGGCCTCAAGAAATTGTCTCTTCCAGGCTTCCGGAGGAAGAAATGGCAGACTGAAGATGGTTCCACAAAAGAGTGGGCTGATACCCATTGCAGAATGAAGAGCCAGTGAGCAGAGCACTTCTATAATTCCTCTCCAGACAAGAGGTCTTGAGATCACCCATAAGTGTTCCAGACAGCTGTTCCTTGCAAGGAGACTGCAAGATTTCCCTTTTTTTCCTGCACCTTCTACTTTGCTATTTTTCTCTGTGTGTGTATAATCATCCATCTTCTATCTATCTATCTATCTATCTATCTATCTATCTATCTATCTATCTATCTATCATCTATCTATCATCATCATCAAAATTGCCCCCTTCCACATTGATCAACAATACACATGGTGATCATTAATGAGGAAATGTGTTCCATACAATGGCTTTGGTAACAGAGAACATAGATTTTCAGCTATCCTTTCTCTCCAGACATTTTTTCTTAGAGAACTGGGTATGCAAAATGGTTCAATTGCTTTGGTTTAGATGTTACTACAACATGCCTGCTTGGATAAATTACTTTAATCTTTGCAAGCCGGAGCCTGTTTGGAACTAACGTTCTGGGGTTGGTCAACTCTTTTTTGTGCATGTGTGTTTCAGGGGTGAAATGCTCCTGGTTCGCTCGTACCTGTCGGTCGCCATAGAGCCGGTCGCCAAGGTAGCGCGAGGCGCCGCCCACCCGCCCGGACGCCACCATTTGGGTTCTTTTACCCTCTGCACATGCGCAAAGCGTTCTGTGCATTCACAGAGGGTAAAAGAACCCAAATGACGGCGTCTAGGCGGCACCTCGCGCTACCTTGGCGACCGGCTCTATGGCGACCGACAGGTACAAGCGAACCGGGAGCATTTCACCCCTGGTGTGTTTCCATTACACAACATTCCCTCACTGTGTACATGGTCAACATGTTATTTATAATTGGTCTATTAGGTTGAAGAAAAGATGGAACAATTTGATCAATTTACCGTATTTTTTGCACTATAAGACGCTCCGGACCATAAGACGCACCTAGCTTTTGGGGAGGAAAACAAGAAAAAAAAATCTGCTTCTGCCTCCCAGCATCCATCGGTATTCATCTGGCTAGCGTCCTTGCAGCAAACAGCTTCAGCACTTTATCACAGCCTGATTTAGCACGAGCAGCTGATTGGCGGTTGGATCGGCCTCCCGGAATACTGCGTGTCCCGTTTTCGGCCTCCACATGTCCCGTTTTTGGCCTGCTGATTGCCGCCGCCTATCGCTGGCCGCACGGCCAAAAACAGGGCGTGCGGAGGCCGAAAACGGCCGGTGGGTGGGGGCCGGCGGGTGGGCGGGGTTTCAGCAACATTCGCTCTATAAGACACACAGACATTTCCACCCACTTTTGGCGGGGTAAAAAAGTGTGTCTTATAGACCGAAAAATATGGTAATTGGTCCAGTTTGACCCATTTAATTATTTATTTTTATGGATTTATTTATGGATCACAAGAGTTGATGAAAACCTGTTATTTTCATGCTTCCATCTCTGCTGGTAAAGCAAGCATACTGCAGGATTATACTCAAAGTACCTAAACAAAGAAACTCTACCACAATGTGATGACCTTCCCTCAACTGTCCTAGAAGGCCAATACCAAAAGATTCCTTACTTAGAGAGATAATGTCCTGTGACTCTGGACATAGAGAAACAACAGAGAATGTGCTTCTCCAATGCCTGAACTACTAAGAAAGTTACCATTCCTACATAAATGGCCAGGGCGCACAGGACAACTTTAGACTAACCTATTGCTTTCAAATACCAACCCTGCTACAACTTACACTATTGTTAGGTTCTTCAGCAGTGTTTACAATTCATCGGTTAATTACCTGACCTTGTGACTCAATTTTATAAACTAGATTTAATGAACATCTAGCCTGCCATATTAGAATGCCTTGTAACTTGATGTAGACTTCCACTTTTTATGTTCCCCTACACCCATCTATTCCTTCTTTTAGATTCTTTTAAACTCTCATTACATGTATATTCTACTGACCATGTGAGACCCAAAGGTGCTTTTTCAAGAGGCAATTGCACTTTCTGGTTTTTCTTTGAAGACGTTTCACTTCTCATCCAAGAACAGGGGTGTCAAACTTGATTTCATTGAGGGCCGCATCAGGGCTGTGTTTGACCTCGGTGGGGGGGGGGTGAGTGGGTGTGGCAAGGGTGGGCATGGCCAACTTGACGTCACTCGTGTCGGAGGTGCCTGTGGTGGCCCAAGCGCTCTGCCAGAGAAAATGGGCTCCCGAGCTCTGTTTTCGGCTGCGACGGCCCCCTGCAACCCTCTGCCAGCGAAAACGGAGGGTCATCCCGAGCTCCATTTTTGCTGGCAGAGGCACCATGGGCCAGTCCTTCACTGTTTCCAGGGTGGCCCCGTGGGCCAGATCTAAGCACCCTGTGGTCCGGATCCATCCCCTGGGCCTTGAGTTTGACACCCCTGTCCAAGAAGCTTCTTGGATGAGAAACGAAACGTCTTCAAAGAAAAACCAGAAAGTCCAGTTGCCTCTTGAAAAAGCACCTTTGGGACAACCACGACCTGGATGACTAAGAATCTCCATAGACATTGACCATGTGAGACATAAATACATTTTTATGAACTTGCTTCAGAGATGAATAATCATGATTCAGAGATAAAATTTGAAAGGAAAAAGAATTATACTACACACATTTCTCATTTTCCCTTTCAAAATTTCAAATGTATCTGATCTGTTTCATATATGAATATCCCCGGTTAACAGAGAAATTTTGAAAATAAAAAAAATGAAAATGAAGAAAAAGATGCAGGCATCTGTGAAAGAAAAGACAACAAATATAAACAGCTTTTTGAAGTTTTTTTAATTAGATACTGTGAATATAAAATAGAAAAAAATATATTATTTTACTTCAGTTTTGTAATAATCACAAAATAAGAAACACAATCACTTTTCTAGATGGATGAAATACCCAAAATAGCAAGATTGTATAGTATGATACAGTATGTTTTAAAATATATCTGAAAGTTATACTTTAAATCAGGTAAGTATTCCATCCATCCATCAATTGTGTCATCCTACCATCAACTGAATGGGTGAGTATGAAACAAAGTTAGCAAGATAACTTTATTCCATTCTTCAGTAATATTTTTGGAGATAGGAAATCCAAATTAAAGGTGAAACTCTAAAGACACTAACTTTAATGTACTTATATAAATATAAAGATCACATTTCTTCATTGATTATTCATGATAAATGTTTTTATTACAGTTAAGGAACTTGTTTGGGTTCTATTCTGCCTATCACATGCGTGATTGATGAAGTCTTTCAGTGCAAGTGAACATACATTTTCAAGTTTCTCTATCATATCTTACAATTTACAGAAGTGCCTACAATACTTTATATAAAGAGACATGAACCCTCCGATTTTTGGCATTAGAGGTAGTCAAAACACATTAAATGTAACTTCATTTAAATGTAATTAGAAGTGCAATGTGGTGCTTTGTTCTTTCTTTTCAGATTCATTCCCCCAACTGACTCCATCTGTGCATAAATCACACAAGGTCAGACTATGGGGAATTGTTTCATTTTAAAAAAGTAATAAACCTGCTATAAAATGCTAGCCTACAGCATGATCTTTTATTTCCTGGAATGGTACTGGGTTCCATCAGTCTTCTTAGAAAATAAAAATGACGTGTGCTACAGAACATGTATACTCCCAAGCCAAAAAAAAAAAAAAAGAGTAAGATAAGCTAAAATTTGTAGGAGAGTATTCTAGGAAAATGAGGCATTGGAAGGGGAACATCCTTGCCATTGCCTTC
>QLTV01002265.1:3402640-3445377 GCA_003457575.1 Thermophis baileyi | reverse complement strand
AGTGCAGCACTGCAGGCTACTTCAGCTGACTGCTAGCTGCAGTTCAGCGGTTCAAATCCCACCAGGCTCAAGGTTGACTCAGCCTTCCATCCTTCTGAGGTGGGTAAAATGAGGACCCAGATTGTTGGGGGCAATATGCTAACTCTGTAAACCGCTTAGAGAGGGCTGTAAAAGCACTATGAAGCGGTATATAAGTGCTATTGCTATTCTTGTCCTATCCTCAGGTGCTTTGGAGAATAGCCTGACTCCCTCTTCTTTGTGGCAACCCCTGAAATATTGGAACACTGCTACAATCAGTATTTACAATCAGTCCTCATACTTACAACTATCACAGCATTCCCACAGCCATGTGAACATAATCTGGGTGCTTGGCAATGGGCATGCATTTTTGATGGCATGGCTCACTTAACAATCACCTTGCTTAGCAAAAGAAATTTTGGTCCCAAATGTGGTCACAAGTTGAGTACTGCGAGCCTATAACAGAATAACAGCATTGGAAGGGACCTTGGAGGTCTTCTAGTCCAACCCCTTGCTCAAGCAGGAGATCCTATACCATGTCGTGGTTGTCCAATCTCTTCATAAATCTTCTATAATAAGGAAATTGATGAGTTTCTTTAACACTTCCATAAAATAGTCTCAATATAATACCTGATTTCCCCCCTACACCACTTTTTTTGCCCACTAGACTCACAGATCAAGAGGATGAGGGTACTTGTCTCTTTCCTTCATAGGCAGCACAAAGTATGGAACCAGGTGCAATGTCCCTGTCTTATCTCTGTAATGTTCACGATGCATCTGAGAAAGCTACAAATTAAAAATAAATTGGGTCAGGAGCATCAGTATCTAGACCTGAGTTCTTTTGAGAATACTTACTTCATGTGTTTACTTGATTTCCAAATCATCCACATTACTGTTATGTAAGGGTTAGTGTGCTGAACCCACACTAGGGAATCCAGCATTTAAAACTCTGTTCATCCATGATGCCTATCACCTTAGCAAGGAACTGAATTATCCTCTTTACACGATTGCTGTGAGGCTGAAACTTAACAGGGATGGGTGAATCTGCTAATTGTGCTCAATTCAGTTTCTCGTTTTTTTTCAGATGTATTTGCATTGGTTTCTGTTTGCACAATGTCTGCATTCATTTATGTCATCCCCCCTCCAAATCCACACAAAAATCCAGAGGTGAAATCCAGCAGGTTCTGACAGGTTCTGGAGAACCGGTAGCGGAAATTTTGAGTAGTTCAGAGAATTGGCAAATACCACCTCTGGCTGGCCCCAGAGTGGGGTGGGAATGGAGATTTTGCAATATCCTTCCCCCAGGAGTGGGGAGGGAATGGGGATTTTGCAGTATCCTTCCCCTGCCACGCCCACCAAGCCACGCCCACAGAACCGGTAGGGAAAAATTTTGAATTTCACCCCTGACAAAAATCTATGTGCATTTGCCAGAGTTGCCCATTTCTGTACAAACAGTTCTTTATGCACTTTTCCCAATGTACTTTCTATTAGCACATTTTTTCCTTATAACATTATTTTATGCCAATTTTCCATCAATATGCATATTTTTTTTAATTTGATTTTAATTTAATGTACAAATTACCCCCCCTACACCTCTTTATGGTTTTGCAGTATGTGTGAATCAGAAGTTCAAGAAATCATTGTTAAAAAATCCTGGCTTAGCATTATCTGGGAATGTGGTCTGTATATAAAAAGGATATGTCCAGAAATATATATAAGAGCAAAATTATCTGTAAAATTCTATTAACCTTAAAAAAATAATTGAAAATGAATGACCTTTTCGGTCACTTCTTCTTCTACAAATGTATCTTTTCATACGGATAAACAAAAGCATTCACAGGATCCACCACTTTCCCAAAATGATGAAAGCAGCAATATGCCATAAACTGTGTGTGCAACATCACAGTACATATATAGAAAAAGGGTGGAGTTTGCATCAGGTTGGTGCAATGCTACTTCACCATTTGCCCCCTCCCACTTGCCACTCCTCTGAATGTTCACACAAGGGAAAGCAGCAAGTTTAGAAGCCATGATTTGTAAGAAAAGGGAGAAAGGCTTGCAGGGAAAGGGCTTCCTCTCCCCATTTTGTTATTTTTCCACTCAAAATCCCAGAGGTTTTTCTTTATTAATAAAATCCAATGGTTCATTGTTGCCATTTTCATGCAATGATGGGTTCAAACAGCATACTGAATTCTAAATCTGAGTTAATAAAAAACAATAGCCATGTTCATACATGCCAAACAAATCAGATTATGGTTTAACATAATGCTCTCATTCATGCAACATGCTAACATGTAGATGAGATGGACAGTACACAAATCAAACAAACAAACAAACAAACAAATAATAAAAGTAAACTGCAAACGCCCATAATACGCTAAATTATAAATTACCCATTGCCACTGTAACCTAATCCATTTGTTTGTTGTGCAAACCAAAATATTTCTATTTTGAGAGGTTCGAACTATTGAGTAGGACAGACAATGACATTCACAATAGTCCTGCATTTTTATCTGAAGCAACCTGTTTTTTTCTTTTTTTTCTCTCTCCCTCCCCTTCTGTGTGTGTGTGTGTGTGTGTGTGGTGTGTGTGGGGGGGGGGGGGGGGGGGGGAGAGAGAGAGGGAGAGAGAGAGAGAGAGAGAGAGAGAGAGAGAGAGAGAGAGAGAGAGAGAGAGAGTGTAAATAGAAAGGGCTTTTAAAATATTTTTAAGTTTTAATGTCATTACTTTATAGAATCACAGAGATATAAAAGAAAAAAGTCTGAACAAATAAGTGCTTCTTTTCAGCCCATTAATTCTGACATCCCACTCTTAATTATTTATAGATTGTTTAACTGCTGTGGATTCACTGGCTATTGACTAAGAAGAAATCTCCCTTATTTCCAGGCTTACGAAGAAATAAAAATTAAACTAAATTCAAGGTAGCAGGATCTGTGTATGCTGCTCATTTTTTGTGAAATGGATGGCTATATAATTTGATTATAAATAATAAAATAAATCTTAGCACACCTTTCTGTATTCAAAAAGGCAGTTATCAACACCTATGATCAGACAAGGCTATTTATGTGCATCCCCTCTATTTTTCCCACACAGCTTTGCACTCGCAACTGTGCTCAAGATTGGTATCTTATTTTTTTTCCCTTTTTGATATTTTTTTAAAATTTCTTTGGGGTTTTTTATATTATTATTTTTTTGTAGAAACTTAATAAAGTATATTAAAAAAAATAACAAAGACTGGGAACTAGAATCACAGGGCATGGTCTTATAATAAAAAGATCATAAAGTTATAATGGAAATGCCCTTAATGAGCTTCTCAGTAGCAATCTGAAAAAAAAAAGAATGCTAGGCAAACAATTGATTCAGCTAGTGCAGGGGTCCCCAAACTTGGCAACTTTAAGACTTGTGGACTTCAACTCCCAGAATTCTCCAGCCAGCAATTCTGGGAGTTGAAGTCCACAAGTCTTAAAGTTGCCAAGTTTGAAGACCTCTGAGCTAGTGGGATAACCCAGATGAAGACTGTTAAGAATACTGATTGCTGGCAAGTTGACTAAGATTCTGTTGAGTTTTCTCAATAAACATAAGCTTTCTTGTGATTGATGAAGGAGAAGAGAATGCAAAAAAACAAGTTCTTGCTCCATAAAAATAGCTTAAATAGCGCAGGAGTTCTCATGGCAGACTGCAGCAGTTCCTAGCAGCCTAGAAAATGCAGAAGGCTTTCCTGAAGGGAGAACATTTGGTAACTTCTGAACTAATACAATAGCCTGCTGTAAGAAATCAGGCAATAAACAATCACTCTTGTCTATCCATCTGAATCATTGTCTTTTTCTATATTTTCTATTATCCCAACTCACCCTGTCTTCTGCACTTATTAAACCTTGTTTTTTCCTTTAGCTAATTGTCCCAGGACTAATTAACACAATCCACATGAACATGTGGTACATTTTGTCCCTGCCTGCATGTCTCCAGCTGCAGAATATATCATTTGTCCATTTTTCTTTCACTGAAACCTGTCCTCTTAAAAAGATCTGCTTGTCGAGGTGGGGGGGGGGAGAGAACTGGACAAAGTAAACACTGGTCAATTTCATTTTTTTAATTATATAAATTGAATTTTCTACTTTCAAAATATAAAGGAGCCAATCTTTCTTTATTCCAACAGTCCTAGAGGCAAAACGTAAAGGCTATTTATATCCTAGTAGATCCTTTTCCATCAATCTTAAAATGCTGAAGAACAGGCATAGATTGAACTGTAAAAGACTATTAAAACACAGAGAGCATTCAAGTTACATCTAGGATTAATAGAAGTATCACCAGATTGTGTGGGGGGGTTTTGTTTTAAAAATGGAAAACATTCATATATGCATAATGTATTAGCCTAGGCACATATATAGGAGACCTACGTCAAATAAAAAGAAATTATACTAGCCAGAATAAAGTTAGTACCTGGTTCTGCTGATTGCCTAAACTGGTTTAGTAAATCCTTCATTTAACTGACTTTAGTTTTGCAGATATTGGATGTAACTGGCAAATTATCTGAACAATGTTTCTATGCATACAAGTGTGTAAGATCCCATTTATCATTTTATGCACACATAAAAAGCATAAATGTCATCATATACATGAATTACACATCCCATTGTTTTAACAGACATTCCTTTCTCCCTCTTAAACCAAGTGTTTACTCTTAGACAATAATGAAATATCCCTAATTAGTTTAATGCAGATTATCTACATGACATTTTGAATTCACAGACAATTTCACATTATGCGTAATTGACCATGAGGGAGAGGATATGTCTTGAAAAGCAGCTTTACCTTGTAGAACTCTTGCAGTTCTTCTGAGCGGTTCATATCCAAATTGAAACGAGAGTAATTAGGGGTATGCAGCCATCGATCCAAGCCTCTTGACCTTTCCCCAATCACGAGAGATGGGTCACGGGAGAAAAGAGTTGGGAATTGGCCCCCTTTGCTGTAGGGACTATAGCTGGTTTCCATTGCGGCATTTCGGAAGTCTTGAAAATATTTCATGGTGGTATTTCCATAGGTGTCACCAAAGGAAAAAGCTACATTGGGGACATGGCCACGGTATCTAGAGAAAAAGAAGAAATCAAATTACACTCATTAATTTATTCACCTTGATAACACTCAATGCAGCATTTTGCAAACATTATAATCTTCACAAAAACAAACATTATTACATCAATTTTTGCAGAGGCAGAATTAAAGCAGCTGATGGTTTTTTGGCTAGCTTAGACTAGTGTCACATATTATTTCTATGCCTCATGTAGGTATGTAGACCTTTTGCTGGGAACCCATATATTTTACTTGAACCATTACTGAAAAACTAAGTTCTAATTGCTCAAGTAAAATATTCCTAATCAGAAATTATTATGCAAAACATATTTTAAAATTCCTGTCTTTCTAACGTTCTTCTTCCCACCCCTCTCAATATTCAGTCTGAGTTTTTCAACAAGCACTTCATAAGTTCCATATTAAAAAGATGTAAGGATGCTATTCTGCCCAATTTACAACCCTCACTAAGCCTGTGAACAAGGGAAAACAATCTAATTTAACATTATTCCTAAATGACTGTTGCTATGCAACACATTATTAACGACCAGTTTGCATGTTTTCTCATATTGATGTTTTCTAGTAAGTGACCTCCATCTCAACAGTGCATTTAATAAGTTAATTGCATGATTTTTTTCTGAGCAATTTTTCAGAGGAGGAAATTAATTATAGATATAACACTTAAATTTATAGTGTTCTTTTTATAAGATATATATATATATAAGCAAGATCTCCACTAGTGATTTATAGCATCTTCTTGAACCATCTAATCATCACTATATTAATATAACAATAACGAGAACAGCATTTATATCACTTAAACAGTAGCTGAGTGATGGTGGAAGAGCTATAAAGGGAATAACCCTAATCTCTTCTACAGTATTCTTGATTACCTGAAAGTTGTCATATTCCTTCTTTCAAATAAAAGACTTCTCAGCATCATACAGTATACAATTTGCATTTTTTAGAAATATCAATGCTATTTTGAGGTCCTATTTTCCTGGATGGTAGTCATCACAAGAAGCTCTCCTCAAAAGAATGAGTTGCTCAGCAATAAAATAGGAACACTTTAAAATTGTGTCACAAAAAAAACATTTGAAAATAATGGAATAAGGACTGGGAAATTCATTTGTAATATAGAAAGGTGTAGATAAATAAAGGATGGGAATATAATTATCAGACTGGGCATTATCATAATAATATGCACTATAGGGGGGGGGCATCAGAAGTGAGGCATCATCGCAGGGAATTGTCGATATTTTGCTCTTCTTCTTTTTTTACTGTATACCAACAATTCTATTATAGTTTATCCCCTTTTAGTTTAAATGCTTTCTAACACATTGCAACATCCTTTTTCCGGACAAGGAGTAGCTTTTTACAAATAAAAGTTCATCTAATAACATAGGTCTTCTGAAAAGGTATAGATTATAGAACGTCGCCGTCTTTTGCTGACGGGACAGTTCGGTCACAAATCCTTCCTCCTTTTTTTATGTTCCCAGAGTCTCAGCCTCCACCCGGCTTAAAACCGTAGCTGACCGACGCCTCAAATCCCCCGCCGTCTCCACCTCAACTAAAGGCATTTGCGGGCCACCCACCCAGGCATGAGCCCCGGCGGCACATAGACCGCGTTGTTTTGAGTGAGGAGGGTCCCAGCGCTGCGTGAGGCCATAGCGACGATCCTTTCAGCGGCGAGGGACGGATGCAGTCACGAACACTCCCAACTAGCGTAGCCGGGGGATTGAGAGCCAGGGGGGGCTGGTCTACTGAAGGCCGAAGCAGTCACAAACCAGTCGCCATGGCAGCCAAGATGCCCCGGTTCCGCTGCTCTGGCGGCAGAAGGCCGCTCCCTTCGCCTCCTTCACCCGGGCCCGTCCTCCTCCCGCGCTCCTCCCACCAGGAAAATGTGGTTCCCACGCGGCGGCGAGGAGTATGGAGGTTCTTAAATGAAGAACTGCAACGGGAGGAAATTTTGCTCTAGAATATGTCCCCGGTCATTTTATTCGGCATTTTTTTAAAAAAATCCCTAGAATTATTGCACCCGTACCTTGCAAATATAAAATAGATTCAGAGGAGGAGGAGGAGGAAGAGGGAGAAGGAGAAGGAGAAGCAGAAGAAGCAGCTGTCTTATAAATGTTGCTTAAAATGGTTTCCTGCTTGAGCAGGGGGTTGGACTAGAAGACCTCCAAGGTCCCTTCCAACTCTGTTGTTCTATTCTGGTCTCAATTCCTGAAGCCAGGCAAAAGCCAAAACAAAGGTGTTAAGGTTATTTAATAGGATACAGTCTGAGGCCTCTGTCGTTGAAAGGGGATTGACGTTATAATAATGGGTAAAATCCTCCCTCCTGCTTATTTAACGGTATTTTGGGAAAATCCAAGGTCTAGGCCAGTGCTACTCAACCTTAGCAATTTTAAGTAGGTGACTTCATGGCTGGCTGGGGAATTCTGAGAGTTGAAGTTCCACTTATCTTAAAGTTGAGAAATAGTGGCTTAGATTATACAGTATGTCCCAACTGGTATTTTAACTTTCCCATTGGCATTTAGCGTATGCACCCAAGTTGTAGCTTCCTGAGATTCATAAAGTGATAGATTGTTATGTTGTGTACTACCTTCTTCAAAGAAATTTTATTGTGTGAGTTTTGCTTCTCTGTTCCTTTGTTCTATGGAAGGTTTTTATTGCGCATCTTTCTGGCTGCTGAGTAAGCAGAAGATGATTCATAAATTTAATAAATAAAATGTCAATTTTTTTAAAAAAAATGTGACCTGGAAGCTTTAGATAGTTGAAGGGGAAAAAAGCAACAAAGCATTTTATGGCAGCTTAAAAATAAATGTATTGTAGTATAAATGTTAATGTGTTATGAGATAAAGGAAGTTACCTCCTTTCTTCTGATTGTAGTTAATGTTCATGAATACAACCTACTGGTCTACTGAAAGTCTGTTTAACATAGTGGCTGTTAACAATCCTCAGGCGGTATGTTGCAGATGACTCCCTTTTTTCTTTTTTCCTGAGCTACTGAGTCTTTTGGTTTACTTAAGAAATTTGGTTTACTTAAGATGCAAACAGACATGTGCAACAGTAGTGGGTTCTAAAACCCGTTGCTGCTGGTTCGCACGCACACGTGACGCTTTTGCGCATGCGCAGAAGCATCCCAGGTGGGTGGGCGGAGCCTCCCGCCGGCGCTACCGGTTCTAAGAACCAGGCCAAACCGAGAGCAATCCACCGCTGATGTGCAAGAAAACAACAAAGCTCAGAGTGTTTCATCAACCGTGAGCTCCATATATTCTCTTCTACTGAAACACTTCAATTAGATGAGCCACAAATATTTTTCACGAAGAGTGCAATATAAGGTTTCATTTAAAAGTTTGTTATCCTTATTCAAGTTACTTTAATAGTTGCTTTGTATTTTTCTATTATTGTTCATACATTTAGTTATTCCGCCTTCTTCATGTTAGTAATTGTGTTCATTGGAACACACATTTCTTTTTGTATTGGGCATCTGTGGATCAATAAACAGCTTACCGTATTTTTCAGACTATAAGACGTACCTGTGTATAAGACACACCAAGATTTCGAAGAGGTAAATAAGAAAAAAAAGTTTTTTCCCTCTCCCAGCCCTAGGAGCACTCTGCAGGCCTCCCAAACCCTCTGCCCACCCTGTTTTTGCAAAAAATGGGCTGTTTTTCACCAAAACGGGGGCATTTTTGCCCTCCCCCAGTCCCCAGGAGCACTCTGCAGACCTCCCAAACCTTCTGCGCACCCGTTTTTGCGCGGGGTGGGGCTTCGGGAGGCCAAAAATGGCTGTATTCAGTGTATAAGACGCACCAACATTTCCACCCTCTTTTAGGGGGGAAAAAGTGCGTCTTATACTCCGAAAAATACGGTAATTCATTTCAGTTAACAGTTTCAAGATTGTAGCCTTTGCAACTGATTCAGTATTATTAACTGAGGTGCCATTTCATACTCACATTTACAGAATCTTTGGAAATAAGCCATGGTGGTGCAGGAGCTGTGGTGGCGCAGTGGTTAGAACTCTCACAGCCTGGAGTTCAATCCTGATGGGCTCAAGGTTGACTCAGCCTCCCATCCTTCTGAGGTTGGTAAAATGAGGACCCAGATTGTTGGGGGCAATATGCTGACATTTTGTAAATCACTTAGAGAATGCTGTAAAGCACTATGGAGTTGTATATAAGTCTAAGCGCCATTGCTATTGCTATAAGAGGCAGAATAAAACTAATTTAGTTAGGCAAATGAGCATTATTTATTTAAAATTTAATCCACTTTAAAGCGCCTATCTACTCTACTTCTGCAAAGTTAAAAATGGCTACATGGATGAATATTAATGGAAATCTTTGCCTTGAGAAGGAAAGTTGGATGATCAAAATGCCCATGATTATAGTTAGAATGGAATCTTTTTACATTACAGGTAGTCCTCATTTTACAACAGTTTGTTTAGTGACCATACAAAGTTGCAACGATACTGAAAAAAGTGACGACCATTTTTCACACTCACAACTGTTGCAGCATCCCTGTGGTCATGTGATGTACATTTGGATGCTTGACAACTGATCCATAGCTATGACGGTTGCAGTATTCTGGGGTCTTGTGATCCCCTTTTGCAACCTTTTGACAAGCAAAGTCAATGGGGAAGCCAGATTCACTTAACAACTGTATTACTAACTTAACAACTGCAGTGATTCACTTAATAAATGTGGCAAGAAAAGTCGTAAAATGGGGCAAAACTCACTTAACAAATTTCTCTCTTAGCAACATAAATTCTGGGCTCAATTGTGGTCGTAAGTCGAGGACTACCTGTATTTGTGAGGGTGGAAAAGATGAAGCTGTGTTATGCCTGGATTGCACAACCAAGGTTTGCATAAATTGTACAAGCCAAAGGAGACCTCCTCCTATAAGAATAGTTATGCCCCCTTGCCTGAAAACACATCAGGCATTATTTCTGCAATATTTTTAGAAATGGGCAATCCAAAAAAATGGTTGATGAAGTCTATTTTTCTTATCTCATTAAATCTTCAATCTGCTTTGTATGAGTATTTTCTGCTTCTTTGGGAAAATGAAAATGCTGACAAGCAATTTTCTTAGCATTCATTTCACTTTCTTTCATTATATTATGTTCTTCCACCACTTTTCAGCCAGATTAAATATGACGCTTGCCCTACCCTCCCCAGTGACAAAATTTGAAATCTTAAAATATTTTAAAAGTAGAAGCTAGATTACTTCATTGTGTTCTATGATGCTCAGCCCTTGAGGACTATTCCTCAAGGACTCCATGTGCCGATGTGAAGTAGATATGCATGGAATGTGATAGCTCCCTTTTCAAAGCACAAAAGATTAATTCTGACCATAACAGCTGAGCTAAAGCACTTTCAGACTGCTATTCACAATGTTATGCCTGTGCATGTTTGTAAATCCACTGAGATTTACTAGTTTATGCAGTAAATGTGCATAGAGTTGCAAATGATACTGCAATCCCAGATATGTGGGAGAAAATCTTATAGAATTTATTAATATTTACTACCTAATACCTGTTGTGGTCCGCCAGGGGCCTGCGGAGATGGCAGCAGAGTCGGACAGTGAGGAGGCTGGAGAGGAGCATGGGCCAGGCCTGGAGTCTGGAGAAGGCTCGGTGCCAGAGGCAGGGATCCAGCCCGGGCCATCTGGGAGGTCTGTGCTGACTCCAGAGCCTCCAGAGGCTGACATGAGCGAGGCAGAGGAACAGGGGGAGCCTGTTCCCAATGCGCGCATGCGCAGAGCTGCCAGAAGGCAAGAACAGTTTACAGAGGAGAAGGACTACTCGGGAGTCAGCCTTGGAGATAATTGGCCCCTCCCATAGGCTATAAAAGTGGAGCAAACGGATGTGCTCGTTACAGGAAGCAACTTTGTTCAATCTCAGCATTTCGGTTCGGACTCCGTGTTTCTGGTTGGTCTTGCAAAGTTCCTTGCCAATTAGGTCTTTGGCAGCGTGTCAAGAAAGGTAAAGGTTCGTGCTTATCTGCCTTCTTCAGAAAGATTTCTGTTGGACCAGTTATCATTGTTTGGGACTTATTACGGCTGGGAATGAACTTAATTCACAGCCGTTAAAAATAAAAAGAGGTTTTTGGGACTCCGTTTGTGCTGTATTATTTTATCAGGAAGCCTAGGTCAGAACAATACCTCTGATTTATAAATCCTTTGATTATTCCTCATGACCCACAAAACACTTTATATATATATATAAATCTCTCTCTGTCTGTCTCTGTGTGTGCATACACACATACACACATACACACACACACACAAATACATATAGCAATAGTATTTAGGCTTATATATCGTCCCATAGGTCTTTAAATCACTCTCTGGGCAGTTTACAATGTCAGCATTATTTGCATATTGCCCCCAACAATTTGGCTCCTCGTTTTGCCGATCTCGGAAAGATGAATAGCTGAGTCAACCTTGAGCCCCATCGGGATCAAACTCCAGGCTATGGGCAGAGTTTGCCAGCAATACTGCATTCTAACCACTGTGCCACGAGGGCTCTCGCTATAGATACATAAATTATCTGGACAGTATACTTTTAAAAACATATAAAATATAATATTTCAGTAAAAGGAGGCAGTTAAAACAAGGATTGAATAATTTGATGGGAAGGCCTTCAAGACACTCACCAAGCTAATGCTTCATCAATCGCACAAAGAAGTCTTGAACGGAATATGTTACTCTCAGCTTCCCCTTGTCCTGACAGGACAACAACCTGCCATCAGATTTTCTTGTTTGCCCTGCACTTCCCGATCTGGGCATCATCTACATTCCTTTTGGATACTGTACCGTATGGAGTTGCCAGCACAAACCCTTCCCTGTGTTCACTGCATGGCCATTTTTGGAAAGTTTGCATCTGATGATAGAAACAAGCCCACATAAGTCCTGAACCCCAGCGGGTTTTGTGAGTTGGGTGTCAGGCATTATGTGGGTTCTGTTCTAGATGGCATGAAGCACTGGTTTTGTAGTTCCTCTCCAGGTGAAACCAATGTACCCAATGAAACCAACGAAGATGGGGGAGCCTATCAATTTAATATGTACATACATACATACATACATACATACATACATACATACATACATACCAATAAGGCAAATGATAGCTCTGGATTTTTTTCTCTTCCCTCCCTCACTGATTGAGCTATAGAAAGACTGGATTTTCTTCTTCTATTTTTTAAAACTATGTGAAATTGACAGGTTCTCTGTCGGTTTCTCTTTTTAGCCCAGTGGCATTAAAAAAAGATGTAAAATTGGTCCACCATGCTGAATATGTGGAGAACTCTTATAAAAAAGTTTCATTCATATGTCCTCAAACTGACTCACCCATGGAAAGGAAAGTGAGAAGAGATGCTTGTTTTCCAAACCTGGATGGGAGGAATCAAGATGGGGAATCCACCAATTGGGTGCTGTGATAGCCTGCATCTAGACAGAACACCTGATGACCATTACCAAACTGAAGAATGGACTGATACCCAGACAGAAACTTCTTTTTATAGTAATTTTATTAAAGATTATGTTTACAACCGTAAAAAAACTACGTACTAAAAAAATAGAAGAATAAAAAGAGTAGAAGAATAAGAATAGAATAGAAGAGTAGAGTAGAATAGAATAGAATAGAATAGAATAGAATAGAATAGAATAGAATAGAATAGAATAGAATAACAGAGTTGGAAGGGACCTTGGAGGTCTTCTAGTCCAACCCCCTGCTTAGGAAGGATACCCTACACCACTTCAGACAAATGGTTATCCAATCTCTTCTTAAAAACTTCCAGTGTTGGAGCATTTACAACTTCTGGAGGCCAGTTGTTCCACTGATTAATTGTTCAAACTGTCAGGAAATTTCTCCTTAGTTCTAAGTTATATAAATGTATCAGAAATATATACATCTTGTTTACACTGCTTTCTTTATCGTCCCTCTATAACACTTCTGAGGATGTATAACCCATAATATTCAGCCTTCTTTCACATGCTTTTGAACCCAATACAGGGACCCTGTAACTCTGCAACGTGCATGCTAATAAAAGGTATTTTGCTGCATCTATCTCTATACACTTTGGCCTTTATTTAAATGGCATTTTCTCTTTTCCTTTTTTTTTATATTGTATATTGATTTTCCATGTTTTCGTCGGGAGGTAATGAGGGGTGAGGAATTGTCCACTGATTCCCTTATTACGTAGTTGAGCCTTGCATTAAATTGGTAATGGATAGCTTGAAGATTTTTTTTCTTTATTCTTTTCTCATGTCTTGATTGGCCCTTTTTTTTGCACAGCATTGCTTATCCCAAAAGGGACTACTGTGGTGATACCTATGTATGCATCTGATGGAATATGATCAACTCAAAGAAAAATAATAATAAAATAATAAGTGTGCCTTCTCTTGGTTACACCTGTCATATAGAATAGTATTGTTCCTGAGCTCTACATGGTCCTGACCTTATTATGCTTTCACAAAACTTAAAATCTGGCACTTTTAATAGACTTTGGATTAGGAGGAGGTTATCTACTCCCCAATAGTGTGTTTTGGTCTTTGGTTACGATCAGATGAGTTTCTTCCCCACAATACACTGCATTTATTATTGCTGTATGGTTGTTGTCCTTTTCTTATTATTTATAGGCTGTTATTTTAACATCAATATTGTGTAATCTGTCTAGAGTTATTTCAGTGATTGAGAAAGCCTACAAGTTGATTAAACAAACAAATAAAAACTCAACTTTAACATCAGTACATCTAAGGACAAACTGAAAATGAGTTCACTCACAGATTGGGTACAAAACAAAGGCAACATCATGAGGACACAGGAGGGGAAAAATGTTGCCAAAACACGATTATGCTATGTTAGGCATAAGTGAGAAAGTTCCTAGTTAGCGTTGGTTTTCCAAGCAGTATCAGCCAATTCATTTTGTTTGAATGTTTTTTAAAAATTGACTTTTGTCATAGCTGGAAGAGATGATAGCCTTCCCCAACTTGTTGCTTTCTAGATGCGTTGGATTCCACCTTTCTACTTATACCAGAAGAATTTGGTTATTCTTTTAGGTTTTGTAAAATGGTGATTACAGTTCAACCTAATCAAATTTCTATTTGCAAGACAATTTCAAATCCTTAGGGCTTCTAGCTAATGCATCAAGAGGTAAAATTCTTATTGTGAGTTTGGGAGAAATATAAAGCATTCAAATAGATATATAAGTGTGTGGAAATATCTGTCTGCCTGTCTGTCTGTCTGTCTACCTATCTACCTACCTACATAGCTATGGCATAGGACCTGGTTACTTCAGTGGACTACCTAGCTTGCATAACATGTGTTGGCTGATTTGATGTGGCAAGTTTGGAGTTTTGGGTTCCTTCAGTTAAAGAATGTCATCTATTTGAACCCTGGAAAGCCCGTCTCTGCTGTAACAGTGCCTGCCCTCTGGAATGAGTTTCCCAAGGGATCTGAACCCCATCCTACTGGTGTTTCAAAAGGGCTTTAAAACCTGGCTCTTCTTCCAGGCCTTTAACAAAGGTGAGTGAAGCCCCCTTGGATTCTTGTTTCCAATCCAGTTCTGTCATCTTAACTTTTATTTCTTTTTTTTTTCTCCTAAGACTTCAGAGCCTAAGTCTCAGCAAAGTCAAATGCCACATAATCAATAGGATGAACACATCTCAAAAATCTCTAGCAGATTAGGTAATCAAATAAGCCCATCATCATGTCAGTTGCTTTTTTCCCCCCAAGATGTGGCATTTTCTTGTGTTTAAAATGTGAGCGGAGAAAGTATTTCCAGACCAGAACTGCTGCTTCTAGCATCAGAAAAGAGATATTTTCTACAAGTAGAAAATTTCAAAGACGGGGCTCTGGAACTCCATGTCTATGACACATGAATGCAGTAAAGCAAGTTTCCAATCTAGACTATGTCAATAATATTTCTTTTAGGATATAGTCTATATTGAAAGCTTGCTTTATTCAATTTTATTTCAAAACTTAGTTTAAGATCTAAACAGACATTTGAAGTTCAGCTGCACAATAACATACAATATACAATACAGGTAGTCCTCAACTTACGACCACAATTGAGCCCAAAACTTTTGTTGTTGTGAGATATTTGTTAAGTGAGTTTTGCCCCATTTTACAACCTTTCCTGCCACAGTCGTTAAGTGAATCACTGCAGCTGATAAGTTATAACCAGTTGTTAAGTGAATCTGACTTCCCCATTGACTTTGCTTGTCAGAAGGTCGCAAAAGGGGATCACAAAACCTTGGGACACAGCAACCGCCATAAATATGAGTCAGTTGCCAAGCATCTGAATTTTAATCACATGACCTTGGGGATGCTGCAATGGTCATAAGTGAAACGGCTGTAAGTCACTTTTATCAGTGCCATTTGAACGGTCACTAAGGGAATGGTTGTAACTCAAGGACCACCTATAAATGATGAAGTTGTGAATGGATATGTGGGAATGACCTTGAGAGATAGGATGGAAAGCTGCAGATGGGACAATTCGCATGTAAAAGATTTGTTAAGTGAGTTTTGCCCCATTTTACAACCTTTCCTGCCACAGTCGTTAAGTGAATCACTGCAGCTGATAAGTTATAACCAGTTGTTAAGTGAATCTGACTTCCCCATTGACTTTGCTTGTCAGAAGGTCGCAAAAGGGGATCACAAAACCTTGGGACACAGCAACGGTCATAAATATGAACCAGTTGCCAAGCATCTGAATTTTGAGCACACGATCATGGAGCAAAGGTCGTAACTGAAAAATGGTCATAAGACACATTTTTCGATGCCATTGTAACTTTGAACGGTCACTAAACGAACTGTTGTAAGTCGAGGACTATCTATATATGCAAAAGGTGGCTTAATATGGTTTAATGCAAATCCATTGCTATATATGATAACAGATCCTCAAGAAAAAATAAATTAAAATTAAAGTCTTAAGTCAGAATGCGATCAAAACACCTAAAATAAAAATCTAAGGTTAAAACAACAAAATATACAGTAATACAAATATAATACATTTATCAATATCAATATTTACACATTCCAACCCTCACTTGAGATATTTTGCTCAAATTAATGCTATGGAATTATAGTCACACAGCAAATCCTTGTTGCTAAGAGACTGGATTTGGCAACTAAAAGTGTGACCTTAGAGAGTCTCTGTCTCCCAAAGCAACTAGGTGTCATATATGTCTAAATGATCTGGATTATAAATCTAAACCAAGAATCGGGGTAGAATTGACAGTGGAGTAGAAAGTGCTCCACTGACTCATTTTTCCCAAACATAGATGGGCATTCTCTAGATCCCAATTTAATGATGTTTTTGGAATGCAGGTTTCATAATATTTTAGACTTCCGGAAGTTCTGCCCATTTGATTAATTGTTTTAGCACCATCCAGACCTCAGGTTAATTCAGAAACCAAATTAAGCATATTATGAAATCAGTCTCTTGAGTGTTTCTTCCCTGTAAATTCCACTTATGATAGAAGAACTGCCAAGGGAGCAAACTAGCATCTGTTTAATGAAGCACACAAGTTAAATGAAACTGTTTATTGGGTTGACAGAAATGAAGGGGTTCAGGCAGCTATATTAAAATGTTATCCACCAGTTCTAGAGGTGGCAGAAAAGCATTCTGGTATACACTGTGCTGCTCCTCACTGCCTCTAGGTTTTGATCTGATCTAGTTAAGCATTATGTACGGAAAGCGCTCAGCCTCTCAATAAATCATGATTAAACATTACCCAATTTTCTGGGTGGCAGTAGGTCAGGGGTGAAATCCAGCAGGTTCTGACAGGTTCTGGAGAACCGGTAGTGGAAATTGTGAGTAGTTCGGAGAACCGGTAGCGGAAATTTTGAGTAGTTCGGAGAACTGACAAATACCACCTCTGGCTGGCCCCAGAGTGTGGATGGAATGGGGATTTTGCAGTATCCTTTCCCTGGAGTGGGGTGGGAATGGAGATTTTGCAATATCCTTCCCCCCCAGGAGTGGGGAGGGAATGTGGATTTTGCAGTATCCTTCCCCTGCCACGCCCACCAAGCCACACCCACCACGCCCACCAAGCCACGCCCACAGAACCGGTAGTAGAAAAATTTGGATTTCACCAAAGTTCTGGCACTGTGCATGCGGTCGCCATCTTGTTTTTGGCTTTTTTTCCCTGGATTTTTTTGTTACTGCACATGTGCGCGCGCGCAAAGTGCGGGCGTGCCCATGAGGCGCGCCCACAGAGCGCGGGAGGGAGCGAACCGGCAGCGAGGTAAGTTGGAACCCACCCCTGCCCCCCGCCCAAGCATTTCTGACAAATGGCAGTCAGTCTCTTCTTGAAAGCCTCCAGTGATGAAGCTCCCACAACTTCTGAAGGCAAGTTGTTCCATTGGTTGATTGTTCTCACTGTCAGAAATCCATCATGATTTGCTGCTGCCTCTGCTATACCTCTGTCTTGCTGCTATAAGATTGGCCCTTTGCCATTTTGCATTACATGCCGACCCTGTTCACATTTGAATGTCCTACTGATTTCAGGGAAACGTGCTGATATTCAACACTCATATTTAAGCCTGCATTAAACTGCAGTGTTTAGATTTAGATCTTTTAGTTTATGATAAAATTGGCTTAGTAAAATCCAAGAAATACCAATTCCAACCAATGGTTATTTTGAATTTCTTGTATTTCCACCCAAGGTTTGGAATGTAAGCGATGACAAACTACAACTCCTAGCAATCCTACTAAGCATGGCCAATGGTGAGGAATCCTGGGAGCTGCAATCCATCACTCCAGGAAGGACTTTTTACCTTCCACGTAGTTCCAATTTAGTCCCACTAAGGGCTTTTCCACACAGGCAATATTAAAGCCATCTGCTTTGAGAGCCAGCAAAAACTATGTTGCATACATAGTATATTGATCCCCATTGTGCCTCAACAATGAAGCGGGATACGGGTCTGATATGCACCAGAAGAGAAAGACAGAAGTAGAATGAGGAATGTCTTCAGTTACTGACATCAGAAGGCCCACGGTCTTCAGCAGTCAGTTCTCTGATCCCCCAGACTGATTATCAGGCAGCAAAAGAGCTTTCTTCCACACTTGTCTCCTTCCCACTTTTCCTGCTGTAAGAAGAAATCAACCCCCCCCCTTATCCCAAATAAAATATTAGCCATAAGGAAAAGCCTCAGAAAAGCCAAAAGACCAAGACTAATTAAAAAAAAAAACTGCCTGAAGCCCATTCCACATTCCAGCCAGATGCCTAAAAAAAAAAAACATTGTAACAAGAAGCTAACTGCAGATACCGGCACTTAAGGAGATAAGGAGCTTATTGCAAGAGGAAGCCAACTATCTAGATGGCTCCATTCATAAGCAAAGCAAATACTGCCAGCAGAAGTCCATTCAAGACAGGATATTTCGAAAGCCCTTACAGCAATTTTGACAGCTAACAAAAGCAGAGTGATAGGATTAGAGCTAGCAGCCCCTCACCCAAAAATCTAACACAGGACATAGCCATCAGCCACAATAAGAATTACCCAACACCCTTTCAGCATACAAAGCTCATATTGCACAAATCCCAAACTTCAAAGTTACAGAACCATATAAGAACCCCTCCACTCACCCAGCTGGTTGGCCAGCTGTCC
This sequence comes from Thermophis baileyi, assembly GCA_003457575.1. Taxonomy (NCBI): domain Eukaryota; kingdom Metazoa; phylum Chordata; class Lepidosauria; order Squamata; family Dipsadidae; genus Thermophis; species Thermophis baileyi. The sequence goes on along the minus strand of QLTV01002265.1, from coordinate 3,426,674 downwards.
CAGAACTGCACTCTCTGTGTGTGTGTTGGTTCTCTTCCCCAATAAACAGAATCTTTCTTTCCAATCAGCCTCTATTTTATTCCTGGCTTGGAACTGGACCTGGATATTTCTTCTAACACTGCCATTCTGATAAGAGAAGAAAAGGGGGGAGGAAATTGGGACTTTGAGTATAGTACTTGAGCCCCCCCCCAAAAAAAGATTGGGTTCCCTACACGCATGGAAGCAGCAGCTAGTTAGTGGCTTACCTTTTCTGCTTCCCTCACTCAGCAGGAAGCTTCAGTCACTCTTCCACCACCACTCCATGGGGCTACTGAACATTTAATACCAAGGCAGCGGCTATCAAAAAGACCCAATTAGCCTTGTCTCCCCTTTCTCCTGCCCTGCCCCCACATAGAGGAGGAGAGAACCTGGGTGAGAACAACTCAATTGCTCCCAGTTCTCCTATGTGATTTTTGTGTGGGATCAGACAATGGACAACAGAATATTTTTCCCCCTGCTTTCTTCCTTCCTTTAAAGCTGCCCTCCTCCCACCCTCAGCAGATGAGACAGCGTGGTGCTTCATTCACAGATAGAGGGCATTTTTTTTTTGTATTTGTGCAAACATTCCTCATCCATAGATTATGCACTACAATCGAAGATGTCAAAACTCCACCCGTATAGGCTTACTGATTAGCCCTCCCTTCCCCCGACACAAATATTCTTTACCAGATAAGAAAACTGCTTGTTGAAGAATGATTCTCTCCCCTCCCACCTTGGGGATCTGCTGCCAGATCTGTCAGAGTTGACCAGAGAAGACAGGAGGTGGCTTTTGGGCACACTGGGAAAGAGCCTTGACTTTCTCACTACCAAGAGGTGAATGTCAAGAGACCGGGGGCAGGGGAAACCATATCCACAGCAATGCAAGTGACCAAGATAAGCACCTGCCCCTTAACCTATTGCAATATTAGGCACCACAGATGGACTGCACTCTGTTGTGACCCAGCGCGGCAAACCCCCAGGAAACGACACACACACACTGTTGTTCAAAATAAAGAAGGCTTTATCACTAATAAATGCTTAGTAATAATTTAAGTTCAGGGTTTCTCCCAAAGTGCTTGTTGCAAATCACAAAACACTTTGGCCGGGATTTCAAATACAAAAAAACACAAACAGATCATTAAGTCCTTAAATTCCTCACTTGCTGGAATTGGCTGAGAGCTCAACCTTATATAGGCTTAGGGCGTGGCCCCTCTGCCTGCAGGTTTACCTGTGATGAGACCTCCTTCTACAACGCCACTCTTGCCGGCTAGCTGCCCTGCATGCCCTAGCATCGATCAGAGGCTCCTCCTCTTCACTGGAGTCACTTAACTCCTGCTGGGGAGGTGCAGAAGGCCCTGATTGAGTATCGTCCTCTGGCCCTGCGTCCTCCTCGGTCTCGGACTCAGGTGCCGGAGATATAGACTGCTCTTGCCACCCCATGGTCTGTTCTTGGTCTTCCGGATCCATGAGCAGCTGCGCGGGACTTGGGCAAGCCACAACACACTGCATGGCTTGTGCCCAAAGAATCTAGAATGACCCCACTTTAAAACTAGAGAAAGAAAAGTTCATGAACCACTCTTAGAAGTTCAGGGGTGACCTGAAGATGATGTCATCCATTCATGTCCTCCAAATACTGCTGATGAGGCATCTACAAACCAAAGTTAGTAGTTCATGTGGGGAACAGCCCCAAATTAACATTTAATCCTTCAGACATGTGTGGCTTAATGTCCACTACTTTATTGTGATGATAATATATTGACCTTCAGGAAGTTCCAGTAACCTTTTTTAGGGTTTGGAAAGAATTAATGCCTCCTCCTATATCCTTATTTTGATTGTGAAAACGCTGCACATCATTGCCGTTTTGCAAAGCAGGATTTGTTCTCCAAGGGTTGCAGGCTGACAATAGAATTCTAATTGAAATGGAAAGTGGTTTGCTTTTAGCGCAGAAGATATTGAGTCAACTTTGAATGTAGAAAACTGGCTAAAAGAGAAGGAGAGAGGAAGACATAGCTTCTACAAGCAGTTGCAGAGAACACTGGCTATGTTCAGATTTATGAGAATAGCTCTCCTTCAGGAGCCAAATGCAGGGGAGGTTATGTCCAGATCAGCTACTGCAGGAACCATGGCTAATGTTTTATTTTCTAAATTATCTTTGCACACGGTATGTCTTGTATAACTTCACCAGCCGGTCTGGTGGAGGTGGGAAACATTTGAGAATTAATGTGAATGCAACATCTTTCCTTTTTCTCCCCAGAATGTTAAATCAACTAAGAAAAATATAGTGTGTGGCAGAATACCTAGCCTGGATTATTCACAACTGTTAAAAATTAACTAAAGATGACAAGCAATCATCCAAAATTTCCCATCCAAGGAATTCTTTCCTAAATGTTGGGAGCCCAAATCATCCAGGTTTTCCTCGTTTCAAAAATGGAATGAGAAACTTGTTAGCATCCATGGGCATTTCTTCCCTAGCTGTGCAGAAATGATTGTGTCTTTACAACAGCCTTTCCCTGTTAGACATCTTCCAAATCTGTTGGATTACAATTTTCAGATGGTGTGGGTGAAGATAAGTGCTCCTGGAGGCATCTGGCTGGGGAAGTGTGTCTTGTGTATCAAGGACAGTTTGCTGCCTTGCACAATAACTTCCGGGTATTCTCTAAAGATGCTGGATGGATGGGGTTAAAAAGAAAAGATTTTTATTTATTTATTTTATTTATTTGTTTGTCAAACATGTACAAGATAGCAGGTATAGGTATAAACATAAACATAATCAAAGTGAATACAGATAGATGAGGACAATAGGACAGTAGGACAGGGACGGTAGGCACGCTGGTGCGCTTATGCACGCCCCTTACAGACCTCTTAGGAATGGGGTGAGGTCGACAGTAGACAGTCTAAGGTTAAAGTTTTTTGGGTTTGGGGAAGAAACCACAGAGTCAGGTAGTGAATTCCAGGCATTGATCACTCTGTTGCTGAAGTCGTATTTTCTGCAGTCGAGTTTGGAGCGGTTTACATTAAGTTTGTATCTATTGTGTGCTCGTGTATTGTTGTGGTTGAAGCTGAAGTAGTCATTGACAGGTAGGACATTGTGGCAGATAATTTTATGAACTACATTTAGATCGGTTCTAAGGCGACGTAGTTCTAAGTTGTCTAAGCCCAAAATTTCAAGTCTTGTGGAATAAGGTATTCTGTTGCGAGTGGAGGAGTGGAGGACTCTTCTCGTGAAATATTTTTGGACTCTCTCAATTGTATTAATATCCGATATGCAGTGCGGGTTCCAGACAGGTGAGCTGTATTCGAGAATTGGTCTAGCGAACGTTTCGTATGCTCTAGTTAGCAGTGTAATGTTGCCAGAGAAGAAGCTACGCAGGATTAAGTTGACTACTCTTAGTGCCTTTTTGGCAATGTTGTTACAGTGGGCTTTGTTGTTACAGATGAGCTTCTACGTCTGTGAATACCCAGATGGCTTCTCCCAACTATAAAACATTTATTTTTATTTGCAATTCAAGAAAGAAAAGAATCTGCAGAATCAGTTTTGCTGGGCCAGGAACACCCTGTTAGCTTAGGAACTGGTTTTCAGCCTATTTGTTGCTATTCTCATCACTTACTGATTCGTGGCTGGGTTCACACCAAGAACAAGACCCTGGGCCTCTTCTGTAAGTCTGCAACAACTCTTACAGATCTGTTGGCCCAAAGCAACTTGTGATAAGCAGCAGAAAAATAATTCAGCCTCTTCCAAAGCCCCGCTGCTACCATTAGCTAAACTTCTCACAACAAATATGGCTGCACATGCACATGCAAAACAATTAAAAAGAGAGGGCACCGAAGCAAGGAAGAACACAATCAACACTCTTTTTCAGTGTTGCACTTCCATATGTCTGCAGAACAGTGCAACAGTTGTGAACAGTTTAGCAGCAACAGATAAGCCCTTCCCAGGGAGGAGTGGGGAGTGAACAGCAGAGTTGTGGGGGTGGTTATCTACGCGTGGATGTCTGGTGGTACCCTGGAAACTACATTTTTTTCAGAACAGGTAGTCCTTGACTTACGGCCACAATTGAGTTCAATGTTTCCCTTGATAAGCAAGACAGTTAAGTGAGTCACACCAGTGGTGAAATCTAATTTTTTTTTACTATCGGTTCTGTGGGTGTGGCTTGGTGGGCGTGGCTTGGTGGGCATGGAAGGGGAAGGATACTGCAAAATCTCCATTCCCTCCCCACTCCTGGGGGAAGGATATTGCAAAATCTCCATTCCCACCCCACTCCTGGGGGAAGGATATTGCAAAATCTCCATTCCCACCCCACTCCAGGGGAAGGATACTNAGAAAGATACTGCAAAATCTCCATTCCCACCCCACTCCAGGGGAAGCGTACTGCAAAATCTCCATTCCCACCCCACTCCAGGGAAAGGATACTGCAAAATCTCCATTCCCTCCCCACTCCAGGGGAAGGATACTGCAAAATCTCCATTCCCACCCCACTCCAGGGGAAGGATACTGCAAAATCCCCATTCCCTCCCCACTCCTGGGGGAAGGATATTGCAAAATCTCCATTCCCACCCCACTCTGGGGCCAGCCAGAGGTGGTATTTGCCGGTTCTCCGAACTACTCAAAATTTCCGCTACCGGTTCTCCAGAACCTGCTGGATTTCACCCCTGAGTCACACCCTATTTTAGACCTTTTCGCCACAGGTGTTAAGAGAATCACAGCAGCTGTTAAGTGAATCATGTGGTCATTAAGTAAATCTGGCTTCCCCCATTGACTTTGCTTCTCAGAAGCCAGCTGGGAAGGTTGCAAAGGTGATCATGTGACCCCGGGACAGTGCAACCAACATAAATACAGTACATGTCAATTGCCAAGCACTTGAATTTTGATCACATGACCATGGGGATGCTGCAATGGTCCTAAGTGTGAGAACTGGTCATAAGTCACTTTTTTCAGTGCCATTATAACTTGGAGTGGTCACTAAACAAATGGTTGTATGTCATGGACTACCTGTACCTTGAAGCACCAGGAATCAGATGCTCCGAGAAAGAAAATGTCTCCAGTTAAGGATAATGTTTCTCTACCTTAGCAACTTTAACTTCAGTTGGACTTCAGTTCCCAGAATTCCCCAGTCAGTGCATTTGGTTCTACCATTTCCACACACCGCCTTATTATTTTATTTATTTATTAAACAAACTTATACAAGGTGACTCCAGGAGACTTTCTGTCAGTTTTTGAGTATCTCATTAACTCCACCCAGCCACAACTGCCCAGTCTTTCCCTTCCACTTGACTTATTCAGTCTTCTTTTATAAATTCATAAATAAATAAATCTTCATTTATTCTACATAATATACAACCAAATCACCTTAACATACTTCTTTCACATTTTTACTCTGCACTACTTCCCCAAAATGTTTCTGCCTCTACCATGATATTCTTTTGCAGGAAAAGCTGGAATTAGTTACTGGTTTGGTTTGTATTCAATCTAGATCTACCGTATTCAGAACCTGAACTTTTTAGATCTCATCTCTTCTCTTGCTACTCATATGTCTTAAGGAACCCCTTCCCATTGATTCAAGGTGTTTCCCCTGATATATTCAACTCTTGCTTCCAATACAATAAAGCAGGCAGAAGCCAAAGGTGCTTTTTCAAAAGGCAACTGGACTTTCTTTGTTTTTCTTTGAAGACATTTCTGAAGAAGAACTGAAGAAGCTTCTTGGATGAGAAGTGAAACCTCTTCAAAGAAATACAAAGTCCAGTTGCCTTTTGGAAAAGCACCTCTAGGACAACCATGACCTGGATGACTGAGAATCTCCATAGACAGGCAGAAGTCATTTTCACCGGCTTATGGCAAACAAATATACCTATCTTTCTATCAGTATTTTCATTTCTTAAAATCACTTCATCCTATCAAAGTACACAAATTCATCTAGCTGTGGTTTTTTTATCACTTAGTTGTAATGTTTAATTATTCACAATCAATTATCTTGATCTTTCATACATTACACTTCAGATCCATTCTCCTCAATGCTAGCCTTTGTTCCACGACATTCAAGTTCACACCCAACAAAGTATCATAACTTGCATTAAAAAGTGTCCACATATTGCCAACAAACAAATATTGCCACAAGCATTCATATATACTGCACAAAGTGCTCTTTTCTCTAACTTTTCCCACAACAACCTTGTGAGGTAGGTCAGGCTGAGAACGAGAGAAGAGAAAGAGCATGTGAAAGAAGGAATAGCTAGCCCAAAATTAACGTCTCCTAGCCAAGTGTAGAGAGAAATCTGACCTTCCCTAGCACGAGACTAACATTTTAAACTAGCCATCACTCTCAAGTGCCTCTCAGTTGTAAAATGGAAGGAGATACGAATGGACAAACTTACTCCTTGTTTCTTCCATTCTTTTCTTCCGTGTAGAATTGTGCTATTTGGGCAACTCTCGATATTTAAATAGATTTAGATTTAATCGAGATAATTAAGGGATACCTTCTCTGTTCTGTCTCTGAGTTTGCATGCTGGGAACAGGTAAGGGGAGGGGGGGCAGTTCTTCTCCCTCTTTGTGAATTTCCCCGGAGGTCTTGGGTTGGACCCCAAATGCAAACGCAGAACGGCGGTCGTCCTAAGATCCGCACGATAAAACCACTAACTGAGCCCTTTGCTCTCCACACACAGGGTGTGCACAGAGAATCTTCGGGGTTGAGAGTATTTTAATGTGTGGACGGATCGATAAGGAAAGAGGTTCGGTTTAGGAGCTTGGACTGAAAACCCCCGACTGCTTGCCTGCCCTTCCGATGCAGAAATCGGCTGGAGGGGGGGGGCAGCCTGAGGACGGAAGCTGAGACCCCCACCCCACCCCACCCCACCCGATCTACGTTCAGTCCCTCCCAGGATCGCGCGAGCCCCGCTTGGCATTCCTTTGAGGGGTGGGGGGGACGACGACTCAGCAGTGAAGCAGTTAAGGCACGCCAGCCGTAGCTTCAGCCCCTGCAAGAGCCAGCGTGGTGGAGTGATGCTCTTCCGTTCTCCTGGCTCCCCCAGGCAAAAGCCACGTTGCTTTGGGCAGGAGAGGCGTCGTGAAGCGACCCCAGGTTTAGCATCCTCTTTCTCCTCCTGCTAAAGGCGGTGGAAGGATGGGGAGAGCCCTGCCTGGAACAAGGGACCAGCGTGTAGAGAGCGCCGAGCGGGACTTTCCAGCGACAGCTCCTGAATAATTGAGAGCCAGCAGTCACTTTGCTGCTCCCCAGGCAGCCCAATTGGCACAGCAGCTCTGGTTTACCAGCTCCTGATCTGGACCGGGATGGGAGGAGGTCGCTCTCCAGCTGAAGAGCTGCACCGAGGCTTAGCGGGCAAAGAGAAGAGGAGGGTGACACACTTCTGAAGGCAGCCCGGCTGGATCCCCCCACATCTGCTCCAAACGGTTGTGCCCATTCCCTTTTCTTTTCAGGTTGTAGCAAGAACAGCAGAGTGCACTCCCCGTCACCAGCCCACCATGGCCTTGATCGTGCGTTTGAAGAGGGTCACCAACCTGAGAGGCAAAGCGGACAGGATAGCCAAGGTGGCGTTCAGAGGTACATGCCCTCAGTTGTGTAGCCTGCAGCAGAGGCACTCTGTGTGATGCTGCAAGGTAGGGTTGCCTGTTTGCGTGCAGGTCTGCATGTCCCAGGGAAGGGAAAGTTCTCTGCAGAGGAGCCCCAACCCTGCAGAACAAGGGCATGACTCTGGGGAAGGATGCTCTCACTCCCCTAGCGCTTGGGTGGCTTCATTCTGGAAAAGAATAGCTCATGCCTCCAACATTTTGCCTGGGCTAAAGCTTCTTGGAGTTGTGGCTGTTGTTGTTTAACTGGCAGGTTCTGGAGTCAGCAAGAGCCCTGGTGATGCAGCTCCTTCAATTTGGAGCCACATTATGTCTGAAGAACCCTCAGAGGTTCCAAACCAAAGTTTTCTCCTCCAATTAAGATCTGGGGACTCCGTTACTATGTTATTGTTGACTGTGGTTTATTTTCTTATTCAAGGAACGATTGTGTTTGCCATTGCACAAGTAGACATTTTTGAGCTTTTGAATGAGGACAGACAGGAAGACGAAAAGTGCCAATAAGAACTTCAAAGCCATTGAAATGCCACATGCTTTGAAAATGTGTAACATGTGGCACACTCCTGCATTTCTGCAATGCTTCAGACATGGCAAGGTTTTTACAATGAGCTACTCTTTCTGGTGGAGATAGCAAGTGGGCTGTGATAGGGGTAACAAGCAAGTCGCCCCCTAAGCAGCTTTTTGTCAGATCCTGACACCAGAATTGGCAGAAACACTTCCCCATTTTGAGCAGGGGGCTTTCTCAGCTTTTGCTGGAGATGCCAGGGTTGAACCTGGAACCCCTGGCATACAAAGTATTGCTTTGAGTGTATGCACACAGCTTTGAAAGATACATGTTGCCACTGTTTTCTACTGAGTGCTCACTACATATAACAATCCACATTGTTTTTATACAGCACTGCAGAAAGTTAGTGCTCCCACTAATGCTGATTTGCAAAATGTAAACCTTTTGATCTTAACTTCATGTTGTCTAGGGGAGTGGAGTTAGAGCTGAAATTAGAATGATTGGCTTGACTAAAGTTATGGTATACTTGTTTTCCATTAATCATTTATAGCACATACTAGCATCACCTAATCATCACTGAGACAATATAACACCTGCCCTCACCCCTGTTACATTGGCAGAATAAGGGTTGAATTATACTGAAGGACAGTATAAATGATTACTGGAGAAATGGTCTATGATTTGTAGTTGATCTAAAATCTGACCTGACTTTTTTTCAATTGATATGTTCTATTAGAATCACAGCTATTGCATGTCACCTCCATAGAGTGTGCATTTAGTATACATGACAACATATGAACAAAGAATGTCATAAGTGTTATTTCTGAGATATCAAATAAGATTGTTCCTTCTCACACAAGAAAACATCCTGCACTTAAAAGTGAAAAGGTTTGCATTTTCAGGTGTTTGTTTTCTGAAATTCAGAACCAGCCATAAGAGAAAATAATGCATGGACTTCATCAACTAAAAAGAAAAATCAGCTTGATTTACTGAAGATGCCTAAACTATCTTTGGATCATTAAAGTTAAAGAAATCCAGCCCTCATTTCTTGATCTAACTTCTACATCAGCTTATCCTTGTGTCCAAGAGTTTGAGAATATAAATATATTTATCTGTAAACTATCTCAGGTCAGGTCAAGCATCAGACAAGAATACGTGGAAAGCCTAGCAAAATTTCCAAACAGAGCTAAGCATGCATCTTAGAATAGAAATATTATGCCGGACACACAACCTGGTGGCTTTCTGATAAATTGAATTAGACATGTTGGATTAGATCCTGAGTGTATTTGACTGGAACACTCCTACTTAAATTGTCTCCTTAGACCCCACATCAGTTCCAATCAACACATCTGCTGCCCTAATTCATTATAAGGACCAACCTTTCTCCCCCCTTCCAGCTTTGAGCAGAAATAAAACTTGGGAGAAAGAAAAGAATTAGAACGAAAACAATTGATGAGAAAAAAAAAGAAAGAGAATGCAACCATATGGGTTTAAGGAGTATTTCTTTACACATATTTTAATCTTAACTGCTAAAAAAAAGGATGACTTTTTATTACACTTTTTAAAAAGGATTTTTGAAATAGATGGTTGGCGTGATGGGAATGTTTTTATATCTCCTATTTCAAAAACATGGTGCATGCATTGTGTGTATATATGAGTGGTTCTTAAATGCCCAATATCAATTCTGGGCACAGGCTTCAAGGAAATTTTTCTTTAATAAAAGACAAAAGCAGCTACAACTTACATAGCCCCCTACATTTAAGGTCAAGGCCAACTTGCAAACAACATCTGTAATGTACAATGGCACACTTGTTACATATGAGGACAGAGTGAAATTCCAGTTCTAATACTTAGACAGAACTTTTTACAATATTGATGCTGATTCAAAATAATTTTTTTCCCAGTTCTTTTTTTTTTTTTAAGCATCTTGAATTTTGGAACCTAGCCTCCCCCCTTAGGCTACTCTTGTCAGATTTTACTGCAGTCCAATTTGAAGCTCTCCCGCAAATGGTTGTTGCACATGACTTAGTACCATGAGATTAAGTGGAACACTCCTTATCCTTGGAAAAAATCCAAAGGTTTGAGGCATATTGCACCATTCAGAAAATGCAGCTGCTCCCTGAGGTTGATAGATGATAGAAATCATCTTGTGGCATGAAATCCCCCCTTTTTTTTTTGCCTTGAAATGGTGTTCTCTGCTTCTCTGCTATCAAAGATAAGGGAGGGCATTCTGGATATGTTCAGAGGTTCTCCTTTTTTTATGATCACATTTGCCAGGGCAAGTGGTACACAGAGAATTCAGGGCTAGATCAAGAAAATCCTACAGCAATCTATCCTGAATAGACAGTTTAACCTGGAGAGTTGTGCTGGGGAGAAAGGAAAAGCGACTTGTCTTGTCCATGTGATATAATACCATCTGGTTAAATAAATAAGAAACTAGCAAGGATTTTCCAAGTTTTGGGACCAATCAACCTACCGTGGGAGATTCTGCCAATGGTAAGAAAAGTTGGTAACAGCAATAGGAAATTAAAAGCCACCAAACCATGACATGTGGTGTCTCAGGCAAAGAACCAATTACCAAAGTTATTATCATCTATAGCCGTGATGGCGAACCTATGGCACGCATGCTAGAAGTGGTATGCAGAGCCATCTCTCCAGGCACATGAGCCATCGCCCATTGCTCTTCTGGGTTCCGGTGTGCCGGCTAGATGGTCTTCACGTGTGCGGGAGCGCCAGAAACTGAAGAGCAGCCGCCCGGCGCGCATGCGTGCACCGGGAAGATGATTTTCCAGTTTCCGGTGCGCACATGTGCACCGGCTACCTGGTCATCGCGCGCGTATGCGCACCAGAAACCAGAAGACCAGGTGGCCGGTGTGCATGCGCACGGCAGAAACCGGAAGATCATCTTCCTGGCGCACGCATGCGCCCCTGGATGGCTGCTCTTATGGTTTCCGGCACGTCTGTGTGTGCACATGCTCCCATTTTGGTACTCGGTGCCAAAAACGTTCGCCAACACTGATCTAGAGCTATTCCAAATGCAATGGGGAATGCCCCTCTACAGGAAGTATCCCTGGAACTATTTTTGATGCTATACAATAACAATGACAGGTCCGAACATCTTGTGCATATGCTATCTTATACGATTTTATTTATGTTTATTTTTTGTGGAGTTCTTGGTGCTCTCTGAGTTTGGCTGTTTGCTTGCAGATGTTTCATCACCCAACTAGGTTATATCATCAGTTCAAGAGAGTGTGGGATTTGCTCCGGTTTCTATACAGTTGCTTGCCTTGCCAGTGTTGGTGGGCGTGTGGTTTTCTCCTTGGTAGTTTCTTGATTGAAGTATTGTTTTCTGCTTGATCGTTTGTCTGGTGTTAAATCCCTGTTTGTCCAGGTATTGGCTGCTGGAAAGGATGTGTTCTGGAGGGTATGTGTTTTTTTTATTTTCTGAATGCATATGTGTAATATTATTAAGCTGCAAACTTAGAGGTTTTATAGAAGAGTGGCATAAATATTTACACATAATAAACAATATATTAGTTTAGCATTAAAAATGTGCATGGAAGGGCCCTACTGGATCCTTTCCCTCAAGTGCCCTAGGCCTCTGCAAGTTAGTCAGACTAGGCACTTATTTCTTTCCCAGCTTCAATTCCAGACAAATTGTTGGAACAAGAAACAACAGAGGTCCAAGACTCAAAATGTGTTCATTTCTTTCTCTTATTTATAATTGAAGTCCCTTTAAATCAGTCTTTGTGGGGAGCTTAACAGAATTCAGATGACTTACCTAGATAGGTGGCAATACTTAGCTAGCCTTGACTGATTTCAGAAAGTTGAGCCAAGCCAGATCTGGTTAGTCCTTGGACAGGAGACCACCCAAAATATACCAGAATGGAGACTAGATTGAGAACTTTAAAAACACATCCTGGAAGCAGACATTAATAAACCATGTCTGAATTGTTGCCAAGAAAAGTACATAGATATGTCCAAGACATCACCAGGAGTAGAACCTGGTTTAACAATGGCTCTTACTTATACCCCTTTTCAGGGTTAAGTTGTACTTAACTGCCACAATAGCCTTTTAATTCCTGCAGCTCCAAGTAATAATACAAAAAATTATGGAGGTTAATCTGCTGGACACAGTTGAATGTATATATTTGCCAGTCACATCTAGTTTGCAGATTCTTGGAAACTGGCTGCAGTAATATTGTCAGGATCATTTTAACTAATTTTCCCTTTAGGAGATTTTTCACTAAAATTACTTTCCGTAGACCTATATTTCATGTACAGAGGAAAATTCATCAGGGAAAAATGTTTGAGCAAAGACACATATGCACATAGACGATAATTATTCCATTGCGATCTTTTTGTTGTAATTTTTGTAAAAGAACAACAGTAAATCTTGGCAGAAAGATACAGGCTTTGAGCAATATGTCTATTTTGGCACCAAAAAAAATAGAATAGAATAGAATAGAATTTTTTATTGGCCAAGTGTGATTGGACACATAAGGAATTTGTCTTGGTGCATATGCTCTCAGTGTACATAAAAGAAAAGATAAGTTCATCAAGAATCACAAGGTACAATACTTAATGATAGTCCGGGTACACATAAGCAATCAAATCATAGTAGGAACCAGTCAATATAAATTGTAAGGATACAAGCAACAAAGTTACAGTCATACAGTCTGGATGACTGTGGGAGGAGATGGATGATGGGAACGATGAGAAGATTAATAGTAGTGCAGACTTAGTAAATAGTTTGACAGTGTTGAGGGAATTATTTGTTTAGCAGAGTGATGGCGTTCGGGAAAAAACTGTTCTTGTGTCTAGTTGTTCTGGTGTGCAGTGCTCTATAGCGTCGTTTTGAGGGTAGGAGTTGAAACAGTTTGTGTCCAGGATGTGAGGGGTCTGTAAATATTTTCACAGCCCTCTTTTTGACTCGTGCAGTATACAGGTCCTCAATGGAAGGCATCTACTGTTTATACTGTGTTGTCTAGTATTGTAAGAGGGGGAAGTATGGGCGGGTTTCTCCTAAAGTCTACCACTATTTCTACGGTTTTGAGTGTATTCAGTTCCAGGTTGTTCCGGTCGCACCACAAGGTTAGTTGTTCAACCTCCCGTCTGTATGCGGATTCATCATTGTCTCGAATGAGACCGATCACTGTTGTGTCATCTGCGAACTTCAGTAGTTTAACAGATGGATCGTTAGAGATGCAGTCATTGGTATAGAGAGAGAAGAGAAGTGGAGAGAGCACACAGCCTTGGGGGGCCCCTGTGCTAATTGTACAGGAATCTGATGTGATTCTGCTTATCTTCACCTGCTGCTTCCTGTTTGTTAGAAAGCTTATGATCCACTTACAAGTGTGTTCAGGTACCGCTAGCTGGTTCAGCTTAGTTAGAAGAGTGTCTGGAATGATGGTATTGAATGCTGAACTAAAGTCTACAAAGAGGACCCTTGCGTAGGTCTTTGGAGATTCAAGATGTTGTAGGATGTAGTGCAGAGCCATATTAACAGCATCATCTGTTGATCTGTTTGAAAAAAGAAAAGATTCGCAAAAGATTTGCTATGCAAAAGAAAATATTAGATATTAGAGATGGGGATTTTTGATGATGATGATGATGATGATGATGATGATATATTGGCTCAGATTCCAAAGCACTGGAAATAAGAATTCAAATTATTTCGATTTTAAGGTGCTATACAACTTGTTGGATCTGGAATCCCCCCCCCCTGCAAAAAACTAAATGGCTTACTCTCTGCAACTGGAAACCTCTGCAAGTGAAATTTGATCAACCTGCTGAAAGAATAGCATACTAGCTTTTCTCTTGTAATTCATTAAAGTGAATCCAACTTGATGATGGGGAAATTGCTGTATGCGATCCAAATGGGACTTGCCAAAGATCCTTTCCCAAAAGTTACAGGAATAAAACAAGATTCTTTTTTTTTTATTTTCTTTATTGATTTTCCATTTTAAACATCATAATGCTTTTACACAGATCTACACCCATTTTCGTACATTGTTATTCAGTTTGTACAATTTATACATTATTTATTCGTACTTATACAATCTTACGTCCTCGTCCCACATTATCTCTCAGACTTTCCTCTTTTTCTTAGTCCAATCATACCATTTTGTCCATACTTCGTAATATTCCGAATCATTTTGTCCTTTCAGTTCAATTGTTAATCTGTCCATCTTGGCACATTCATATATCTTTGCCATTATTGCATTTTCTGAGGGTGCTTGAATGTTCTTCCAATATTGTGCATACACAATCCTTGCCGCTGTCACAATATGCAATATTAAGTATTTAATATTCTTAGTGTATTGTTTTCTAATTATTCCTAATAGAAAAAATTCCGGTGTATATTCTATTGTTCTTCCTGTTATACCTTGCAGCCATTTATATATTTTCTTCCAGTACCTTCACGCTTCAGGACACGTCCACCACATATGGAAGAAGGTGCCTAAGATTCTTGGTCTGAGAATTAAATTCTGATTTTCTGAAAAGGATTTGACTGCATATAGTTATACTTTATTTAGACTGAGAACTGACTTTGAAAAGCAGGTTGAAATGTAGGTCTTGTGATAGGTCATCACATATAAAAATGATAGGAAGTCTGAAGGCAACCATCCTTAACCCAGCATAATCCAGAAATATTTAACTTCTGTTAAACAATGGCTATAAAGTCCAGTTCCATTTTTAAACACTATGCTATAGCATTGTTACACATGTAATGAAGTGGCAGGGCTTCAACTACACAGTTGCAGCTATTTTGAACTTTGGTTTTGGAGAAAATTTTTGGGAATACTTTAGAGAGCCAAGAAAACAAATCAATGTATCAAATGAACCCAGTGTTCTCACACCCGGCACAAATGACCAGGCTCAAATTATCCTACTTCAGACACAATATACAAAGTCTTAGCTTTCTGGAGAAGATTTCAATGCTGGGAAAGGTAGAAGGAAAGAGAAGAGGGCAACCAGCGGCAAGGTGGATGGACTTATTTACAGTGGCAATGGGGGTGCAGTTGGAAGAGCTGAAGGGCCAAGTTAGGGATGGAGAAAATCTATCTATTGGTCGTTAAGAGTTGACAATGACTTGATGCCATGTAATCAATCAAGCTTTGGATGCCCCTGACATTGAGTCAAGACACTCAAATCAAAACAAATGAAACAGGCAAAACACGCCCATTCCCCTCAATTATTGAAAAAAGGCCTAGGCAGACGCAAAGTCAGGCTTAAATACTATCCTAAGAACAACCAATATCAATGAATATAAGGGGCAAAACTCCTACTGCATGTTCACTTTTATACCCACTAGCTTCAGAATATTGTCTTTTTCTTGACAAAAAGCAGCATTTGATTGCAAGAATCATCCATTTTTTGTTCCCTAAGAATGCTTCAGGCATTCATAAAAAGTAAAGATTGGCCCTGGATTGTAGATTGTTCTATAGTTGAACAATTTCCAGTTAGTGCTTCTTTTACTTAAAAAGAAAAAAAAAAGAGCAAACCTTTTTCTTGAAAGAAATGAAACCTGGAGGGGTTGGGAAAGTTGGGAGGTGATTAAAGGCCCCACATTGTAGAACTGGGATGTCTTTCTGCTCCAGGCTATTTCTCTGCACCAAAATGTACATTGCTCACAAGGAAACAGCAGCTACAAATCATAAAATCCCGAACTGTAAAATACAAATCATTAAGAACACCGAGGGGAAAAGTACAGTTCCAAACAATGTCTTATGTATCAAATCAAGAGAACAACCATTAAAACGTACTTGCTTAAGTCTGTCTTTGAGTCGCCATGTGCGAATAGGCGGCAATATAAATAAATAAATAAATAAATAAATAAATAAATAAATAAATAAATAAATAAATAAATAAATAAATAAATAAATAAATAAATAAATACATACATACATACATACATACATACATACATACATACATACATACATACATAAATACATAAATACATAAATACATAAACAAACAAACAAACAAACAAGTCTTGTGAAAGAGTGTAGAGATGGTCTTGGGAAAGGGGACAGGGACCACTGAAGAGCTGTAGTAGGAGAAAAGACTACTCAGTCCTGAGAAAATGGAAAGGGTGAGAAAGCGATTCAATTCTATCTTGAGTTTGTTCGGTATAAGATGGGGCAGAGAGGCTTTCAAGATTCGATTATGTTGCCCTACGACAATAAAAAGCATTGCAATAGTGGCGAATATCTGTAACTTGGGTGTAGGAGGAGGGTGAAGGTTCGTTCTCCGAGCTTGTGGGTTGGTTTCCAAACATTTTGTTACCAGGCTAGGTAACATCTTCAGCGGAGTTTAGGGGTTCCCCTAAACTCCGCTGAAGATGTTACCTAGCTTGGTAACGAAACATTCAGAAACCAACCCACAAGCTCAGAGAACGAACCTTCACCCTCAATAAAAAGCATTTCTGGAATCCATGCTGCTTCTTTCCTTCCCTTTCTTACCTTGAAGGGCTGACCAGGCCGAACAACCTCCCTAAAGAAGAGCCCTCTAGTCTGAATGGGAAGCCAATTGAGATGACCTCTGCTACAGGGGTATTTGTGCAAAGGAGCCCTGGAGGAGGACAGGGCCTCTCTGATGGAACAAAGTTTCCAGAAGAGGAAAGGTAACAGGTCAGATTAACAGATTAACAGCGTTGGATGGGACCGTGTAGGTCATCTAGTCCAACCCCCTGCTCAAGCAGGAGACCCTACACCATTTCTGACAAATGGCAGTCCAATCTCTTCTTGAAAGTCTCAAGTGATGAGGTTCCCACAACTTCTGAGGGCAAGCTGTTCCATTGGTTGATTGTTCTCACTGTCAGAAAGTTCCTCCTTATTTCTAGGTTGAATCTCTCCTTGACCAGTTTCCATCCATTATTCCTTGTCTGTCCTTCAGGTGCTTTGGAGAATAGCTTGACCCCCTCCTCTCTGTGGCAGCCCCTCAACAGGTCTTACAAAGTATTTTAAAAAGAGGGATGATTGTTCACTCAATAGCTTTTTTTTGTTTTGTTTTTTATTTATTTATCATCACATTTATATGTCACACCATTCATTGTAGCCGGCATGCACATGTGTGACTTGTCACCTAATCATCATTGACTAGCTGGCTGACCAATTAGAATAAATGCTGCACAATAGCAATAGCAATAACAGTTAGACTTATATACCGCTTTACAGTGCTTTATAGCCCTCTCTAAGCGGTTTACAGAGTTAGCATATTGCCCCCAACAATCTGGGTCCTCATTTTACCCACCTCAGAAGGATGGAAGGCTGAGTCAACCTTGAGCCGGTGAGATTTGAACCGCCGAACTGCAGCTAGCAGTCAGCTGAAGTAGCCTGCAGTACTGCACTCTAACCACTGCGCCACCTTGGCACAAGAAACCTTACAGTGCCAGTGAAAGTAGTTGTAAGGTAGCTTGTGTATTTGACACCAAATTCAATATGGCCCTCGTGAGAATCAAAATAATATATGCATCCACATCTCAATTGATCAGTGTTACAACACTTTTTGTAACAACCAATATGTTCCTGGTCCCTTCTTCTCAATATTTAATTATGTAACTGATCATTAGTCTAGTGGGTAAGGCACCCGGCTAGAAACCAGGAGACTGTGAGTTCTAGTCCCTGCGTAGGCATGAAAGCCAGCTGGGTGACTTTGGGCCAGTCATTTTCTCTCAGCTCACCTCACCTCACAGGGTTGTTGTTGTGGGGAAAATAGGAGGAGGAAGGAGAATTAGATATGTTTGCCACCTTGAGTTATTTATAAAAATAATAAAGGTATGATAAAAACTAAAAATAAAATAATTCATTGTTATAAAATATAACCTGAAGGAAAGTGCTGAGGTAGGGAATTTTCAGTAGAGGTGAATTTTAACTTTAAATGGCGATGTCATCTCTATATCTATATAAATAAAAATGTAAATGTTCGTTTGTTCAAAATCTTAAATCTCCGAAAGTTCTTCACCGATTGCTTTGAAATTTTGACACAACGTTGTATTCGAATATGCGCGTGTTTTTATATACCTATATTATATAGATGTCACACCTGTGACAGGTAACAACATGTTTTTTGTGAAAAAGACAGGTAACAACATGTTTTTTGTGAAAAACAGCGCCATCTGTTGGACGTAAAAGCAACACACACTATACTAAATATGTTAGGCTTCCATTTCAATGTTTCTGATTTACGATCCATTTACGATTTCCACATTTCCAATATAAATCGCACATGGCTGAAGATATTTTCTGTCGAATACACAAGGAAAATTCAAATATGAACATGCATTTCACAGCAGAATTCTACAACAAAGCATTGATAATGATTCAAGATTTCTGCTTAGAAATTGCGAATGAAGTTCTCAATCAATTGGGAATGTCATCACCAAATCGATCTGCTGCTGCTTCGTTCGATGTAGAATTGCGTCCTGAACAAAATTACAACACGGGTGATCACCAGACTGAGCCACAGCAACGTGTGGCCGGGTACAGCTAGTTTCTTTATAAAGCACAATCCACAGTTAGATGAAAAAGAGCAGATGGGGCTCTGCAGGAATGAAGGAAATCAAGATTCCTAGAAGAAGAAACTCTATAAAATCAAATCCAAAAGGGTGTGTGTGTGTGTGTGTGTGACAAGCTTTCTGCATTAGTGCAAAGAAAACTATTTTGAAGTGGCTGAAAATATTAGATGAGTTTGGGGCCCAGATAATGAGACCCTCAGGTCTGAAGCGTACAATTGAAATTGTGCATATCATTACATAATTGCACAACACATGTATATCAATGTGTGTATACGTAAACTTTAATTGTGTAATTTGGTTAAAATTACAAATTAAAAACACCCTGAATCTCCTGAGATCTCATGTTATACTTCTTTAAATTTGGCCACCTTATTAAAGAGCCATGGTGGCGCAATGGTTAGAATGCAGTATTGCAGGCTAACTCTGCTCACGTCGCCAGGAATTCAATTCCTTCGATCCTGGCCAGCTCAAGGTTGACTCAGCCTTCCATCCTTCCAAGTTCGGTAAAAGGAGGACCCAGATTATTGGGGGGCAATGTGCTGACTCTGTAAATTGCTTAGAGAGGGCTGTAAAGCACTGTGAAGCGGTATATAAGTCTAAGTGCTATTGCTATTATGAGATGTTGGCATCCTTCTTTAATTTATTTATTTTTCTTACATATTAATTTTGAAGTCAGCAGCCATCAACTATTAGTATCATAGGTATTGCAATGGCCATGGGAAACTACACGACTAGTCCCCAATAGAATGTTTTTACAAAGTAGGTTTATTGAACAAGCCTTTACTAAAGCATTCTTTGAAAAATAATTTTCTATTCAGTTTAACTCTTTAATTAAATACAAGCAGGTCCTTGCCTAAAATGGATGTCTAATATTTCACCCACCTCCCTCAGTCTCTCTTTCCTAGCATCCCTCCCAATTCACTCTCATAGTGGCAGTTCTAAACTTCTGTTTAAGTGCCTCATACCTTTGTGCTTACATTTTTCTTTTTCTAATATGTTCAAAATATTCCTAGCTGATTCTTCCTATTATAACACTTTCTTTGTTGCTACCATTGAAAAATGTTGCTTGCAGAGTTTTTGAGATCAGTTAAGGGAAAATAATGTGTAAAGGGATTCTTCCCAGGCAGCAATGGTTCCAAATTCTCTCTAGAAGGTTGCCAGTAGCTTCATGCCTCAGATTGCTGCTGTGTAAATTTCTTTTTTATAAGTATGTGTACAGATCTGAGAAACACATTTGCATCTGCTAGCAATACAATTGTGATTATTACATTTTTGTCCCGCCTTTTTATATATAACTCAAGGTGGTTTTCAGTGGGGGACAAGGAAAGGAGAAACAGTGATAGACTTTGCTGCTGTCCTTGAGAAAATCCTCTGTCAGAATGTTTTCCCAGGTCTTTTTGTCTAAACAAATGATTCCAAACAGGTAAAAGGAAGCTCAAAAATAGGTTAATGACCAAAACGTGGCACTCCTGATGAAACCACACAATGCACTTCGAATGTTGCATATTGTACGGAGCTGTCTGGAAATAGCCAGAGTTGCTGGTGTGTGTTTTGTTTTGCTGTTTAATCTAGGTTTCTTTCAACAGTACTAAATTGCTGAAATCAATCCAAGTCAATGAAGTCATTGATCATCTTTTTCATATGTAATTCACATTGCATATTAATTCAATGCTGGGATGCCTCCTGACTGTGCCAGGCCTTCCCTTTCTCCTGGAGCACTGGTTAAAAAGCAGTGACGTACTCAAAGAGAAGGGAAAGCCACACTGCTTCTTTTAAGCATTCTAAAGCTTTTGTCAGTTTACCAAGGTAATATACAGGAGGAAATTATTGGGATGAGGGTGGATTAAATGTGGGATTTAAAGAGAGTCCTAGATTCTCATGTCATTGGAGAACTTGGCACCTTTGTCCTTCTGATGAAACAATGCTGGCTTTCTCCCTGGAGGTAAGGATCAGAAGCAGAGTCAGCAGCAGCACATTCAGAACAGAAGACACATGTTGAAGCAGGGGTGGGTTCCTACTTACCTCGCTGCTGGTTCGCTCCCTCCCGTGCCTTGTGGGCGCGTGCGCGCCTCGTGCACGCCTCGTGCACGCGCGCATGCGCAGTAGGGAAAAATCCCAAAAAAATCCCCAAAAAATTAAAAAAAGCCAAAAGAAAGATGGCGACTGCATGCACAGTGCCGGAAGTTGGCTTCTGCGCATGCTCAGAAGGGGAAAAATTTAAAAAAAAAATTCAAATTTTTTTTTGAAAAAAATAAAAAAAAGATGGTGGCCTCCACGGACCGGCACCGACTGATCCGGTTTGGTGACATCATCGTGATGTCACCAGTGGGCTGCTACCGGTTCGGGAGAACCAGTCCAAATCGGGAGGAACCCACCCCTGCGTTGAAGTGATCTTCAAGCAGGCTGAATGGAATAATAAAAAAGCATTATTAAAACATCCCCATAGGAATTTCAAAGAGGGATACTTTAAGAGTAGGAGGAGAAATGGAAAACAACTGGTTCCTTCTCACTGATATGGTAACCATGCCTTGGTTGTTTCATCAATCCAGTTTCTAAAGAGGCCCTCATAACCTCCCTTTCTCCCCCCAAAATTACTAAATACGTAAATCTCAACCTTTTAGCCATGGTTGTTACTGTAAGTGAATCACTGCGGTTCTTAAGTAGATCATGCAGCCATTAAGCAAATCCGTCTTCCTCCACTGACTTTGCTTGTCGTAAGCCAGCTAGTGATTGATCATGTGACCATGCTGGTTGCCAAGCACCCGGATTTTGATCATGTGACCATGGGGATGCGACAAGAGTCATAAGTGTGAGGATCTGTTATAAGTCATTTTTTCCCAGTGCTGTTATAACTTGGAAACAAGAGGTCGTAAGTTGAGGGCTACCCATATTGGTTGAAATTATTGAGATTTGTTCAGTATTACTATTACTGACAACACCTACAACAATACCAGCTTGCTTCATAGAGAAGTGATTGAAAACCTAATTGGGAGATTAGGTTTCTTTGCTTCAACCAGCATGGGTGCTCCCAGAGAGTGGGTCTATATGTGTAAATGAGGAGATGATTGCCTGTACCTAGTGAAGTAATAATTTTCCTTTTTTAATTACCCAAATCCTATCTAAGCGAAACTGCGACTGTAATCCTATGGTGCAATTATCAGGGTTTCCTATTTTATAATCTCACTAGTTATATTTGAATTTTAAACTGAGAGAAAAAGTAATTAACAACAACAAATTCTGCCGCACTATGTTACACAACACAATAAAATTGAAAATAAGCATATTTTATTTCTAGAAGGAGGCAGATTTAATAATAGGCCTGCTAGCTTTCCGCGGAGGTTAATTGGGAATTGGGGATATATATATATATATATTAGCATTTTAATAACGTTTTCCTCTATTGCTAAACTGAAAAAGTAGAGATCAAAGAAAAGGGTGGATGAAAAGTAAATTCCATGTTATCATCTTCCCTTGTATGTGTCATTCCAGGATTAACAATTTCTTTGATAGTTTTACTCCCTTCATAAGGTGTTTGATGGGTCAGGTTTTTTTAGACTCTTTGTTTAATGTTTTCTTTTCCCCCAGCAAATGAGTTAATCAAATGGGCTGGAGATGAAATGAATACAAAATAATTCCAACAGATGGGAAAATCAGTATCCACAAATATTACAGAAAAGTCCAAATGCCATCCATAAGTCTCGTCTGATACAATTAATGGACTGAAGGAGGATCACTCTTTGTATTACTGTTAATAAAGTGAGGAATCTCAGCGAGCCTGAATAATAATACTTCAGTATGAGGAAATGGGAGGTGGGGAGGCAAACAAAGAAGGTTTAGGAGAGACCTGACAGCAGTCTTCCAATACTTGAAGGCTGATCACAGAGAAGAGGGGGTTGATTTATTCTCCAAAGCACCTGAGGGCAGGACAAGAAGCAATGGGTCAGGGGGAGATTCAACCTGGGAATAAGGAGGAATATCCTGATAGTCAGAATGTTTAATCAGTGGAATAGCTTGCCTCATGGAGTTGTGGGTGCTCCATCACTGGAAGTTTTCAAGAAAAGATTGGATGCCATTTGTCTGGGATAGGATAGGATAGGATAGGATGGGATGGGATGGGATGGGATGGGATGGGATGGGATCAGTAGTGGGTTCTAAATCCCATCGCTACTGGTTCATGCGCGCAAACCAGTAGTGTTCACACGTGCAGAAGCGTCCCGGGCATGGGATGGGATGGGATGGGATGGGATGGGATGGGATCAGTAGTGGGTTCTAAATCCCATCGCTACTGGTTTCCGCGCTCGCGATGCTTCTGCGCATGCGCAGAAGCGTCCCAGGCAGGTGGGCGGAGCCTCCTACCGCCACCACTACCGGTTCGCCGAACCGGGCCGAACCGGGATCAACCCACTGCTGGATAGGATAGAATAGAATAACAGAGTTGGAAGGGACCTTGGAGGTCTTCTAGTCCAACCCCCTGCTCAGGCAGGAAACCCTATACCATTTCAGACAAATAGTTGTTCAATCTCTTCTTAAAAACTTCCAGTGTTGGAGTGACATAAAGACTCATGCCTTGAGCAGGAGGTTGTACTAGAAGACTTCTAAGCTCGCTTCCAGTGCTATGATTCTATGGTTCCATTTTGTGTATGGGTCCTCCAGAAAATTGATCCAAGATGGCGCCGACAACGGCTGCCTCGGTGAAATGCTCTCAAATGGTTTCTTTATTTTCTATTATTCTCTGCAATTCTCTACGGATTTCATACTCACGAGACCATCTGCTAAGAATTAAGGAACGTTTCTTTAAGGAGCAGCTCTCTGTAACCTCACCCCCACCTGTCTTTACAAACGCGGAGGAGATTCTAACACAGGGGGAAGCTAATTCCCCGGAACTATGGATCACCAAAAGCAAACGCAGACAGCAGAGACGAAGAGGTAAAAGGGCGGGAATTTTAAATAGACTAAGGAATAAGGAAATTAAAAAAAACCCGCTCCCTTCAATCTTTCTTACCAATTTCCGTTCACTTGCTAATAAGATGGATGAAATACTCCTTTTAAACAAATGCAATTCTGATTTTCACAACGCATCTGCCCTATGCTTGATTGAATCCTGGCTAAACGAGGAAATTGATCACAATAGCATGCATATACCAGGGTTTCAGAAACTTAGAGAAGACAGGATTGTAGAATTATCAGGGGGGGGGAAAGGGAGGAGGCTTATGTATATATATCAACAACAGCTGGTCTCAGGACATAACTATAATACAAAAATTCTGTGATGAAAACTTAGAGTCCTTACTTATCAACTGCAAACCCTTTTATTCTCCTCAAGAGTTTACTTCATTTCTACTAATTGCGGTGTATATTCCTCCACAAGCCTGTGTAAACAAGGTATTAAGAACTCTAGCTGATCAGATTG
>QLTV01002265.1:3384793-3398794 GCA_003457575.1 Thermophis baileyi | reverse complement strand
TCAATTCAATCCTATGCCATTCTATTCTATTCTATTCTATTCTATTCTATTCTATTCTATTCTATTCTATTTTCTATTCTATATTCTATTCTATTCTATTCTATTCTATTCTATTCTATTCTGTTCTGTTCTGTTCTATTCTATTCTATTCTATTCTATTCTATTCTATTCTATTCTATTCTATTCTATTCTATTCTATTTTAAAATGGATCCTCCAGAAAATTTCTTTAGCCTTCCTTAGCGGTTCTCCAGAAGTCGCAAACACTAACCCATGTCCTAGGTTACTGAGAGTTATGGGCACTATATCAAACACATCTAGAGCAGGGGTGAAATTCAAAATTTTTCCCTGCCGGTTCTGTGGGCGTGGCTTGGTGGGCATGGCAGGGGAAGGATACTGCAAAATCTCCATTCCCTCCCCACTCTGGGGCCAGCCAGAGGTGATATTTGCCGGTTCTCCGAACTACTTAAAATTTCCACTACTGGTTCTCCAGAACCTGTCAGAACCTGCTGGATTTCACCCCTGATCTAGAGGACATTCAGATAGGGAACTGTCCATATGGCTCAACGTTGTTTGCCCCGTTATAAGAATCCTTCAGCTGATGTTTTTCGGACCAATATTGTCTTGGAAAATCTAAACAAAGTGAGCATCCATAATATTTGTGCATTTATTTTATAATAAAATAAAGTGGCAGGAATAACTTGTATAGTGTAATGACTAAACTATTAGTCAAAGACTGGGAAGATCCAGGCTGAGGTCTCCCCTTAATTATGGATATACTGGGGAACTTTAGGCCAGACAGTCTCTCTCAGCCCAACCTACTTCACGGGTTTATTGTTGCATAGGTAAATTGAAGAGGGATCCCCATGGAAATCACCTTGAGCTCTTGGAGGAAAGGTAGAATATAAATTTAGTAAGTGAAAAATTAATACGATCGAGGATTATAAAATCATCTATATTTGAAGAGATTTTGTGTATATTTTTAGGCTTACAACTCTGCTCTGGAATTAAGTAATAAGACTGACTGGCTTTAAAGTGACAAAATAAATCATTTCATCATAAAATTCAGGATGTTACAATGCGGTTAGTACAGTGGCTCTCAACCTTCCTAATGCCGCGACCCTTTGGCGCGATGATGTCATCACGCCGCGACCCTTTGGCGCGATAATGCGGTGTCTCGGTTCCTAAGACCATCGGAAATATGTGTTTTCCGAGGGTCTTAGGCGACCCCTGTGAAAGGGTCGTTCGACCCCCAAAGGGGTCGCGACCCACAGGTTGAGAACCGCTGGGTTAGTACATTGAAGAAGAGTAAGACAATCTTAATGTTTAATGAGATCAGTTGAAAACCTAGCTGCTGCATGCGTACAACACGCTACGCTTGGTTAGGGATAATCTTACTTTCCTTTATGTATCCTAGTATGTCAGACAAAAATAGTCCATGTGTTTGTTTCATTCTTACAGTAAATATATCATGCAAATCCGTAAACAGGATAATGTTATTCAGTAACCATTCAGTAAAATATATTATGTAAATGCAACCAGTGACTATTAGGCTTTATGGCTGGTGTGAGATCTCCTGTTTGTCATCCGAATAATAGAAGCTACAGATAATGGAGAATTCCAGCTTTTCCCCTGACTCAGAACAAATGTACGACTTGACAATTCCTACTGTTGCATTGGCTTCTATGCAGATAATTAATTGCATGAAAAACATATCCAGCTGATAAATTAATTCTATCTTATCCATGTGGATATAAAATATGACACAGTCCTTTTAGATGTCCTTCTTTTACTCTTAACGATCAGATTTGTATTTCTGAAGCATTTTATTAATATTAAAAATAATTTTCTCTTTGGATTTTGCAGGTCTCTCATTCTACACTCGAGTGCTTGAGAACTGTGAGAATGAAGCTTCATTTGATGAGGTAAGGAAGGAATTTCTGAATTGGAGAAAGGTTATGAATTGTGACACCTTTGTATTCTCCCACTACTTCAGACCTGCAAACAAGCTGCTCTGTATTCTGTTTTGGCAACTGTGCTCCATCAGTATATAGGCAAGTCACTCTCTTGTGAGATGGGAGACTATGATGAATATGATGAATAAACAACAAACAAACAAACAGTCTTGAATATCTACAAAATCTGATCTTGAAGAACCCCAGCAATCACTAGATGTGACAAAGGAATATAGAAAATTCAGATTCTTTGCTGCCATCTAGTGATCATCCAGATGATTTCAGTCTACATATAGTAGATCTAAGGATACAAGACACAGTGTGTATATTGTTGTTAGCTTGGAGGGTCACATATCTTTTCCTTAGGGTTCTCCAACATTTTTGCATCAATTGGCATATACAGAGAATAGGGTATGGATAAAAATGGCTACAGTGAAAGAAGGACTTCCCCATTTATAAAACGGCTGCTATAATCAAGAAAAAAACCCATTTCCTTAAATGATTCTGGCAAGCTAAAAAGGGGATTTATTCAAGAAGTAAACTTCAATAGGAAGGTATTCTTCTGACCAGCTCCCCATCACGACAAACCCTCTGAAGTTAACTCAAAGATTCCTTTATTAGGAGTGCTGGCAGCCCCGGCAAAAAGTTTCTCCCTCACCGCAGGCTAACAGGTCCGTCCATCCGGAAGATGAATAGTTGTCTGCCACATCTATTCCAGAGGTGGGTTCCTCCCGGTTCGGACCGGTTCACCCGAACCGGTAGCGACCCGCTGGTGACATCACGGTGACGTCACAGAGCCGGTTCGGTCAGTGCCAGTCCGTGGGCGCCGCCATCTTTTTTTGGATATTTTTTTTTGAAAAACATTTTTTTTGGAATTTTTTTTAAAAAAATTTTCTTCTGACCATGCGCAGAAGCCGAGTTTCCAGCACTGCGCATGCGTCACCATCTTGTTTTTGGCTTTTTTTTTTTTGAATTTTTTTGGAATTTTCAGCACTGTGCATGCGCGCAGGAGGAAGCAAACCGGCAGCGAGATAAGTTAGAACCCACCCCTGATCTATTCATCTCTGTCCCATGCCTTTTATCCCCAGAGCTAGGGTGGGGCTTCGGTAGCAACAGTGGCTCTTCCTTCCCAAGGATCGGCCCACAGATTTCCACTAGTCTCCTCTGCCTTCTGTGCATCTGTGCATCAGGCACTGGAACCAGCTATTCCTCTTCTTCCTCATCAGCCACTTCCAAACTTCGGGGCTGTTGACTCTCCATCTGAGGGCTGACGGATGGCCCAGGCTCCGCCACTGTCTCTCTCTCTGCTAGTTCCATTCCCTCTTCCCCCTTGGAGCTGTCAGTTTGCCTTGATGCTGATCCTGACTCCCACGCCTCCTCCTCCTCTGATTCGGCTGCTGAAGGGACCAGTGGCCGACAGGCCACAACAGGTATTATCCAGATGTTTAAATTGATAATTGAATAACCCATTTTCTTCAATTAAATGGAGCGTGCTAAACCCCAACAAACTAACCAAAATTAAAACTAGGGATCTTCCCTGGTTTCTTGGACTGTAAAAATGAAGAGGGAGAAAAGTACTTTCAGACATGCATTATTCTGTTCATGTAACCTTACAATAAAGTTAGAGCTAGTACTTCTGGATGTGTTTCTTGCCTGAATTATCTCACAAGACTGAAAGGAATAGATTAGGGCAGTGGTTCTCAATCTTTTCTTTACCATGGACTCCATTTAAATATCTTTTGTGGCCATGGACCCCTCAAGACTTAACTCAAGATTTAAATCATAATATTTCTTCAAACCTTCGTGGACCTCCTGTGATGACCTCATGCCCCCGCCAGCAGTCTGCAGACCACAGGTTGAGAACCCCTGGATTAGGGGCTTGGTAATAACACTTTCAAAAAGAGTATTGAAACATTACTTGATTGCCAAATGTCTATGGAGATTCTCAATCATCCAGGTCATGATTGTCTCAAAGGTGCTTTTTTCAAGAGGCAACTAGACTTTCTGGTTTTTCTTTGAAGACATTTCGCTTCTCATCCAAGAAGCTTCTTCAGCTCTGAAGAAGCTTCTTGGATGAGAAGTGAAATGTCTTCAAAGAAAAAACCAGAAAGTCCAGTTGCCTCTTGAAAAAAGCACCTTTGAGACATCTTGAGTTACGTTTTGGGGGGTCCGTGGCCACAAAAAGTATTTAAAGGGGGTCTGTGGTGAAGAAAAGGTTGAGAACCAATGCCCTAATCTATTCCTTTCAGCCTTGTGAGGTAATTCAGGCAAGAAGCACATCCAGATGTATGAGTACCAGGTCATGGTTGTCCCAAAGGTGCTTTTTTTGAAGAAGCGTCTTGGATGAGAAGGGAAATGTCTTCAAAGAAAAAACCAGAAAGTCCAGTTGCCTCTTGAAAACAAAGTACCTTTGAGATTACAAACTGAATATGGGCTAGCAGTGTGATGTGGCTGTAACAAATACATTTCCAAATCCTCAGGAGAAATTATTCTACTGTAGCCTGTTTTGCTCAGAACCCCCTTTGAATACTTCAGCTGACTGCTAGCTACAGTTCGGCGGTTCAAATCTCACCGGCTCAAGGTTGACTCAGCCTTCCATCCTTCTGAGGTGGGTAAAATGAGGACCCAGATTGTTGGGGGCAATATGCTGACTCTGTAAACTACTTAGAGAGGGCTGTAAAGCACTAGGAAGCGGTATATAAGTCTAAGTGCTATTGCTATTGCTATAATACTGTGTGAAGTTGTGGGCACCATCCTTTCAGAAATGCTCAGTAGACTAGAGATTGAGTTGTATGAAGAGAGATTGAAGGTGCTAAGTACATTTAGCCTAGGGAAGACAAGACCAAGAAGGAATATGATAGCACTCTTGAAAGGATGTCACATAGAAGGTCAAGACCTGTTCTTTATTGTTCCACAGTGCAGGACACTGAATAATGGATTTACATTTACAAGAAAGCAGAGTCTGATTAAAGGTCAGAAATTAACTATGAATGATAAGAGCACTTATCTGTTTTGCAGAATATGGTTTTGCAAATGGTTGGACTTGATGATCTCAATCCCAACGTCCAACTCTATGAGTCATTTCCTGTGAGATGGGCTGCTATACAAATATGATTAAATAAATAAATACATAGATTTTAAACTTTTTCGTTCTTAACCTCCAGCAAAAATAGGAATCTGGATAGAAAGCATACATTGTAACTCTATGCCTCTGGGGGGTATTTTACAATAATATTTTGTGAATTAACTGATTTTTAGTTTCTGCAGTTGATTTATTTTAACCTGTTTGGATCACTACAGTTCCAAAGCACAAAGCATATGTTTTAAATATATCAAGTTGTACAATATGCTAATTCATTGATTGTTAGACATCCCTTTGAAAAATGACAGAACTCTCTGGGGGCAACAGGGTGTCAATCTCCCACCCCCACTTTGCCAATATATAAGCAGTAATGTTAGTCATCCTAAGTGAAGTAAGGATGAAGTGTAGCTTCTCTGCAACTTCCCCATTGCCCAGCCTGATCCCAATGCCTTCGGTTGGGATTCCCAGCTAAAAAGAGGTTCAGAGGTTCTGTGACCCAAGGGTAAAAATGTATATGTGTGCTCTGGTTTGTAGTATAAAAGTGATATCAGTCTTTAATTTTCAATGGGAGAGGCATCATAAATCAAGTCCTTATGGCTCCTGAACTTGTTCACAAAGGTTTCCTGGTAGCAAAATGGAAATGCTGTTTCCATTGCCTTCTTCTGGTTGTGTGTATTTTGTTTTGTTTTTTTACTTCCCTGCCTAGCTCTTAGCTTCAGGATTTCCTGGCAGTCTCCTACCAAGTTATAAGAAGATCCAACTCTAGTTAGCTTTTTTCCAACACAAACCAAATTTGGCCAGGACCTGCTACCAAAAGTTCTTTGGGATACAGCGTTTTCATCGAAGCAACGCAGGGGTGGGATCTAACTTACCTCGCTGCCGGTTCGCTTCCTCCGTGCCACGTGGCCACGCCTCGTCGGTGCACGTGTGCGCGCATGCGCAGTGCAAAAAAATAAAAAAAATCCCCCCCAAAAAAGCCGAAAACAAGATGGTGACACATGCGCAGTGCCGGAAACTCGGCTTCTGCGCATGCGCAGAAGAAGAAAAAAAGCGGAAAAAATTCCCCCCCAAAAAATCCCCCCCCCAAAAAATCCAAAAAAAAAGATGGCACCATCCACAGACCGGCACTGACCGAACCGGATCTGTGACGTCATTGTGACGTCACCAGCGGGTCACTACCAGTTCGTCTGAACCTGTCCGAACCGGGAGGAACCCACCTCTGAAGCAATGTCTCATTGTCACAATGTCAGCTTTGGTGCCTTTTATATTTGCCCACCACATCACAGCACATTACAAAAGGAGTGGAGTTTGGTGCAATACTGCTTTTGCCATTTCTCTCTTGATCCCTCTGTGGACATCTTTGTCAGCCAGCAACTATTTCCAGTTCTAATTGCTCTTCTGTGATCTCATTGTTACACAATGGCTTGGAGTCTCCTTCCAAAATTACTCATGAGATCACTAATTTTATGAAACTCTAGTCATCCACCCATAGGTTCTTGTGAAGTTTCAGTCATTAGTTGTGTGTGTTGTTGTTTTTTTACTAATGTTTTGGGGAGGGATGTAGGTGGTAAGAGTTTATAGCTGCTTTGTGTTTATGCATCCAAGTTGCTAATCTTATTCTAAAGCAAAAAAGCTACCCTTGGTTCAAGTCACTACTGAATGTATTACACTCTTTTACCTGGAAGTCCTGCATTTTAATGTTCTGCTGTACATGAGCTGCCTGGAGTTATGTATAGCAATATAAGCTGTTTATGCTGCAAAGACGTTTCTTTGTTCACATTCTGGATATAATCCTGAGATGATGCCTAGGGCAATCCTCCTTATCGCTCAACTCGGTATATGCCTTGTCTGTAATCATAAACTGCCTGTGAAGTTGCAGAGAATTTCTTAGGTGCTGCTCTCACCATTTATCTCCCTAAATCTGCAACGCTGTCTCTTCCTCTGTTGTTACATAAACCACGGGTGCTGCAAGCCTTACATAACAGCCTCCCTCTCATCACATACCCATTAAAATGCTCAGGTTGTAGACACTCTCTTCCCCACCTACATTTTCCTTTTCCCTCTTTTCTTTCTCTCCCTTTCCCTCCCACACTTCAAACTGAGTTTCTTTTCTTTGTGAATTTTACTCAGCTGCAATCTTCAGAGACAACTTATTCTATAGAGAGCAAGGCACAAACGTTTGGAAGGAGAAACTTGATTACATGTCAGTGCTTTGGACTAGGTGCAAATGCAGTGCAACTTGTTGCACGGAAAATTATCACCCTACAATTTTCTCATATGAAATCATCTTCCATTTCTTCCATTGTTTTTCTATGAAGCCTTTTCAGAGGTCCCAAATAGCTGTGACCTTAGAATCAGGGTTAGTTCACATATCCTGAGATGTTCAAGTTTGTTTCTCAGCTTGGGGATCTACAGTTGTCATTAAATTAAACATGTCATGCTGAACTATAATGTGATTTATTTGCCTTTGATGTATTGCAGAAATTTAGCCATTATGGTTTGTAAATACATACAATTTACAGTTTAATACACTATATAAACCCAGTCAGTTGTGGTTAAGAAGCAAACTAGGAAGAGTGTTCCCAGTGAAGATGTATTGTCCTTAAGTGTTTCATCCATGTTCCACTAATGTCATCATCTTTGGACTTTCTTTGAAAGGGTTACATGCTTAGGCAGAATGTATGTATGCCTCTATATTTGGCTTTGCATACTTTACAAACTAGTTTTGAGTTCAGCTTATTTCAGCGGCCAGTTCTCTTTGAGGATAAGGAATATATCAAAGAACTTTTAAACAGTATGAGATAACCATTTTAAAATGATTAAAATGAGTTATATACATTTTATAATGTATATAAAATTTAAAAAGATTAAATGGGCACTTGACTGCCTTCTACTTGAAATCCAAGGACAATGAGTGATTTGTGAGATTCGCATAAAAGATTTTTTTTCTGATAGATTGCTTCATTTTACAGTACAGGAGAAAGAAAATACACAGATAAGTAGATTGCCATTTTGGAAAACTGAGCATAGATCTGATGTAGTCTTTGTTCTCAGAGTCTTAATTAGATTTTTATAATGTCCCATGGGATCATTTCCATTGCCCTTTTTTGTCAGATTTACTTATCTTAATTGACACCAGACCTAAAAAGGGGCTTTCTGATTTGTTTCATCCAATGTGTAAAAGCATAATCAGATTATTTAAAATATTAGTCCCACTGTGTTTTACAACAGATCAAACTCTTTGAAGCTAGTAATCTTCAAACTGTATATGAGGTACTTGGATGAAAAGTGTCTGGACAAAATCAGACACAATATTAGACATTTCTGCCATTCTTAGACCAAAGACTGACAAAGAATACACACCAACAATTAATTGCTTTATTTGAGGTGTGTTTTTGTCTTTCCTTGCTTACAATCATTTTACAGCAGACCCTTGTGTATGAAGTATCTGCAGTTCTTGGCTGTGTTAAATATTTAAATAAGGCTAGGAATAAAGGTTTGAAGAACATTCTTTGACAAGTAGCAAATTCTATAATGTCCTATTGCTGCAACTGAGTTGAGGGTGCATCTTAGAATTAATTGTGCCATGGAGAAGGCAGAATTTCAAAAATCAGTATGAAAAAGTCTAATGTATCCCATACCTGCGAAGCAGATGTTTGCTGAATATTCTTTTTATGAAAATGTATAAGGTAAAGTATCCCTGAATATTTAATTGGAGTGGAATAAAAGGCTTTGTACTACCATATTAGAAGTATAGGAAACACCCTTTTTTGTCACTCTAAATTTTTAATAATGAATTGAAGGTATAGGAAATGCCAATAAGGGTGTAAAGGTATATATAAGTATATATATGCCGCGGTGGCGCAGTGGTTAGAGTGCAGTACTGCAGGCTACTTCCGCTGATCACCAGCTGCCAGCAGTTTGGCAGATCGAATATCACCAGGCTCAAGGTTGACTCAGCCTTCCATCCTTCCGAGGTCAGTAAAAATGAGGACCCAGATTGTTGGGGGCAATATGCTGACTCTGTAAACCGCTTAGAGAGGGCTGTAAAGCATTATGAAGCGGTATATAAGTCTAAGTGCTATTGCTATTGCTATTGTGAAAACAACTGTCAAGGAAAGTTCTTTGCCTCCTAACATTCAAACATGCTTTAAATCCGATTCTTTATTCTGAGCACTGAATATCAGGTCAATAAATCCACATGATGGGATCAAACAGAATGAACATTTGCCTGCTGGGATACAGTCCAATAAAGATGCACATGGTTGTGAGAATTACAGGCTGTCTTGGTGTATCACAGTTGTGGCAAGAGAGCCTTAACCAAGACAACATGTCATTTCTGCTATTAAAACCATTTCAAGAAAAGAAATCCTTTTTACATTTCATGTAAAAAGGATGTTGAGACTCTAGAAAGAGTGCAGAGAAGAGCAACAAAGATGATTAGCGGACTGGAGGCTAAAACATATGAAGAATGTTTGCATGAACTGGGTATGTCTAGTCTAGTGAAGAGAAGGACTAGGGGAGACATGATAGCAGTGTTCCAATATCTCAGGGGTTGCCACAAAGAAGAGGGAGTGAAGCTATTCTCCAAAGCACCCAAAGGCAGGACAAGAAGCAATGGGTGGAAACTAATCAAGGAGAGAAGCAACTTAGAACTAAGGAGAAATTTCCTGACAGTTAGAACAATTAATCAATGGAACAGCTTGCCTCCAGAAGTTGTGAATGCTCCAACACTGGAGGTTTTTAAGAAGATGTTGGATAACCATTTGTCTGAAGTGGTGTAGGGTTTCCTCCCTAAGCAGGGGGTTGGACTAGAAGACCTCCAAGGTCCCTTCCAACTCTGTTATTCTATTCTATTCTTAAATGGAAAGTGCTTTGTTATTCTTGAGTAAATCTTAAAAATAACAGTGTTGCTGCCAGCAAAAATAATCTCTATGAATTGTGGAAAATACAAGAAAAATAACACTAACACAGTGTTATTGTATATTCTGCTTTTCCTCTGTGAATGTGAGTATGTTCCCTAATTTTATCCCCATAGTGAGGCAGATTGGGCAGAGGAAGATCCTAAATCATCCATGATCATTCATGAGATTCAAACAGAGATTCATTCATGAAACTCCTAGTTGACTGGGTGCCTGTCATTCTCCAAACTCTGAATCCAGAAGGTATCTTTTACATTATAATGGGCATATTCTGGTTGCCACAGTAAAACATAATAGGTGTTCTTAAACATTTAGAGGAGAACTTTGTTGATTGGGAGTTAGAATCAAAACCATGCACTCAAACATATGAATCTTTACTTTTAGGTTTCTCTAACTCTATTCTCATGTCATGTGAGATGATAGTAAATACTTATTGGTGCAGGCAGCTTCTGTTTTCTATTGTCACTTGATTGCCCAAAGGAGATACAACAGGTTTTGAAATTTTATAGCAGACAGTAGCATGGATTAATTTTCAAGGCTTCTGAGTTCTGACCCTTATTGAAACTGCTTTTTGAACTGGCAAATCTGGCATGCAAGAAAGAGAATATTAGTGCTTGATCTAGGGAGGGTTCTATTACAATCACATCTACAGTATATTAATAAAGGATGACATCAAAAGGTATGCCTCCAAAAATCCATTGATTCTTATGTATGCTACTGTATGTTGTAGGCTAAAGCTTTCTTTTGTGAATCTCTTCAGCTATACCGATGAGGAAAGAGCTCTAGTAGCTGTTGGCATCCTCAGAGTTGTCTGAATCCTGATTTTCTATTTTCTGGATAGCAGCAAAAAAGACCTTCTCATAAACAAACCCACTTAGTGGGTTTGTTTATGTTTTATTTGTTTTATTTTACTCGTGTATTTATTGTATAAGCCAAACTACAGCCAAGAGCTTCCGGAGCATACAGTACTGCAAAAATAAAACAAAAACAATATACAAAATATCAAATAAGAAGAGAATAATATAAACCAGTTATGAAAAAAGGGAGGGAGGAAGGAAGGAAGGAAGGAAGGAAGGAAGGAAGGAAGGAAGGAAGGAAGGAAGGAGGGAAGGAAGGAAAGAAGGAAAGAAGGAAAGAAGGAAAGAAGGAAGGTAGGTAGGTAGGTAGGTAGGTAGGTAGGTCTTGGTAGTTAAATTAAAAAGCATGGAAGAACAAGCAGGTCATTAGCCAAAAATCTGTTAGAAAAGAATTCCAGAGCCAGGGCACTATTGAAAAAGTCCCTTTATTTATTTCTCACTTTATTCAAAGATTGAAGTGTCTCCTGTATGCACTTCTATTATCTCAAACTTTTGTTCTTTGACCATCAAGCAAATAAATTAATAAACAAAACCTCTCTTCAGGGGCAGGGTGTGAGGTCTGACTGAATTTAGAAAGAAGTAGAAGGCATTATAAGTGATGGAGATCTAGGCTCATTAGTGAGAGGTTATCCATATTTACAAGGTGATTTGGGTCTTCCAAAAATGGCATGTTTTCATGGGGTTCTAACTCCTGGGCTGACAAGAGCTCTGTCCTTTTGGTCTCCTTACTACAGTGTGGTTGTAGTACTGACAGTGCTGACCTGTCATAGACCTGATTGGACTATTGTTTATTTCTTTAATATAAGGAAACTTATGTTAGCTCATGAATTAATTGGAGGTGGCTTCTTAGGTTTGTCAGTTAATCCTTTTAAGCTCTGCTGCTTGCTAGTTGCCAAGCAACTGAGAGTTTGACTTTAGAAGGCTCTTTTGGTATATAAACTCATATAATTGTTAAACTTTTTCAGAGGCAAGAACTCTTGTTGTGTCTATCTGTAAAGAAATCACCACTTGGATAATTGGAATATTTCTTTTTACCTTTAATAGAATTTCCCCCACTGTTCCTAATAAACCCACTAAGATATACACTACTTTTTCGATAATCTATATTGTTTTCTTTCTTTACACTCCCCCAGCCTTCTTCTTCATCACTTTGTACTGATCTTCAGCCTTGAAAAACTGCTTCTGAATTTTCAACAGAAAACATAAAGGCTGGAATCATACCATCACACTAAAGCTTAGGTTAATAAACCACAATTGTTTTGTTTATACAATATGCTAACTAATGGCTAAATTTCCAAAACATGATGACACATACTGTGCTTTACTACATTTTAGTGTAGTAGGTTGTCTCAATTAAGCCAATTGTTAATGCTGAGCTGCAGTCACCACGGAGGAAACAGAATTAAGCTGGAATATAACTCCTCAGGATAACTCTTTGGAAGTAAAGTACAGCATGAGTTCTTTTCTTGAGAACCTTGCTTGAGCAATATATCTATGCATATGACATGGTAGAATACAGCAGGATTGTCATATGCCTCCAGATTTCATATGTGGTAATAAAATTGCTGCATACATTCTATTAACAGATTCAGACATACTAGTTACATTTTGGAAACCACCTAAAAATGGAAACCATCTACAGTATTCACATGTACACACCAGAGGTAGGTTCCTCCCGGTTCGCACCAGTTCTATAGAACCAGTAGCAAACCGCTGGTGATGTTACGAAGCCGGTTCTGTTGGTGCCAGTCCAAGGATGCCGCCATCTTTTTTTGGGAAATTTTTTTTTTGGATTTTTTTGCTATTTTTTCTTCTTCTGTGCATGCGCAGAACCTGAGTTCCCGGCACTGCGCATGCGCCGCCATCTTGTTTTTGGCTTTTTTTTATTATTTGGCAATTTTTCATCATTGCGCATGCGCGCGCGCTTTGCGCGCCCGTGCCGTGCGGCCATGCAGCGCAGCCACATGGCGCACAATGTGCGCATTACCACATGGCATGGCCACACAGCACGCAATGCACGCACAGCCACGCAGTGCGAGAGGAAGCGAACTGGCGGTGAGGTAAATTAGAACCCACCCCTGGTACACACAGAATATGGTTCAGGATCTTTCTGCAAACCAGACTAAACTTCGTAGGTATCCTGCACTACACCAAAGAATTAAAGGACCCCGATTCTTGCCTCTTAATAGTGAATGATGAGCAAGCGAAAGTTGTGTGATTAAACAATGCTAATGGAACATGTCAGAGAAAACACCCTAATGGATGTTTTAAATCAATTGCAGTAAATAAATCATTTCCCTAGAGACCATGTACAGTATGTGTGTTGTGTTTGTATCCATAAACGTGTGTGTTGTGTTTGTACCCATAAATGTGTGTGTTGTGTTTGTATCCACACCAGCTTCAATTACAATTGTAATAACACTTACTAAAGCAGGAGCAAACAACTCCTTTTGATCGTATGCCATAGTTCGTTTCTTATATTGTTGAGCCAGAAAAGATAAGCCCTCCAGTGATACCTCTAGAGAGGGGAAGAATGAAATGGAGGCCCCTTTTAATTTGGAAGACGGGTTGGAGGTTAAAGAGAAATTGGCACAAAACTAATGCACCTATTTTACTGGGAGTGTCTTTAAAATAGGGTTGTAACAGTGCATTGCTATGTTCTGTTGATGAAGGCTCTGTAGACTGAAGAAATAGAGAGGGGTAGGGTAGCACTACCTATCCTGTATTGGATGCTAGATTTCTTTGTCTTCCAGTATTTTTTTTTAACTTGGTAATGTAAGAAGTGATGCTGGAGGCACCCTTACTCTGTTAACATTAAACATCATTATACTCTCAATTTATAAAAATCAATATCTTGTTTGAAGGCATGGGTGCTTACTAGGGAGATGCCAGCTGATTTTCTGTGTTTTACTTTGCTGTGGGTAGCAGGCACAATGCCAGCCTGTGCCAGCCATAACACCAGAGTGGCTTTGTTTTCTGTTGCCTTTCTGTATGTTATGGTTCCAGAAAAATGTGGGTATTCACCACTGAGAAGTGAAGCTTTCTCATAAAGATAACTTCTCATTACAGGCAAAGGCCAACCTCACTTCCAGGGCCAGGCAACTTTGGGGGCCATGAGCCACCTTTGTCCATTTATTAGAGGGTGGATTTTTAAAATGTGTTAAATGCTGCCCAAAGTCAGCTAAGT
>QLTV01002265.1:3342689-3360968 GCA_003457575.1 Thermophis baileyi | reverse complement strand
CAGTCATATGATCACCATTCTACAGAGGAATTATTGAGTCTGTCATCTGCACTTCTATAACTGTCTGGTTTGGTTCTGCAACCCAACAAGACAGACACAGACTTCAGAGGATAATCAGAACTGCAGAAAAGACAATTACTGCCAACCTGCCTTCCATTGAGGACCTGTATACTGCACGAGTCAAAAAGAGGGCCGTGAAAATATTCACTGACCCATCGCATCCTGGACATAAATTGTTTCAACTCCTACCCTCAAAACGACGCTATAGAGCACAGCACACCAGAACAACTAGACCCATTTTTCCCTTTTTCCCGAACGCCATCACTCTGCTAAACAAATAATTCCCTCAACACTGTCAAACTATTACTAAGTCTGCACTACTATTAATCTTCTCATCGTTCCCATCACCCATCTCCTCCCACAAATGACTGTATGACTGTAACTTTGTTGCTTGTATCCTTACAATTTATATTGACTGGTTCCTACTATGATTTGATTGCTTATGTGTACCCGGACTATCATTAAGTGTTGTACCTTGTGATTCTTGACGAACTTATCTTTTCTTTTATGTACACTGAGAGCATATGCACCAAGACTAATTCCTTGTGTGTCCAATCACACTTGGCCAATAAAAAATTCTATTCTATTCTATTCTATATTGTTTCTTATTTGCCTTTTAGGCAAGAAGCCATTTTGATCAGCATGTATAAAATTATTTAAGTATCTTTTAAGTCTTTCAGCCATTATTGTCATAAATATTTTGTAATCCGAATTTAACAAAGATATTGGTCTATAGTTTTGACTTAACATTTGGTCTGTATTTTCTTTTGGGATCAAGGTGATATTCGCTTCTACCCATGAAGCTGGTGTCTTTGCTTCTTTCAACACCGCATTAAATACCTCAAGTAGCATTTCTCCTAGGGAATCCTGTAGTTCTTTATACAATTCCATTCTCATTTTGTAATTTACTAATCAATCTTCTTTCTTTTTGTTTTTTCAGTTTATATGCTAGCCACTTCCCTGGTTTGTTCACGTTTTCGAAAAAGTTTTGTTTACTCCGTATTATTTGTTGTGCTAGGTCCTCTTTTTCAAGCATATTCAATTTATGTTTTGTTAACTCCATTTGTTGTTTAATGTCTTCTCGTTGAGGTTCTATTTGCAATCCTATCTCTAGTTTTCTGAATTCCTCCTCTAGATCTTTGTGTTGTAATTTCTTCCTTTTATGTTCTTTGGCCATATATGCTATCACAATACCTCTCATATATGCTTTCGCAG
Organism: Thermophis baileyi; assembly: GCA_003457575.1. Taxonomy (NCBI): domain Eukaryota; kingdom Metazoa; phylum Chordata; class Lepidosauria; order Squamata; family Dipsadidae; genus Thermophis; species Thermophis baileyi. The sequence continues at coordinate 3,359,693 of QLTV01002265.1, read as the reverse complement.
TATCCCATAAATTTTGTAGATTTGTATGTTCTTTTTTATTTTCTTGGAAGAACAAACACTTTAGTCTCAGTATCAAAAATTGTGCCACCGATTTTCAGCAGATGTAACTGGAGGTAACTTTTAAGGCTGTAAAGGTAGAGGTGGGGAACACTTGTGATTCTGGGCCTTAAAAGGCTTAATCCTGATTTGTAATAAACCTGTCAGAATATAATAGGGAGCCTGCTGGATTTGGTTAAACTATAATATTCCATTATTAATCTTTAGATGAACCGGCAGCCTGATGCTTAGTCCAAACTATAGGACAGAGTAATTCGGTCATCCCTCCTGAAGATGGCCTATATCTCCTGCCAAGAGACATTTGCTAGGTCAAAATAAAAGTGGAATAGCTTTAAAATTGAGAAAATATTTGGCAGAGGTGATTTTCTATCTCTAGAAAATTCTAGGAATTGCCAGGAGAACCTACTGGGATGTGACAACTAATGGTTTCCATAGTACAGTGTTATTCTGCATCATTTGTAGTACAATGTGAAATCAATTCTCCAGGCAGGATTATGGACCTTCAGATATGGAGGTCAAACAGGCACCAATGGTGCATCTAATGGCTAGAGCAGCTATGGTGGACGGTTACCATATACTTATCTATGTTAATGAATCTGCAGTAATGAGTAGTGGCTATACTTGGGTTTATACAGGAAACTGTTCCAGTTCTATATGAAGATGCTAGATATAACAAAAATCCCTTTCTTGCTCTTTTTCTTGCTGGATCATATTGGTTTAAAACCTGTATAGCATGATCTACTAGATTAGATGGATTTCACCATGCATAAATAATAGAATAACTGGGTGCTTCTGCTGCCCATCGTTCACAAAACTAGTAACACCTTGTTTAAACAAAATGATTATTTAAGAAAACACATTAAATAAATGTGATGGTGATTTTGACCAGTTTTCCACAGGTCATAATTGCACATAATTTCTAGTATAGGGTGGTACAACATGCAGGAAATTTGGTTAGAGCAAGGTTAATTGTGTAACCTTGGAACAGTAATATTTCACCAAAAGAACTAGACATTTTAACCTGAATTACACTGTTAATGCAATTTGGATAAAACCCTTTTGGAAACTCTTGTGTTTAACGCACCAGGATAACTTATCAGTTCTGTGTATAACAGAATAACAGAATTGGAAGGGCCTTGGAGGTCTTCTAGTCCAACCCCCTGCTCAAGCAGGAAACCCTATACCATTTCAGACAAATGGTTGTCCAATCCTCCATGTTAGAGTACCCACAACTTTTGGAAGCAAGTCATTCCACTGATTAATTATTCTAACTGTCAGGGAATTTCTCTTAGTTCTAGGTTGCTTCTCTCCTTGATTAGTTTCCATCCATTGCTTCTTGTCCTGACTTCTGGTGCTTTGGAGAATAGGTTGACCCCCTCTTCTTTGTGGCAGCCCCTTAGATATTGGAACACTGCTATCATATCACCCCAGTCCTTTTTTTCATTAATCTAAATATATCCAATTCCTGCAATCATTCTTCATGTTTTAGCCTTCAGTCCCCTAATCATCTTTGTTGTTCTTCTCTGCACTCTTTCTAGAGTCTAAACATCTTTTTTATATTGTGGCAATTAAAACTGTTTGCAATATTCCAAATGCAGTCTTACCAAGATATTATATAGTGATATTAACACTTTGTGTGATCTTGATTCTATCTGTCTGTTAATGCAGCCTAGAACTGCATTGGCTTTTTTTGGCAACTGCAGCACACTGCTGGCTCATATTTACAGTAAATGATGGTCCATTAGGACTTCAAGATTCCTCTCACAGTTACTACTATTGAACCAGGTACCCCTTATTCTATACCTGTGCATCTGGTTTTTCTTGCCTAAATGTAGAACATTATTTTTCTCACCATTTCAGTAGGGTCTTTATCCAGGTAGTTCCAAGTCTACTTCAAACTTATTTCTTGGTTTGAATTCAAGCAGTTCTGGAAAATAAAGCTAAACTGCTACAATGAACCCTTTAAAGATTGTGAAAAGGGTATAATTATATTTGAAGCATCAGTCTACGACAAAAGGCACACATTATTAAACCTGGTTGAATATGGGCTTGCACAGCCGTGATTATGCTGACACAAAGAGTCTGTAGCTTTTATGGGTCCATGAAAGGCACTGACATGGTATAAAAAATATCTCCCTGTTCCCAAAGTTAATTTAAAACGTGAAGGACTTGAAGACTTCTGGGAGTGATACATCCTGATCTAAAGTTTCTTTACTCCAGATATTAAGAATTGACATCTCAATGGTATAATATATACTTTGCTTGCTTTTAAGTGTTAGGTTCCATTTTTTTCAGATCTCCAAGCTAATTGCACAGCATAAACTGCTAGCATCTTATCTGTATACCGATTATTTAACTTAGTGGTAATGGTTTTCAAAGTAGAAAATGTTTCCATATTCATTACTGCCTGGTTCTTTTAACCTGTGATATAATGGATTGAAGAGTTAAATCCTGAGACTTTCTGCCTATGTACTGAGCATGAATTTTATCAACGGGTTATAGTCGAGCCAATAAAATGAGAGGCGAGATTATTTGAAGCAGCATAGCCAAACAGAAAACTGCAATCTAACAGTTCCAAGTTGGACGGTCTTGCTTGGTACAAGATGCCATCTACCATTACAGTTATTTTATTTTAAATTATATAAATTGCTAGTTAAAATCATATTAGTGATATAAAAGAACAACAGGTAAAAAAGATTTCCATTATCAATAGGTATTAAATAGTTAACATAATTCAAAGTGCTTTTTGGTCTATTATTTTACCACTGATCTTATTGTGCTTATAAGCTGTTGTATTGACTGTATTGACTGTAATAAGGATGGGTATACTCCTCAAATTACTGTGTCAATTTGCATACTTGCCAATTTGCATACAATTTGCACGTTTGTTTTAATATTTTGGATTTTTATGAATAAAATTACCGTAGAAGGAAGGAATAGCAGAGTACCGTAGCCATAGAAGAGGGCAGAGGACTTGTATTCTGAATTCTCTTCTAGCTTCCCAAAATCAATCAGGCATTGTTTCCATACGTTTTAAGCAACGTTTTAATACGTTGCTGATACCTCATGTGTTCAAAATCCACCAAACTGTGTGGCAATCTCAAACAATGAAATCAGGGGTGGGTTCCTCCCGGTTCGGACCGGTTCTCCTGAACCGGTAGCGGCCCGCTGGTGATGTCACGATGATGTCACCAAACCGAATCGGTTGGTGCCGGTCCGTGGGGGCCGCCATCTTTTTTTTGAATTTTTTTGAATTTTATTTTTTGAATTTTATTTTTTTAATTTTTTTTTCCTTCTGAGCATGCGCAGAAGCTGACTTCCGGCACTGTGCATGCAGTCGCCATCTTTTTTTCAGCTTTGTTTTTTTTAATTTAATTTATTGGATTTTTTGTTACTGCGCATGCGCGCACGCGCGAAGCGTGTGCGTGCCCACAAGGTGCGCCCACGCGGCGTGGGAGGGAGCAAACTGGCAGCGAGTTAAGTTGGAACCCACCCCTGAATGAAACATTGAGAGATATCTTTGCGTGAGGGCTACATATATTATGGCATATTGGGCCTGTTAAAAAAGTTCCAGTTTTTGACACCTGTCTGTGATACCTGACTGTTCCACTACAATTTTTGTCTCCTGGTTTGGTTGGAACTTGTTCTTATCTTTTCACTGTTAAAGTGCATAGTGCTTGATTATTTTTTTAAGCATCATGTTGATTGAATTCAAAAGATTCCCTGCTTTCTAATCTTAGGGTAAACCTTGGAAATAAACCAGAGGTGGGTTCCTCCCAGTTCGCACCAGTTCTATAGAACCGGTAGTAAACCGGTGGTAATGTCACGGAGCCGGTTCTGTTGGTGTCAGTCCGTGGACGCCGCCATCTTTTTTTGTTTTTGTATTTGTTTTTGTATTTGTTTTTGTATTTGTTTTTGTATTTGTTTTTGTATTTGATTTTGTTTCTTGTTTTTGCCGAGTTTTCAGCACTGTGCATGCGCCGCCATCTTGTTTTTGGCTTTTTTGCTATTTTTTGCTTGTTTTGCTTCTGCGCATGTGCAGAAGCTGAGTTTTCGGCACTGCGCATGCGCGGCCACATGTGCGAAGTGCGCGTGCAGCCATGCGGCGCGGGAGGAAGTGAACTAGCAGCGAGGTAAGTTAGAACCCACCCCTGAAATAAACCGCATCATAAAGTGTGTGCACTGGTGAACAGACAAATGCTAGATGGGAACACTGTGCAGATGGGTCAGAATTGCTGATTAGAAGTCTCTCTTCAAAGACCAAGTGCACTTCAAAGCTAATTTAGAGTTCAAACCCACACTTCAGCAATGTATGTTAGTCCAGAAATAAAGTCCCATTGTGGCTCCAGCTGGGAGCCTGGCAAGATAATTTTTTTTACCATAAATTATAAGTGTAACATTTTATTTTTTTAATACAGTGGGGATGCCACATTTTAGCTGCAAAAATCCAACCAACCAACTCAATGACAGGAAAGAGAATTATCTGCATCTCTTTGCTGCAACCTGGTGATCATCCAAATTTTTGCAGCCCATGTCTTGCAGCTTTAATTACAAGAACCAGAGTTTATCCAAAAAATTTCCTAGTAGAGTAGCTGTTGTGGTCCGCCAGCGGCCTGTGCAGCTGGTACCAGAGTCGGACAGCGAGGAGGCTGGAGAAGGCTCGGTGCCAGAGGAAGGGATTCAGCCAGGGCCTTCAGAACCTCCAGAGGCTGCCATGAGTGAAGAAGAAGAGGAGGAGCCTGTTCTCAATGTGTGCATGCGCAGAGCTGTCAAAAGGCAGGAATGGCTCCTGAGGAGAAGGACTACTCGGGAGTAAGGCTTGGGGATAATTGGCCACTCCCATAGCCTATTTAAGGGATGAAAACGACTGAGGAATTTGCAGGAAACAATTTCGTTCATTTCAAGTCCTTGTCTTTGAATTCAAACCTCTGTTCTGCTCTGGATTTGAAATCATCAAAGTTGCCTGCAAATTGTTCCTGGGCGTTTTGCTAACAGACAGTAAGATTTGTGTGGGTTATCTGCTGTTATCTGAAAGACTCTTCGTCAGACTTGTGTTCTTTTGCTTGGACTATTGCCGACTGTTAAGGAGATTAATTAACAGTCGTTGCACAGAAAAGACTGGTTTATACTTTATTTGAATTTAGGACGACTGCTAAGTAAGACAATTAGTAGCCGTTACTATTAAAACAAGGTTTGTATGGACGCTGTTTGTGCTGTGTTCCTTTGTCAGTAAGCTGGGTCAGAACAGTAGCCTTGTTGATGTGTTGAAGTATAACAAATATTTTTGTCAGACACTGGGCAGAAGAGAGATCCAAATCTTACATAGACGATATGAATGTGTTTACAGAATGATGATAATAAATATAGATATATGCAAGAATTTTCAAAATCTACTTTCCCCCCAACCCTCCCACCTCCCACTTGAGTAGATAAGTCCAAGAAATACTGAAATGCTGCATTACATCAATTAAAGGTCTGGTTGCTATATTCATACAATATACCAAATTTGACTACCGGTAGTTTCAAATTTGATCAGGTTTTTTTTTAATAGTTAGTGCATTGTGTAAAGCCCATCTCATTAAATATTGAATATGCTCTCATTGAATATGCTGTGCAAGCCAAGAAAATGGTTTAATTTAGTAACCCAGTTTATTGTGTTATGAAAAACCAGCCTGTAAGTGAACTTTGCTGTTCTTGGGTGTAATTCAACACTCTAGATTACTCTTATTCTTTTAAAGCAGGGGTCCCCAAACTTGGCAACTTTAAGACTTATGGACTTCAACAATAGCTGGCTGGAGAATTCTGGGAGTTGAAGTCCACAAGTCTTAAAGTTGCCAAGTTTGAAGACCTCTGTTTTAAAGCCACAAGAGCATTGAAAACTGTATTTGCACTGACGTAAGTCATAAGAAGCAAAATTAGGTACTCCTCCAAATGTTCTTTAGGAGCAGATATCTTGCTCCAAAATGGTTATGCGCTTTTAATCGGGGTTTGTAAGCTATTAATTTTCTCCCGAGGAAAGAATCATAGCTGATAAAGCCAAAATGAGATATGAGAAATTACTTTTCCCCATAAAGATGCAAGAAACACACTCCATTTCATCCAGTATCTTTTGCGTCCAGAGCACGAATGGGTGTATCATGCTGAATAGACGTTTCTTGATAAGGGCTATCTGCTTACCAGAAGGAGCCAGAGATAAAGGAATGACACTCAATGCTGACTTGGGCTGAATTATTAATGCAGCCCCCTCTGACTTTTCATTGTACAGCTTTGTGATGGAGCCTTTATATTCCTCCCCTGGATACTGAGCAGCTTATGGCTAATTAGATGGCAATATGATCACATTTTACTCCAGCCAGGTACTGAGCCTAAGGGGTCAAAACTTTCCTAAACTTTTAACCTGCAGGCATAGCCAGGTTTGCCTGTCCCAAGGAAGACAGGGAAAATGATATTGTTACATAATTTTCCTTCCCCCCCCCCCCACACACAAACACTCTTGGTTGCTTAAAAAGGAAAGTTATGCCAAGGAAACAGCCACTTGTACCTTGTGTTCTGGCACTTTCCTGTACTGAAAAAAAAATCATTTGCCAAGTATGATTTCATGTAATATAAAGGTCAGTTTTCATGGTGAGTCATTGATATCATGTCCATTGGAGTCTGCATAATTATTTGGTTCATGCTAACATCTGAAATTGCAGGTATCCCTTAATCATAATTACCTCAATCTCTGTATTCTTTGCTTATGTATATATTAATATTTCTAGTATGATATAAAGGCAGTATAAACTGAATGAAGGCTGATTGGGAATATCTGCTGGAGGCAGAAAACCAAGCAAGAGTGATGTCATAAAGTTACTGAGAAAAAAATGTGTGGGATCAGCTGAAAAACTATAAATCAGAACTGACATCAATGCTCTAGGCTGCTAAGATGATAACAGAATCACTGAGGGTTCCAGTAAAAGAGTTTGGTGCTTGTCAGCTAGAAAATGTACTGAAACGAACAACAGAGTTTTGACAGAAGCAGTATTAGGAGAAGCTCCAGGGGGAAGAAGTTGAACAAAACTAGAAGAAATCTTGGTTTTGTACCTAATCATCATCTTCATTTAACAAACCTATAATCCCTTGTGGGGTGGAGTCTGGGCAACTGAATGGAGCTATCAGAGTGATTTAATGGCCGGATGTCCTTCCTGTTGCAGAGTTTTGTTCAGCAGATATATTCTCAGTGTGCCCAGAGAGAGAAATACAGGTATATGGCTCTACCTAGGATCGAACTCACAGCCTCCTGATTGTGAGGCAAGAGCTCCATCTCTAGGCCACCACACCACTCGTTTTGTACCTAAGGTACCTAAGGTACATTATCTGAGATGATTCTGCTATGGGAGTGATCATGCACAAGTATCTAGAGCAGTGTTTCTCAACCTTGGCAATTTTAAGATGCGTGGGCTTCAACTCCCAGAATTCATAGCCCACATAGCTGTCTGCGGAATTCTGGGAGTTGAATTCCACACACATAAAGTTGCCAAAGTTGAGAAACTTATCTAGAGAGATCAGTGCAGAGGAGAGCAACCAGGATGATCAGGGGACTGGAGACTAAAACATATGAAGAACGGTTACAGGAACTGGGCATGGCTAGTCTAGAGAAGAGAAGGACCAGGGGAGACATGATAGCAGTCTTCCAATATTTGAGGGGCTGCCACAGAGAGGAGGGGGTCAAGCGATTTTCCAAAGCACCTGAAGGCCAGACAAGGAATAATGGATGGAAACTGATCAAGGAGAGATTCAACCTAGAAATAAGGAGGAACTTTCTGACAGTGAGAACAATCAACCAATGGAACAGCTTGCCTTTGGAAGTTGTGGGAGCTTAATCACTTGAGACTTTCAAGAAGAGATTGGACTGCCATTTGTCAGAAGTGGTGTAGGGTCTCCTGCTTGAGCGGGGGGTTGGACTAGATGACCTATAAGGTCCCTTCCAACTCTGTTAATCTGTTAAAGATCATTCATGCATAGTAATTGCATAAGCTTCAGTGTACTAAATCTAGGTATTGGTCTCATCCTTCGGTTTTCTCTTTCTACCTGTCCCATAATAGAAGCTTGATCACTTCAGGCCTGTAAGGAGGAGTCAAGTCAGTCAAACATAAATATGGTTTGATGTGGTGAATAAGAATTCTATGCCAAATATTTGATGCCTCACCTTTCTTTAGAAACATGTATTTCTAAAGCAGACTTTAAAATATATAAGCAGACTTCCGATGTTGCTTATATTGGGTTGTGTTCATCAATCCTGTTGATCTCAGTTGCTACAGAGTATTTATGTTGCTTTTCGTCCATTACACTCCTGAAATAAAAAACCAGATATTCCACACTGATCAGAAAGATAGACATTCCATGAAGAAAGCTTGGCCTAAGGAAAAGGCATTGAGAAATAATAAACTGCCGTATCAAGTGAGGTACTGAGTGACAATCTAATTTTTGCTTCCAATTCCAGCTGATTGAAGAAAAACAATGATGAGACAGAATACAGGACTGTAGTGTGGAAATAAATGTTATTTGTGGGGGAGGGAAATGGTTGCATATTAAGCATCTGCAAATTGCTAAACAGCATCAGGAGCAGGCTGGAAGTTTGAGTCTCATTTTTCCTAAAGACATAAAGACACTGCTTTCTTTTCTCTTGAATGCAGCTATGCAACATTGAAAAATCCCAGTGCATTTTCCCTGAAACAATTTTATATTGCTCTTAAAACTTCAGTATAAAAAAAAATATTGCTTATGCAAACCACCTGTCTTAATGCCTCTAAAGAACTGCAGGGCTTCTGATTTGTTGGAAACCAGTTACTGTAAAAATCAGATGTCAAATTTACTGCGGCAATTGAAAGAAGTACAAACAAGAGTTCTTGTGCTGATGGGTTTGTGCCATCTGTTTTAGATGGCTGCTTTTAGAAATGTCCAGGAAACTTTAAATGGTCCAGAACTGTCTGACCGAAGAATGCAAATGGATTACATCAATACTTTGACTAACTTTACATGCTGTAGGCTCAATTGGAAGTGCTGGTTTTATTCTCTGCAGCTTCAGCTGGGCCTGCTGTTAAATGAAATAAAGCAGCTGCATTGAGAGCAGAAAGGGACAGAGGGTGAATAGGAATCAAATGCCCACCTATTGCTTTCCTAGCCCTGACCTAGAGTAGTAGCCTTATTAGTTCTTAAAACATGCAGCTTGTAATGGTATGTAGGAATGACTTTTGGGACAGGTGGACAGATGAACATAGACTAGACAATGGGCAGACAATGGGCAGCTGAGCTCACATATAGGCATAGCAGATGTCTCAGAAAGGGTCCTCCCCAGTTCTTGGACTGTAAAGGTGAGGGAGGGTAGAGATGTGCTTTGAAATTTGCAAGATCCTGCTAAAGTAATCTTACAAGATTTAGTAGATTTAGTATTTCTGGATGTGCTTCTTATCTGGATTACTTGCAAGGCTGACACAGCTGGCTGGTCAGCTCATAGGTATTGTGATGTGATTGTCGCTTGATACAGAAGACAGTTCTGTCTGTTCTTCCCCTATGTGCCCATTTAAGGATGGTGATTTCTTGCATCCTGGAGGCAGAGGTAGCCAGTTGCTCTAAATAAGTGAGCCATGAGTGCAAGGAGAGAATAAGTGGGGAAAAGAAATGGGGTTGAGGATGCCCAGATGTTCTTCCCACTTGAAATGGGAATCCTTAGAATAATATAAGTTGGAACTGACAGTACAGCAAGTTCTCTCCCTGTATAGGTGATCAACATTGTGTCCTTTTGTTCCTTTAGGTCACGGGTATCAAACTCGATCACGTCATGTGACGTATCATGACCTACCACGACGATTTTTGCCTTTGCGGAGCCGGGGTGGGCGTGGCCTGCGCGTGAAGCATCCGGTCCATGGGCCACCAGTTTGACACCCCTACTTTAGGTAGATAGGAAGGTTTCCTGTTATTATTAGTTTGGGGTGGGGGTGTTATTTTTCATTTTTGTATTACCTATGAGCCACATAGAACATCTTTGAAACCGAACTGCATATAAATTGCAGTGCTTCTTTTAAAAATAAATAATTTAGGCCACTGAGTCTACTGTTCAGTGCAGAAATGCAGATTAGAGCATCCCCAAGTGACAGACCCAACTCTGTTTCTAGGTCATGATCAAACTGCTCTTAGTGTTAGAGAGTCTTTCCTGTCGTTTGTTCAGTATCTGCCTTCTTTTAACTTAAATTGGTTTTCCATGTCCTATGCTTTGGAACAAGGGAAACCAAGCCTCTTTTATTTATTTAACCGTATTTATCTGACTGACTCTGAGCAGTATATGCAAGCAAAGCAAGGCAGACTATCTCAACTTAAAATAACCCAGTACTAATTAATTGCATGGAAATCATTATAGTAGTAACAAAAATTACATGGTGGACCTCTTGTTTCCTAGAGCCCAAAGGTTACCTGGAACAAGAAAGTGTTTAGGGCCTCTCGGATCAAAAGGAGGCCATAAACCAGTGTTTCTCAACTTCAGCAAGTTTAAGTTGTGTGAAGATCAACTCCCAGAATTCCCCAACTGGCACCTGGGAGTTGAAGTCCACGCGTCTTAAACTTGCTGGGGTTGACAAACAAAGCTATAGACAATTGAACCTCCAGGGGAAAATATGTTCCATAACATGGGGATCAGAGGTGGGTTCCTACCGGTTCTAACCGGTTCTTTAGAACCGTTAGTAAACCGGTGATGATGTCATGGAACCGGTTCTTTCGGTGTGTTCCGTGGGCGCCACTATCTTGGATTTTGCTTCTGCATGCGCAGAAGCTATTTTTTGACTCCTGCGGGGGCGTGCGTGCGTGCGCGCGCACGGCATGACCCTGAGCGAACCGGCAGCAAACGGATCCAGAACCCACCCCTGATGGGGATTCTTACAAAAAAATTCTTTTTCTTACTCCTTAATTTCTCACAAGGTGGATATCGATAATAGTGTTTTTACCTTAGTGTTCAGATCAAACCAGTAGAAGCATACTTGCTAAGACTATCCCTGATATAAGAAAAAGTGCAGAGAAGAGCAACCAGGATGATTAGGGGACTGGAGACTAAAACATATGAAGAACGGTTACAGGAAGAGGGCATGGATAGTCTAGCGAAGAGAAGGACCAGGGGAGACATGATAACAGTATTCCAATATTTGAGGGGCTGCCACAGAGAGGAGGGGGTTAGGCTATTTTCCAAGGCACCTGAAGGCCAGACAAGGAGTAATGGATGGAAATTGATCAAGGAGAGATTCAACCTAGAAATAAGGAGAAATTTTCTGACAGTGAGAANAATGGTTTAGGGTCTCCTGCTTGGGGGGGGGGTTGGACTAGATGACCTACAAGGTCCCTTCCAACTCTGTTAATCTGTTAATCTGATACATTTTAGTGTGCTGCCATAATGGGCTTTGATTACCAGCACTTTGAATTGGGCCTGGAATTCGACTGGCAACTGACATGGCAACCTCAAAGCAAGGATTGTTTGCTGAGTGGCAGTCTGGATGTTGTACCAGCCCTAGCTTCCAAAGAAAGCCCACCTAGAAGATATTACAGTAGATATTACAATAGCTTACCAAGTGATTAAGGGTGCATTATTGACACCAGAGTATCAGGGTATTTGGACAGTGCTAGCCTAACCCCCTTAGATATCTAAACATCTTCTTTAATGGTTTCATAACTTGCTATGCTTACTTGCTACGGTAGTCCTCTGTGTTAGGATACTCTAAACAAAGTTGTGGGGAAATATCCCTAAACTTGTCAGGCCACTGAGTGGCACTATATGTACTATATTTATTTTAAACCACTCCATAAGAATTCACTCTGTATGACTGATCTCCCTAGTTGCCCTTCTCTGAATTTGCTCGGAATTTTCAAGTTGGTGTCTGAGATTTTCCTGCTTCAGATGGTGAGTCTTCTTGAGCTGGTGGCTATAATCTATATGAGTCTTGAGGACCTTATCAGGAGCCATCCTATGAGTGCTTTTGTCTTCCGGTCAGATGAGGAGCTATGGCCACTTTTCAGTAGTAGCATCCAGGAGTGGGATTCTACCGGTTCGGACCGGTTCGGGTGAACCGGATGCTCTGATGATCAGCTGGCAGCGAACCAGTTCGCTCCGACGATTAGGTGGGCCCACCCACCCCTGTGCTTTAATGACCTATATCTTCTCAGTTGATTCACGCGGCAGAGCGGATTGCTGCGCCTCAGCTGTGTTTCTCCCCAGCAGTAACACAGTAGGTAAGTTTTCGTAAAACTGCGCACGCAAAGCGCGCGATCACCGAACCGGTTGTTAAACCGGCAGGATCCCACCACTGTCCTAGATAATGAATGCTCTTAACCTCATCTCTTCTGGTGTGAATACATACTGTATGTTTTTTAACATCAGGCAAAGACATTTTTATTTCCCCCCAAGTCTTTTTCAAATGATTCTGGAGCTTAGTTTTCAAGATGATGTTTTCACTGATGGCAACCATCCTGGGAACTTTTTGGACAAAAATAAATAAAGGCTGCTTACTCTGCTCATAAATGCAAAACAGAAGGAACTCAGTTTGGAAAAGCGTGAGGCTGACTCCATGAAGGCATTCATCTCTCATTGTCCATGCTATAGTTTGTGAGTCCTGAGGACCTTCCTTCCAAATTTGCTTGCAAAGAATTCGAGACCTTGAAGAACTGTTGACAGGCAGAGCAAATGATGCTGATTAAGCCAATCAATATTGGTTAAAAGGAGTTTTGCTTGTTCTTTAAAATGTAATTTATTCCAGAATTTTATTCCGATAAAATTATGTATTTTAGCACTTCTATTCTGCCTTTCTCTAAAATTCACAAGATATTTCCCATATGTGACATAGTCTTACTTTGTAAGTAAGGACCTTCAAAAGCTTCCAAACTACGTTGTTTTGCAAAGATCCATCCAAGGACTCTAGTACCATACACAAGGCTCAGTATGACTTTCTACTAAAGACCTCACACTTTAAGAGCACTTTGGGGTTGTTGAATTGAGAGAAACCCCATCAGGAAAAATGCTCGTCAGAATCAGTGACACTAACACAACTCATCCTCTCCAGAAATTGTCTTCATGCTGGAGTTTATTAGCCTGGATTTAGGGTTAGACCAGTGGTGGGTTGCTACCGGTTCGCCCCGGTTCGGGGCGGGAGGCTCCGTCCACCCACCCGGACATCATCACGGACGATCTGCGCATGTGCAGAAGCGCCACGCGCGAGCGCGTTCACAGTTCTGAACCGGTAGCGAAGGTAAGTGAAGCCCACTACTGGGTTATACTGTTATGTGAGTGCAGCCCCCATGTTTTTTATATGTGAATGAACGATGGGCAGAGGAGAAAGAAATGAGAGGCATGAGAGAGGAAGCTCAAGAGGGGTTTGGAGAGTAAGATTTTATTGAATTATTTATTTACCTATTAAACACATTTATGCGGCCGCTATCTCACAAAAAGAGTCTATGGATGGTGAATTATGAAGAAATGTACTCATATTTTTAAGATAACAAAGGAGTTTTAGTTTTGAATCCCCTTTTCTTTAACTTCTTAACAGTTTCTCCAGATGATAGCTTGGTGGTGCACGCTTTGAAGATATTTTCCCCTGTGATGATGGTACTACATGAGAACACCATATTGTTCTATGGATCATTGGTAGTAGTAGACATGATCACAGCTCATATTTGGGAAAGATACTGCCTCCCTTAAAAAATATGCTAAGCCTTTCTTGTTGAACCGATGGCACAGCTCAATTGTTTTTCTTCAAGGAATTTGACCCTTCCTGCTGTGAGCCAAACAAGCAGAAAAACAGGTTTTTCAACCTCATCAGAATTCCCTACAGTACAGTTGTAATGGCTGATAAGCAAAGTTAATTAAAACAATCCATCCTCAGCTCTGGGTTAAGACATCTAGCGCAGGAAGAAGCTAGTGTGAAATGGGGGTGGGGGTGGGAGATTGCACCAAGGTTAGAGTGTTAACTAGAAATGTTCCTAGAGCAGAGGTGGGTTCCTCCTGGTTCGGACCGGTTCACCCGAACCAGTAGTGACCCGCTGGTGACATCACAGTGACGTCACGGATCCGGTTCGGTCAGTGTTGGTCTGTGGGCGCCGCCATCTTTTTTTTTAATTTTTTTTTAAATTTTTTTCCGGGTTTTTTTTCTTTTGTGCATGCGCAGAAGCTGAGTTTCTGGCACTGCGCATGTGTCGCCATCTTGTTTTTGGCTTTTTTGTGGGGGGATTTTTTTCAGATTTTTCAGCACTGCACATGCGCGCGCACGCAAAGCGTGCGCACGCCCACAAGGCACACCCACATAGCGCAGGAGGAAGCGAACTGGCAGCGAGGTAAGTTAGAACCCACCCCTGTCCTAGAGTAATGATTTTGTTCAATCCATAGATCAGTAATCGCAGACCCATCCTGTACAATATTTTTATGTTGCATGAACTCAGCGGATTTCAGAGAAAAATTGGCTGTACCTCACAATAAGCTTTGGCAGAAATTGTAGGACTTAAATGGAAGAGGTGGAAGACCGGGATGGAAGTAGAGATACAAAAACTTCCTCGTGTATTTCCACCCATACCACAGCCGTTTTGCTTGGCAATATTGCAGTGAGATGGGCAGCAAACAAATTTAATAAAAAAAGATAAATAAAATATTTCTTGTAGAAATAGGTTAGAATGACCAACCTGAACTAGCAGTTTGAGTTGGGACTGTGGTGCAGATGAGTCAATCTCAAACTTGGAGGAAAATAAACTGGCCAGACTGCTAATCAGAACCTGAAATTTATGCCCAAGGATTACAATTCCAGACAGAACACCACCTGGTAAAGACATCTATCTTTGGTTTGGTTATTTGATTGTTTAATGGTTCCATATGCCCCATGTGGTGAAGCGTGGGAGAAATATTCTGGTGATATTCTAGGGAAAATGTCATTCTAGACCATAATGTGCTTAATTGGAAATGTTTTGTGAACCCTGCCTATGAGAGTATATAAGCCCTGGCTAATGATTTAACATGCCACAAAGAGGAAGGGGTGGATTTATTTTTCAAAGCACCAGAGGGCAGGACAAGAAACAATGGATGGAAACTAATCAAGGAGAGAAGCAACCTGGAACTAAGGAGAAACTTACTAACAGTGAGGACAATTAACCAGTGGAACAGCTTGCCTTCAGAACTTGTGGGAATTTCATCACTGGAGATTTTTAAGAAGAGACTGGACAGCCACTTGTCTGAAATGGTATAGGACCGTGATGGTGAACCTATGGCATGCGTGCCATAGGTGGCACGCAGAGGCCTCTCTGCGGGAACGCCAGCCGTCGCTCCAGCCCAGCTCCACTGCGCATGCGTGTGCACTTCCCGCTGGCCAGCTGGTCTTCTGGTCTCTGCCGCGCATGTGCAGGGGGCGGGGTGCGTGCGGGGGATGCGCGCTCATGCACAGTGTGGGGGCATGCACGGGGGTGCTCGCATTGCATTTTGGGGCCTCGTGCAGCATCCCCGCGCCCCATTTTGGCTTCCAGGTTGGTGCAGGAGGCTTTCTAGGCCCAAAATGGGGCACCCACACACACCCCATTTTGGGCCTGGAAAGCCTCCTGCACCAACCTGGAAGCCAAAAATAGGTGAGGGGGGGCATGCACAGGGGGCGCACATGCATGTGCAGGGTGCATGCGTGGGGTGCATGTGCGGGGGCAGGGCACATGCACGGGGTAGGGTGCATGCACGAGGGTGGGGTGCATGCACAGGAGCACTCGCATTGCATTTGGGGGTTTCGTGCACACACGAGCATACTATGCGTACTCAGCACCAAAAAGGTTAGCCATCACTGCCATAGGAGCTAAAAAGTTGCTTCTTCCTCTGCTTCTCTTNACATTGCATTTTTTCTACCCCAACCTTGGACATTGCCTTCATCTTATCTCATCCCAGAGTGAGACAGGTTTTCCTTCTTAGGTGAATTAGTGTTAAAGTATATTGTTTTATCATAAAGTTAACAGCTTCCAATGGCAATAACAAGAGCTATAAAAAGATTTGTTCCCTGTTAGGTTGGAGGAAATCAAATTTGAACTTCAAATTAAGGGTTTGGATCAGAGGTGGGTTCCTCCCAGTTCAGACTGGTTCGCCCGAACTGGTAGCAACCCGCTGGTGACGTCATGGAGCCGTTTCGGTCGGTGCTAATCCGTGGACGCCGCCTTTTTTGGGGGGGGGATTTTTTGGGGGGGATTTATTTTTTGGGGGGGATTTATTTATTTATTTTTTCTTCTGCGCATGCGCAGAAGCTGAGTTGCCGGCACTGCGCATGCGCCGCCATCTTGTTTTTGGCTCTTTTTGGTAATTTTTTTGGAATTTTCAGCACTGCGCATGCGCGTGCGCAAAGTGCGCCCACGAGGCGTGGCCACGCGGTGCGGGAGGAAGCAAACTGGCAGCGAGGTAAGTTAGAACCCACCACTGGTTTGGATGTAGGATGGAGTAGATGAAGAGCTGCAGTTGGGCAGCAAATTTCATATTGGTATTGTTCTACCATACCACTGAGTGGCATGGTGGCCTGGAGGTGGAGCTCTTGCCTCACAATCAGGAGGCTGTGAGTTTGATCCTAGGTAGTGGCAGATATTTCTCTCTTTGGGCACAATGAGTTATTGTCTGCTGCGAACTCCGGGTAGCCATCAAGACGGGCAACCAGCCAGTAAACGCTCAAGCTCTATTCCAGTGATGGCGAACCTTTTTTTGCTCAGGTGCAAAAGGGCGCGCGCACACACGATAGTGCATGTGTGTGTGCCCACACCCATAATGCCATGCCCTCCCCCCGTGCATGCGTGCACAACCCCCCCCCCCGCACTGCCCTCCCCACGCGCATGCGCACAGGCCTCACTGAAGCCTCCGGACTTCTGGTAGGCCCGTTGGGCCGTCTTTCGCCCTCCCCAGGGTGCAGGAGGCTTTCCTGAAGCCAGGGGAGAGTG
>QLTV01002265.1:3316512-3342479 GCA_003457575.1 Thermophis baileyi | reverse complement strand
GGAGCCTGCGGATGGCGAAAAACGGGCCCAACGGGCCTACCGGAAGTTCGGAAACGAACTTCCGGTAGGCCCGTTGGGCCCGTTTTTCTCCCTCCCCGGGCTTTGGGAAAGCCTCCTATTCCTGCTCACTCTTCCGTCAGTCTACATTTTTATACTAAAAGATAATTTATCACTCTCCTCACACTAACACATTTTTGTTGTAAACTACACAGGGAAAATTCTGTTTAGTATGTGCACTTAAAAAAAATTTAAAAAGTTATTTTTCTGCCTTCTGTAAATATCTGAATTTTAAAATTCAAAATATGTATTTATAAACATTTGTATGCTGCCTTCACACAATTCTATGCAGCTATTTCTACTTCCGTATATATTCACATCTACCATACCTTTCTCCAGCCTAATCTCCTTGAGTTTGTTAGTTATAGCTTTTCAGTGCAACCCTCCCCCCCAAAAAATAAAAAAGGAGCTGTAAAGAACATATTAATATTTTAAGATCAACAATATAAAGTCTATGTGCTTTTTTGTTCCTGGCTAAATGTAGAGTAGAATTGTAATTTTACAAAACAAATCTCTGAGGAGAAAGGGAGACCTTTTGTAAGGAAAGACAGAATGAAAGTGGAAATATTTTAATATGTTTTAAGATTAAACTTTATAGAAGTTTGGTCTGTATATTGAATTTATACTGCTCTTCTAATACTTATTCCCCAACCCCAAATACTGCTATGTTTCCTCATCATGGTGGGAGGGATGAGCAAATAACATCGAGAGTATACTGTATACCAAGAATATACACTCCCAGTAGGGTCACCGAAGATCTGAAAGTCATCCCAGGTGCCCAGCTAAACCAAGCAGATATGTACATTCGGTGGCAGTGATTTAGGAACATGCTGTGTTCTGTGATCTTCTTTTAGTGACCATAATTGGGACCAAGGCAATGGCAAACCATTTCCGAAAAATCTTTTCAAGAAAACTGCAAGGACTGGTCACTCCTCCCTCCCAAAATAGAGTATAGCTAGCAAGCAGGTAGTAACAGGTAGCAAAACATACCAGTGAGACTATCTGTAGACTTTACTTCAAAGGAGGACATTACAAATCTCCATTTCCTTGTGGTTAGTGTACTAGGGGCGAGTGACTTATAGCCTTATTAGCATCTGCAGCCCATTATCTACTTTCATGTGTTCCTTACCCTAATTTCTAAAGCCCATGCAAGAAATCAGTTCAGTCATCTGTCTCTGTTGTTTAAATGTCAGAGAAGAAGTATCAGTAACAGAACGACAGAGGGGAAATGAGAGAGAGAAAGAGAGAGAGAGAAGAAAAGAAAAGAAGGGAGAATAGGTATCTGCATCCACTTTTGGCCTTGGGTTCTTTGTTTCTGTTCTGTTTGTCTACCAACCAGGGGTGGGTTCTAACTTACCTCGCTGCCGGTTCGCTTCCTCCCACGCTGCGTGGCCGCATGCGCAGTAAAAAAAATAAAAAATAAAAAAAATTAAAATGCCAAAAACAAGATGGCAACGCATGCGCAGTGCCGGAAACTCTGCTTCTGCGCATGCGCAGAAGAAAAATAAATAAAATAAAATAAAATAAAATTCAAAAAAAAAGATGGCGCCGCCCACGGACTGGCACTGACCGAACCGGATCAGTGACATCAACGTGACGTCACCAGTGGGTTGCTACCGGTTCGGGAGAAGCGGTCCGAACTGGGAAGAACCCACCTCTGCTCCCAACAACATATTGCTCCTGAACCTGAACCTGAACCTGAAGAAAAAAGTGTTGGCCATCTCTGATTTACAAGATTTAGATTTAGATTTAGATTTAGATTTAGATTTAGATTTAGATTTAGATTTAGATTTAGATTTAGATTTAGATTTAGATTTAGATTTAGATTCCCTGAGTATTTTAAGTATCTTCCCTGTTGGTGCTTGTTGCAGATTGCATACATACATGAAGAACAGACTACTCTTCATGATGTCTCTATATTATTTTCCGTAAGAGAGAGTAAATTTCCTGGAATACTATTGCATTTGTGTCCTTTTCCTGTTGAGATTTAGGTCTCCATTGTGCCAAGTAGGGTGCTGAAGGAGTTAGGCCCTTTGGCCTGATCAAGTTTGTACTTATAATTTTAATAGCCTTAATGCACTAATATAGATGAAAGAAATACCTTTGATACCACTTAAAAGAGCTCTTTGTGACTGCCCAAAAGTAGTTTCACTCTTTCATCCTGCCCTTTGCCTGTCAGGTTCTTCTTCTTTGGTTAGGTAGGGATATGATGGCATTTGGTATATAATGAAATGAGCAAAGGCTGTCTTTAATCACTTGCCATTTTATATGAGCCACGGTGGCGCAGTGGTTAGAGTGCAGTACTGCAGGCTACTTCTGCTGACTGCTGGCTGCCTGCAATTTGCCAGTTCGAATCTCATCAGGCTCAAGGTTAACTCATCCTTCCATCCTTCCGAGGTGGGTAAAATGAGGACCCAAATTGTTGGGGGCAATATGCTGACTTTGTAAACTGCTTAGAGAGGGTTATAAAAGCACTATGAAGCAGTATATAAGTCTAAGTGCTATTGCTATTGCTATATATCTTTAGTCTGGAGAAACTGAAAATGTAAAGCACAGTAGGAAAAACAAGGACCTTCTCATAAGGTTGGCTTTGGCAGAAGACAATAGAGAATGAGAAGTCCTCCTCCTCCTCCTCCTCCTCTTCCTCCTCCTCTGTCCCTGGAGTTTAGAGATAATGTTTTTAGAATGGAAATCATGACTTCCCTTTTTGCACTGCTTGTGGGCTTCTCACAGTCATCAGGTTGGCAACTGAAGGACATAAAAATATGTTTAGTTTCCTCTTATGCATATAAGAGAAAAGTAAGAAATAATGGTGAAGGAATAGCTGCTGGGGCAGGTTGATACCTAAAGTACATTACCTTTCTATTATAAATAAACAAGATAATTCCCCCAAATCCAAGATAAATGGTTTCCTTCCACTGAAACATCTGGAGTTTAAATTAGGAACCCCATCTAATGTCTTAAAGTTTAGAAATATGCTTATGAGAAACTACTCTAGCTCAGATCTCAGACCTACCCTCTTTCAGTTCTTTAAATGATGGCATGCACACTCGATTATTTTAATAATCCTACAGATTAGCTGGCCAGGTGTAAACATCTCCTGCTTTTGCTTAATCAACAAGGCAAGACTTCCTTCCCTTCTTTATGGAACTGGAGACCTATAATCTGCATACAGATTCATGCTTTTATCTCTCTTGCTCTACTTTACTGGACTAGTTTACTGAGCCCTGCTGGCACAGTGGTTAAACTGCAGCATTGCAGGCAAAGTCTGCCCACAGCCTGGAGTTCAATCCTGATGGGGCCCAAGGTTGACTCAGCCTTCCATCCTTCCGAGATTAGTAAAATGAGGACTCAAATTGTTGGGGACAATATGCAAACAATGCTTACATTATAAACTGTCCAGCAAGTGCTGTAAACTGCCCAGTGATTGCACTATGGGGCGGTATATAAGTCTAAATGCTATTGCTATTAGAATATAAATTCAGGGGGGAAAGAAGTCTATCCACATCTCTTAATCATAAAAGAAAATTAAACAAAACCATCAGAGCCAGAGGAAGTACATCTCTGGAAAATAATTGATGTAGGAGGAACAGCAGGAAATTGATTTTGTCCGGCATGGCCTGCTATTTCTGCCATTTTTTAAAAAACAACTGGCTGGTTACTGATGGAAATGAGATAATGCTCTATCAGATCCTCAGCCTTATCCAGCAAAGCTTATTTAGGACCCATGGAATAAAATCTTTCACAGAGCACATAGTAGAACCTGTTGTGGCCTGTCGACATCTAGCCCCTCGAGCAGCCGAATCAGATGAGGAGGAGGCGTGGGAGTCAGGGTCAGCATCAAGGCAACCTGAGAGCTCCGAGGGAATGGAGAGGGAATGGAGCTGGCAGAGAGAGAGAGGCAGAGCCTGGACCGTCCATCAGCCCTCAGATGGAGAGTCAACAACCCCCAGGTCTGGAGGTGGCTGATGAGGAAGAAGAGGAACAGCTGGGTCCAGTGCCTGATGCGTGGATGTGCAGATGCCAGAGGAGAGGAGAGCAGTGGAAATCTGTGGGCCAATCCTTGGGAAGGAAGAGTCACCACTGCTAGTGAAGCCACACCCTAGCTCTGGGGATAAAAGGCAGGGGTCAGAGATGAATAGATGTGGCAGACAACTATTCATCTCCATGCCAGACAGACTTGTTAGCCTGTGATGAAAGAGAAACTTTTTGCCAGGGCTGCTCCTAATAAAGGAATCATTGATTTAACTTCAGAGGGTTTGTCGTGTTTGGGGAGCTGGGTCAGAACAGAACCAACAGAATTGATT
Organism: Thermophis baileyi; assembly: GCA_003457575.1. Taxonomy (NCBI): domain Eukaryota; kingdom Metazoa; phylum Chordata; class Lepidosauria; order Squamata; family Dipsadidae; genus Thermophis; species Thermophis baileyi. The sequence continues at coordinate 3,338,115 of QLTV01002265.1, read as the reverse complement.
GTCACATGATTGAAACCAATATAAAAGAATGTTAGACAGATTAATGGAGGAGGAGATGTCTGTCAGTTGCTATTATTTCTGGTGGCCAGGGGTGGGTTCCACTTACCTTCCCTACCGGTTCGCATCGTGACGGAAGTCGGGGAAATGACCCTCTGTGCATGCACAGAAGCCTCTGCGCAGAGGGTTCTTTGCCAGCCGCGGCGACTGGAGAACCGGTTCAGGGGCGTGGACAGCCGTCCATCGCTGCCGGTTCGGTGAGCGGGTGCAAATTTCTGCCACCGGTACGGGCGAACCGGTCCGAACCGGTAGCAACCCACCACTGCTGGTGGCTCTATATCCAGCACTGATAATGTTTCCTAGATTGGTAATGAAATGTCTGCAAGAGAACCACCAAACTCAGAGAACACCAAGGAACCTACATATCCAGCGTGGTCAAGAGCCAGCAGGGCAAAGCAACAAGGGTTTGACTGAGATTCAGAAACCAGATTCATGGCTTCCAATTTGATCTTGGAGCTCCCTAGAGAACCTTTCTCCACTCATTATTTCTTAGCCCAACCTACTTTACAGGGTTGTTGTCGCAAGGATAAAATGAGAAGAGCCCTGCCTGTAAATTCCCTAAACTCCTAGAGAAAAAGTAGGTTGTACAGTACATATAACAGTACGCTTTTAAAAAATTAAAATTATTTCCAAAATCAAAGGCAGAATGCCACTGAGTACCATTTACCAGGGAACATGAATAGGAGGCTATTATTGTAATTATGTTGTGTTTGGAGGCTTCCCAGGGGCATTATTAAACAAAGAGACACTGGACTAGATGGGCTTTTGGTCTGTTCTATCCTTCCATATAAATGTTCTTGTTTACAGTTTATGGGCAACTTAAATCGCTATCTGTTTTCAACTTGAGTACCTCTCCTAATAAAGTATGCTCCGCCCCCCTTTTTCAGCTAAGGACAGAAATTTCAAGTTGCGCAATTCTGTAAAGTTAGTTTTCTAATTTGCAAAGTGGGATAGCAATTTAAAGAATCCAAATTACTTGTTTGTTTGTTTTTTTAATCCGGGTAGGTGGGGCAGGGGGTGACTGTTGTTCTGCTCTGTGTAGAAGGAGTTTGTGCCCTCAGCTCAGTCCATTGTGCTTAGTTTGCAGAGCAGGAGGCAATCCTAAATCTCCTATCGTTTTTTTGGGGGGGGATGAGGTAACACAATGTTATATAAAAAAACTGAAAACAAAAAAGTGTTCATATGCAAACATCAGTAATCAAGAAAGAGTACAAACAGGTTGAAAGCAAGCATTTAGGATGAACTTTGATGAAAGTCACTAATAGTAATAAAAGGGTTTCTTGAAGTATGTTCAGAACAAAACAAAAAAAAAGAATCAGTGTAGCACCTGCTCAGTGAAGATTGAAAAATGCTAACAAAAAAAGCAGGGAGAGCTACATTATTCAGTTCTATTTTGTTCCAGAATTTCCCAGGAAAAAAGGATGTGCTTCACCAGGAAATTGTGATGAGGAAGGTGAACAGGTAGAATAAAGCTTGTGATTGATAGAAACATAGCCAGAAAATACCTCTTTACTTTGAATAGGTTTAAAGGCTTATATGGGCTGCATCCTAGGGGACAGAAGGATAATCTCAGGGAATCCATATGCATTATCTTTGATAAAACCCAGAGAATTGCAAGATGACTGGAAAATGGCAAATAGTCTCTTGTCTTCAAGAAGAGGAAAAAGAAAGATCCAGTCTGACTTTGCTAAGCATCTGAATAAATCATAAAGAGTTTGATTTGTAAGCATGCTGAAAATCATATGGTAATTATTAGATATTATCTTGAATTTGTCAAGAACAAATTTTTCCAGTGTAACTTTACCTCATTTTTTTAAAAATCAGAAAATTCCTTAATAGATTGTGGGAATGCTTCTATACATAATATAGTTTCACTTCAGCAAAGTCTTCTCTCAGGTAACCCTGACGACACAGATAAACCTCCAGGTGGCCTCAACAACTCTCTGAAATAGTGCAAATGACCAGCTGTCTGCAAGAAGTATAAATCCTTCCATTCCCCATCATCCAGTCAGAGATGAAGAAGCTTCTTGGGTGAGAAGCGAAATGTCTTCAAAGAAAAACAAGAAAGTCCAGTTGCCTCTTGAAAAAGCACCTTTGGGGCAACTATGACCTGGATGACTGAGAATCTCCATAGACATTTATCCAATAAAGAAATGGTTAAGTTTAACTATGTGAAACATGACTTAGGGGAAATACGATAGCATTCTTCAAATACCTAAAAGAATGTCACATAGGAAGTCTTTCTTTTTGTTTTGCAGTGAGGTCTCATCAAAGTGCTAATAGTTATGTATCTCTGCCTCAACCATGACTGCACTGGCATGCTGTAGAGGCTTTGACTTAGTGTTTAGACTCTGTTGGGGTCTAGGTCAACAGCAGTGTCAACTTTAAGAGAGATCTAGGAGTCCTGGTGGATAACCACATAAGTATGAGCCAGCAGTGTGCTGCAGCTGCCAACAAAGCCAATGCAATCCTAGGTTTCATTAACAGAGGGAAAGAATCAAGATCACATGAAATATTAGTACTGCTATATACTGCCTTGGTAAGACCACACTTGGAATACTGCACCCAGTTCACAATATAAAAAGATGTTGATACTCTAGAAAGAGAGCAGAGTAGAGCAACAAGGATTATTAGGTGCCTGAAGGCTAAAACATATGATGAACAGATGCAGGAACTGGGTATATCTAGTCTAGTGAAGAGAAGGACTAGGGGTGACATGATAGCTGTCTTCTAATATTTGAGAGGCTGTCATAAAGAGTGGATCAACCTATTCTCCAAAGCACCTGAGGGCAGGACAAGAAGCAATAGATGGACACTTATCAAAGAGTGATCCAACCTAGAACTAAGGAGAAATTTTCTGACAGCAAGAACAGTTAATCAATGGAATGGTTTTCCTTCAGAAGTTGTGGCTGTTCCATCACTGGAGGTTTTTAAGAAGAGATTGAACAACAATTTGTCAGGAATGGAATAGGTCTCCTGCTTGGGCAGGTGATTGGACTAGAAGACCCCAAGGTCCCTCCCAATCTGTTATTGGAACTCTGTATTCTGTTATTCTGTTATTAAAATATAGCAGTTCTCTTATTGGCTGGTGAAAAGCAACCAGAGGTACATAACATCTGCACTATGGGCATTGGATTGGCTTCCAATAGTTTTTCAGATGCAATTCAAAGTGCTGATTTTAAGCCATAAAGCTCTTTATAGCTTTACTAATTGTGCTGTCTTTGTGATCTTAACAGCCAAGAGTCTTCTTGATTACTGAGGTTACAAAAGGGAGAAATAAATAAAGCAATTCAGTTTCAGAAAAGCAGAATCCAATTAAAAACCTTCCTAACATTAAGAATATTTGACAGTAGATCCAATCATTCAAATTGCTAATATGTTGTCCTTCACTGAATAGGTTCAAGCAGAAGCTACATAGTAATATTACTGGAGGCTTTCATTTAAATTCTTGGTCTTGGACTCAGTGGCCTAAATTGGTTCCTTCTCTGGGACCATCTACTTTGTGAGCTGCTGAAGCCCCTTAGTTGGTTGCATTCAAGCAGAGGCAGAACAATGATCAGTCAGGGATGATTCAGTTTAGATTTCTGTACTAAACAGAGTGTTGGATTTGATGGTCAGATACGTCCTTCTAACACCCTGTTTCTGTAATTCTACAGTAAGCTTAGAACGCTTCTTTTTGATCTTGTGACTCTGCTGGCCCTAAATAACCATCAAATTTCAGCTGCAGGAAACAGTGAAGAAGAAAGACAAGTGTTTATCAAAATTTAGTATAAGCTGATATGGACAGTACCTTAAAAAACACAAACAGGCCAGCCTACTTGCAAGACAATAGAGACCACAGTGTATGCATTATTCACCAGTACTGCTGGTGAAATGAAACTAGCAAACATGAGCTGTTCATTTTTTAATAGGCTACATGTTACTTTATCTGTCTACAAGCAGAACAAATGCTGTCACCTGTCCGTTTCCCCAATACAAATGATAGATGAACTTCTGCAGAGGACATGATGATGATGATGATGATGATGATNNNTCTTCCATCCTCATCATCATCATCATCATCATCATCATCATCATCATCATCATCATCATCATGATGATCATGATCATGATCATGATCATGATCATGATCATGATCATGATCATGATCATGATCATGACAACCATATTTGTTCCGTTTCTTGAAAGTAGTAGCAACTCCCCTATTGTTTTATCAACATTTTTAAGCTGTTTTTTTTTTTTAAATTCCCCACTCTTCTACTCCCCGTCCCTGGAATTCCGCTCCAGAATATTGCTATCCCTCCCTCTTTCTATCAAATTCTTAAAACCAGTTTTTTTTTCCTTTTTAATCTTTTTATCCTCTTATCCCTGTTTCTCAAGAGAATATGAAACTTGAGTATGCTTACCTGTCAATTGTCCTTTTGTTGACTTTAATTTTCATTGCCCTTCTTATTTTCTGTTGGTTTTCCTGTAGAATTTTTGACTGTGTGCTTTCTAAGGCTACAGAAGTGTCTAATTTTGCATTTTAAAGCAATATCTAGTATGGAGTGATAGAAGGGTGGATAACATGGAATCATTGAACTTAACTGATTTTTAAATAAGCCCTTCGAATGTAGCAACATTCAGAGGATCTCAGTGAAACTCTGTGCTCAATGGCCATGCATATATAGTTTTCAGCACTAGACTTTGAAGTACGAATGGGAGTCAGATTGATAGATGCTTTGAACTCCTAGTAATTTGCAAACCATTCTCGATATACACTCTGCTTTTCCCCCTTTGTATGGAAAAGAGTAGAGTTTTACGGTGTGGTAGAAAATAACTGATTACAGTATATACCATCAAGTCAGTGTCACCTCTTAGCAACCACACAAATAAATAGCCATGATGGTAGAAAACTCACCTCTAAAGAAAGCCAAAGATTGGGGAAATTCAAAAACTGGTTGTAGGGTTTCCTGCCTAAGCAGGGGGTTGTACTAGAAGACCTCCAAGGTCCCTTCCAACTCTGTTATTCTGGTTTCTGGTTTCTTTACTTACTTAATAATTAACAAGCAAATACATTGGTCACCAGGCTCCTAGCAAACAATATAAGGTTACATCCTATTTTAAGAAATCAGAAATCATGATTATATACCGTCAAGATGCTTTTTACTCCTAATAATTACATAGATAGATTTTTATTCATGAAAATTTATCCCTAATTTAATGCAAACTTTGAGTATCTTTTAGCCAAGTTTTTGGACAGAATGGATCAAATGCTTGATAAAATTGATAGGCTACAGTAATGCAGTTAATACAGAAACGGTTAAAAACCAATTAAAAGCGAAACCCATATTTTTGTGCACAAAGTAAAACTAACAGTCAACCATTCCTAAGACAAAAAGTCTTCATACCCCAGAAGGTACAATTAAATCAGATTGGTTGGGTTCACACAATAGGCTGAATGGGCTTGAACAGTCTGTGGTTCAGCAAGTCTTAATATCTTGTGTGGCGTGTCATTGTGTTAAGTTATAATGTGGTTTATTTGCTTGCAGATAGAATGCTTTGCAAACACAGCAATGGGTGTTTATTTAACCCAGATTTAATTCTAAGCAATTGACTGTGGGGATCAATCAGTGTATCAAAACAAATATCTAGACATCTTGAGTTGTGCTACAATTCATAGCATCAAGTGTAGCAGCTTGATCATCATCCATTTGTCAGTTGGGCTTGTTAGTGCTTTAAGAACCAGTCTGCAGCTCCAGTCAATGACTTCCCTTACAAATGGCTGTCCCTTACACTCTCCGATAGAGTGGCTCAAGAAGGTGTCACCAAGTGATCTGGCTGGGCTCCAAGGCTGGTGCAGCAGGATGGAGAAAGAGAGACACAGGTGTTTAATTAGGGTATCATTATAATTAATGGTATAATTTCTTCTGACTTTAGCTTTGGGGAAAGGGCAAAATCATATCTGGCACAATGTCCAAATATTGATATTGCAGTCAAAAGCTGGTAGATAGCAACATGGCACTATTAGTCACAAGGAAGTCTGGAGAGGTGGACACGTTTTGTAAATGCAAGCTGTAGCTTCCTTGAGGCAGATTGTACTTAAGAACTTTTGCACAATAGCTAGCTGTGGGTTCCCAAATTTGCATATGTGCATCAGGGGTGGGTTCCAACTTACCTCGCTGCCGGTTCGCTCCCTTCCGCGCCGCATGGGCATGCCGCGTGGGTGCGCGCGTGCTTCGCGCATGCGTGCATGCGCAGTAACAAAAAATCTGATTTTTTTTTAAAAAAAAACAAATCTGAAAAACAGATGGCGACCGCATGCAGTGCCGGAAGTCGGCTTCTGCACATGCTCAGAAGGAAATAAAAAATTCAAAAAAATTCAAAAAAAAGATGGCGGCCCCCACGGACCAGCACCGACCAATCCAGTTCAGTGATGTCATCGTGACATCACCAGCGGGCCGCTACCGGTTCAGGAGAACCGGTCGAAACCGGGAGGAACCCACCTCTGATGTGCATATGGGATAAAGGGAAGGAATCCTATTGTATTGTAGCTGGTGAATCTCTCTGTGCGGTTGGAATTGCTTATATGAATAATCCCTCATTTCACCTTCTGCGACCATCCCAAATAACTTTCTGTAAGGACAACCAGGTGAGAGGATTTATTCAAAATAAAAGGTGGGGTCAAGTAAAGCTTCCTCCCAATATCCTTCCCCCTGAGCTGCTTTTCACTTCAAAAATATATTTGAGGGGTCATTTATCTGTATTTGCATATTGTATACCATTAGTTGCTCTTTTTTTTTTTTTTTGCTGTTCTGATCTCCTCACTGTTCTCATGCTTGCTTCCTGCTGTGTTTAAGTTTCTAGTCCTTACAAGCATAAGGCAGTGGCAAGAGGATCCCCTGTGCACAATGTTATTATCATTTCAGCAATGACATTTCACACAGGGAAATAACTCCTGCCCGCAACCTTTAGAAACTGCTGGCAAAGAGAATAGAAAATTAATCATTCTTTGGATATATGGACGGGGCAAAGCTCATTGGGAGAGTATCTGTATCATTTTCAAAAGGTCCTGCTTTCAATCTTCAGTATTTCCAATTAAAGGGGAGCTGGGGATGGGAAAAATCTTTCTTTGCCAGAAATCCTGGAGAGTAACTGTCTGTCAAAGCAGACAATGTAGGCTAGAGGACTCAAATGTCTTTCCTGAGTGAAGTCAGCTCCCTGTGTCCCTAATTACTTACAATTATGTACCAGTCTATCTTCAAAATGCTTGCCCTTCAACTGGATTTCCACAATACACCAGACTAGGCTAAAATGAGCTTTGATAATTTGGTTTAGCATGTTGTGTGAACCTGATGATCGTGTAAAGTCATCATCTAGTTTATTTGCATATGTCACCTCCTCTGAACAAAGCAATTGTACTTTGGTAATCCAACTTTAGAGTTTAAGAAATGGGACAAATGCAAGTTTATGCTGTCTCTCCTTTTCTTTCTAGCTATTCCTTCCTACAGGAAGCTGATAATGCAGAAGTTTGTCTAGCTAAGATTTGTTTTCTAAGACTCTCACTGTCTTTTCTGCTTGCTTTCTAGACTCATTGGTATATTCCAGATGGTCCTGCAGAAAGTGGTGGAAGAAGGACAATTGAATGTGACGGACACCTTGATCGATGACAACAATGTGTCCATTCAAGTAAATATTGTAGTTTTGCCCAAGGGGAGGTGGAGCCATTTTTATTCTGTCCATGGTCTTCTGAGGTTTTTTTGACTCCAACAATGGTGTTTCCATAATACTTAGATAAGCAGTTGTGCATCCAGATCAAAATCCAGCCTTTTGTAGAGCTTCTTTCGCTGCCTATGGATGGAGATGATAGAAGCTTGCGGGCTGTCCTGAGTTTGCATTGTTCATGGGAAAGGGGTAAGGAACAATTTAATAGCAATAGAAATAGCATTTAGGCTTATATACCACCCCATAACTCAGTTTACAATCAGGGGTGAAATGCTCCCGGTTCGGGCATGCCTGTGGGTCGCCGGACAGCCGGTAGCGACGGAAGTGGGAGACTTCGGCCACCCGCCCAGACGCTGCCATTTGGCTTCTTTTACCTTCTGCGCATGCGCAAAGCGTTCTGTGCATGCGCAGAGGGTAAAAGAACCCAAATGGCAGCATCCAGGTGGGTGGGCGAAGTCTCCCGCTTCCGTCGCTACCGGCTGTCCGGCGACCCGCAGGCACGCCCGAACCGGGAGCATTTCACCCCTGTTTACAATGTAAACATTATTTGCATATTCCCTCAACAATCTTAGTCTTCATTTTACTGACCACAGAAGGATGGAAGGCTCAGTCAACCTTAAGCCCCATCAGGATCGAACTCCAGGCTGTGGGCAGAGTTAACCTGCAATATTGAATTCTAACCACAGCGCCACCAGGGCTCTGTTGATTTAAAAATGAGGTGCTGCAATATAAACCTACCTTTATTTTCTTATTTCTCAGTTTGGTCTGGTCTTTATGCATTCATGCTATATTGAACCCCTAGTAGAGTCACCGTTTACTGACACTAAACTTTCCCCACTGAAATCAAGTCACAGGTTGCATACAGTTGACTTTAGGCAACTATGAAAATAATTGGGGATTTCAAATCAGTCCTTGCGGATGTTTGTAAGCCCCTTCAAGGAGTGCTTGCTAAAATCTTTGCCCAACTCCAGTTCACATGAATGTCAAGTTCATATTTAAACCTCCTCCTTACGTCATGAAGAAATGTTTAAAAAGGTCATAGATTTTTTTTTAAAAAAAAAGCTATAGAATCATTCTGACTGTATAGTCCATAGAGTTCCATTCCACAAGGTCCCCAACTGTTCAAGGGTGCAACTTAATGGACTTATTGGAGAACATGAAAGACCAGCATTTGAGGATTGTTGGTTTTTTTAAAAAACAACAACAACAGTGCAAGGTGCACTTTCTTTCTCTCTCTGTTCAATCAATATTTAATTTCTCTTTCAGTAAGTATACACAACAGGATGTACAGTAATATAAACATCTGCTACTTTCTAAATTGTGTTATGAAGTTTACCTCTGCCTCCAAGTTTTTTGTTTTTGTTTTTTGTTTGGTCACACTTTGTTTTCAAACATTGCTTTTACCATGACCTTACATTCACCCAATTTTAGCAATCAGAGCTTTTTAACCCATGGCTAAAATCACCCAGTGCCTATGTCAGTATAGAAATGCTTGGGTAAGGCATGTAATTTACTACCTTATTCAGTAACCATGGGAACCACACATAGAAAAGGAGAGCAAGTTAGGAACCTCCCTTCTATATTTTTTTTTCCTTCTATTTCTGTTGTAGTTCAGTAGACCTGTGTCTGGATTAGCTGGAGAAAGAGATAAATAGAGACTGAGGGTGGAAAGTCATTTTGCAAAATATTTAATCAGTTTTACTGATTTGAAAGAGACTAGGGCAGTGATGGCGAACCTTTTTTGGCTCGGGTGCCAAAAGGGTGCGTGCGTGCGTGTGCGATAGCGTGCACGCGGGTGCCCACACCCATAATGCAATGCCCTCCCCCCACACATGCGCACAACCCCCGTGCTGTCCCCCCCGCGCATGCGCACAGGCCTCACTGAAGCTGTGGAGCTGCCCTACTACTTACCTTCAGTGGAGCTGCCCTACTACTTACCTTCAGATAGTTGCAACCAGGCCTCCCACACCTCGGCCCATTTCTTCTGCAGCCTGCAAGGCTTTCCTGAAGGCCTCTGTAGAGTAGTAGTAGTAGTAGTAATTTGCAGAAGAAATGAGCCGAGGTGTGAGAGGCCTGGCTGCAACTGACCAAAGCCGAAGAAGTTCCTGAAGACCTCCGACAGCGAAAAGGAGGCTGGGGGTGAATAGAATAGAACTTCTGATTGGGCCGTTTTTCGCCGTCCCCAGGCTTCAGGAGGCTTTCCTGAAGCCTGGGGAGAGCAAAAACGGCCAAAAAGAAGGCCGAAAATCAGCTGGCCAGCGCGCGCATGCGTGCTGGAGCTGACATAGGGCAACGCCTCGCGTGCCCTCCGATATGGCTCTGTGTGCCACCTGTGGCACGCATGCCATAGGTTCGCCATCACTGGACTAGGGAGAGGTTGCAAAACTGTGGATTTGGCTCTGCCTGTTTCACGTTTAAAACATTGTTTTTGCTTTAGTTTGTTTTCCATTGCTTTCTGTCACTGTGGAACCTGAATGTATCACCCCCATCACTGGTGCATCTCTGAGGAGGAATTGCAACGGAGCTTGCAATTTTAAACTTTTATTTTGATGGCAGCGGAAGCCTTTGGAGTTTTTTTTTGACATGACCAGAGAGCAACTAAGAGATCATGATCCCAAATCACCCATTAAAATACTGCTTGCTCCATAGACAGTAAAGCTTCTGACTGAGAAATTTATGGCACCAATGAACCTCTATTTAGATTAACCCATCTGCAATAGGCAGGCTGACATCACTGACAATCGTCAGTGCAAAGCAGAGACGAGGACCAATTTGGCTTCCATTCAGAAGTGCTGCCATCACTTGGTCAATTTAAATTTAAAATAATCACACATCACACTTCAACAGGTTGGTTAAAGTATGATTTATTTTTATATTTAAAAAAAACCCACCTCAAATCCAAGAAAAAACCTTGGACACTTATTGTATATGCATAAATAAGAGCCGTGGTTAGAACGTGGTTAGAACGCAGTACTGCAGGCTACTTCTGCTGCCTGCTGCCTGCCTGACATTTGGCAGTTCAAATCTCACCAGGCTCAAGGTTGACTCAGCCTTCCATCCTTCCGAGGTGGGTAAAATGAGGATGGAGATTGTTGGGGGCAATAGGCTGACTCTGTTAACAGCTTAGAGAGGGCTGTAAAGCACTGTGAAGCGGTATATAAGCCTAAGTGCTATTACTACTGCTAAATACTTAGGGAATTTAAAAAGAAAAATATTGTTTTAAACATTCAAATTCAGTTTTTCTCTCCAGAAGGTCAATTATATAGATAAAAGTAATATATTAAGGAGGCCAAAACTGAATGAAATATTCCTTAATTGGAGGGTTCTTCCTTAATTGGAGGGCTATGTCAGTGTTTTAGATCCGCAGAAGTTCTCCACATTTTTAAATCCAAATACACACACACACACATACACACTCTAATATAAACATACCTATACCTATTGTCATCATCATCATTCTAGCCATTGTCTATCCACTGCAGGATGAAGGCTTCTTCTGCATGTTTCCAACCAATATGGTCTTGAGCTTTCCTTTACCAGTTGGGCACTCAATACTTGCTGATTGAGGTTGTATTGACATGTTGAAGGAATAGACTATAATCTGCCACGCTACCCTATACCTATATAGGTAGTCCTCAACTTACAACCACAATTGAGCCCCATATTTCTGTTGTTAAGTAAGACATTTGTTAAATGAGTTTTGCCCCATTTCATAACATTTCTTGTCACGGTTGTTAAGTGAATCACTGCAGTTGTTAAGTTAGTAACCCGGTTGTTAAGTGAATCTGATTTCCCCATTGACTTTGCTTGTCGGAAGGTCGCAGAAGGTGATTACATGATCCCGGGACACAGCAACCATCATAACTATGAACCAGTTGCCAAACATCTGAATTTTGATCACCTGACCATGGGGATACTGCAAAAGTTGTAACTCTGAAAAACGGTCATAAGTCATTTTTTTCAGTGCTATTGTAATTTTGAACAGTCACTAAATGAACTGTTGTAAATCGAGGACTACCTCTGTGTGTGTGTATGTGTGTCAGGCTGAAGCCATCTTATTTGGACACTTTGGCCTGCCACACTTTATGCTTTTAAAAACGTATTCTTGCTGTGGGAATTTGGGAGGGGCTATTGCATGAGGAATGTAGAAATGTAGCCATAACAAATTCCTTTTAGATTCTCAAGGTCATCCTTTGTCCAGCACCTGCCCGGAAGCTGAGGGGCGTAATGGACACATTGGCAGAAGACGAGTGGCTAACGTGATGAACTTGTGGGTGTGGGGACAAGGGGCTTGATCTTTCAACTGGGTGGAGAAACCCTCGTAGCGTCAGATTCGGGTTTCTCACAGCTGTGCCAACATGGGTCTACTAATAAATTGGAACTTTGAGCAATACTTTGCATTGGACTCTAATTTAGTTTTAGATGCTATTTGGAACCCTGACAATGTGTGTGTGTGGCATCCATTGGCATTTTTTTTTATTTTGTCAAGCATATATAAGATTACAGTAAAAGTATAAATATGTATACATGAGACGGTTATGAGCACATGGGAACATTAGGACAGGGACAGTAGGCACGTTGGTGCGCTTATGCACGCCCCTTACAGACCTTTTAGGAATGGGGTGAGGTCGACAGTAGACAGTCTAAGGTTAAAGTTTTTTGGGTTTGGGGAAGAGCGTATATATGATTACAGACAAAGTCTAAACATGATTGTATACATAAGATGTATAAACATGGTTATGGGTACATGAGATGGTTACTAATACATGGGGACATTAGGACAGGGACGGTAGGCACGTTGGTGCGCTTATGCACGCCCCTTACATACCTCTTAGGAATGGGGTGAGGTCAACAGTAGACAGTTTAAGGTTAAAGTTTTGGGGATTTGGGGAAGAAACCATAGAGTCGGGTAGTGCATTCCAGGCATTGACCACTCTGTTGCTGAAGTCGTATTTTCTGCAATCGAGTTTGGAGCGGTTTACCTTAAGTTTGTATCTATTGTGTGCTCGTGTATTATTGTGGTTGAAACTGAAGTTGATGGGTAGGACATTGTAGCAGATAATTGTGTGTGTGTGTGCGCGCGCGTGTGTGTGTGTGTTTTCCAGTGTTTTCTGTTACTAAATAGTAAATGTGGCAGCTGATCACCGGAATTGTATTCACTTCTCAGGCAGCATGAGTTTATAAGTCCTGATGATTGCAAGAAAATCATGCTGTGGTTTGGAGCCTTGAGCTTTTTCCACTAAGTATCCACACGAGGAGGGAAAATTCTCTATATTTTGACATCTATTGAAATGATTCAGCTGCATTCCATGTTTGAGCCACATAAATGCTGAGCTTTATCAAACTGTTCCCTATAGCGGTGCAGCAAGTGCTGATGACTCTATAGCCAAAGAAGAAGACTGCATAACAAAAGGGAGGTGTTGTCATGCTTAGGGAGGCCTAACCTTAAGAAACACTCCATGAGGCTTGAGCCAACCCAATAGGCATAAAATGTTGACCTTGGCCATTTTAATTTTTCTCAGCCTTGGCAATTTTAAGATACGTGGACTTCAGTTCCCAGAATGCCCCAGGCAGGTTGAGAAATACAATGTCAACCGTCTCACTCAGTCATCTAGCAAAGAAAGACTCCTACATTTGTTTTGCCAAGTGTATACTTTACTGAAGATTAAATGGTTACCAAAGTAGTATAAGCTGAATCTGAGTTTTTCCAGTGCAAACAACACAAAGGAAAGTTAACCCCCGGTTATCTGCAAATATCCAATCAGGTGCTTGTATAAGAGCTGTGGTGGCGCAGTGGTTAGAATGCAGTACTGCAGGCTACTTCTGCTGACTGCTGGCTGCCTGCAATTTGGCAGTTCGAATCTCACCAGGCTCAGGGTTGACTCAGCCTTCCATCCTTCCAAGGTGGGTAAAATGACCCAGATTGTTGGGGGCAATATGCTGACTCTATAAACCGCTTAGAGAGGGTTGTAAAGCACTGTGAAACGGTATATAAGTCTAAGTGCTATTGTATGTTGCTCAGGAAACAGTTACTCGGTTCCCAGCTCTGCGTATCGCTAATGACCTTGGCTGGCTGGAGCTTCTCGCATGGCTCAGCTGGGCTTCCATTCCATCCCCTTTTCTTCACACTCCAATCTTTCCCCTTCCCCGCCCCCCATGCTAATGTCTGACTGTCAGCTTGTGAAGCTTGGATAGGTGAGATGCCGCCATGACACACTACATATGTATGAAGATACATTTTAGTGTTCTGTTGTAGGTCTCTATCTATTCCTAATTGGATCAACATTTGCCTTGCAGTTCTCACTTGTTTGGAGAAGGATCCTCTGTTTTTCTCCTTTATTCTCCAAGATGTCTAAAAAAATTTTTTTTAAACTTTCTCTTCATGGCGTTTAGAAACTGCCATTAGTTAGGAGTTATTGTTTTCTGTTACTCATCTTTCCATTGGTTTCTAGTCCTCTAATTGGCCACATTTACCACTCTGAAAAAGCTCAGTGGGAGCAATTCCTTTGGGATTACTTTTTTTTTTTTTTAAGATTTAATGGATCTGTTGGCAGCCAGAGAGGCTGGAGATTCCTGGATAAATGCTTTATATATGGTAAGAAAAAGTATCACTTGGCCAATTTGCAGGTAGAGCTGTGCAAGAACACCATCCATGAGACTTTTGCCAAAATATATCTATCCACTGAAAGAAATGTTAAAAATGAAATTTGTTTCATCAAAAGAAAAGAGAACTGGTTAGAAAAATATGCAGGAGCATTTTCCTGCTTGGCAGTATTTATTTATATAAAAAAACCCTCTCTGGCAACCAACTTTGTAACTTACAGTTATCCTGAGAGCTTTTTCTTTCCTGTCAGTGCTTTCGGTTGCTTTTTAAAAAGTTCAGGCCACTGTTTTAGATTGTCTTATGCAAAGGCCACACTAGGTTATCAATTCCATTGTTTATATTAGATTGCCTTAGTTTATTCTGCACATTAGATCTACACAGCTATGTGAACTCTTCAATAACCATACTAATCTTCAAGCTGAAACTCAGTCCCTAGGTATCTTGTTATTGTCCTTATCCATTCTAGATAATAGGGAAGAAATCACATAACAACTGACCGTGTGTCTGTCTGTGTGTGTGTGTGTGTGTGTGAGTGTGTGTGTGTGTGTGTCAAACCTATACAGGTAGACCTCAGTTTACGACCACTATTGAGCCCAAAATTCATGTTGCTAAGTAAGGTTGTTACGTGAATTCTGCCCCATTTTATGAACTTTCTTCCCATAGCTGTTAAATGAATCACTTTTCAGTTGTTAAGTCAGTAACACGATTGTAAAGTGAATCTGGCTTCCCCATCGACTTGGCTTTGTCAGAAGGTTGCAAAAGGTGATCACATGACCCGGGGACACTGAAAGCATCATAAATATGAGCCAGTTGCCAAGTGTCCAAATTTTGACCATGTGACCAGGGGATGCTGCCACAACTGTAAGTTGTAAGTCATAAGTCACTTTCTTCAGTGCCATTGTAGCTTCAGATCGTCACTAAAAGAAAGGTTGCAAGTTGAGGGCTATCTGTATGCTGCTTCAGTCATATAAGTGACTTATACAATCCAATACAAATGCAACAAACGTAGAATTCAAACAATTGATCAGTAACTCCCCAAATAACAAAGGGTACCTCTGCTTGTCAAGGAAAATATCCACTTAGTAATGCTTTCTGCGTTTCAGTCAGTAATGGGTTTCACTTACCTTTGCTACTGGTTCGGAGATGTGCGCGCGCGCGCCACTTCTGCGCATATGCAGAGCATCCGTGATGACGTCCGGGCAGGTAGGCGGAGCCTCCCACCGCCGCCGCTACCGGTACGCCTGAACCGGGGCGAACTGGTAGAAACCCACCACTGGTTTCAGTCCATGACGCTCTGCAGGACAGCGATGTTTTATCTGCTTTTTTGGAATACCACAGGGATGGGACCATCCTTGCCCCAGGGGAAAATATGTTTGTAAAGGACGAGGTTCATAACTGCGTGTCTGTGATTTGTTTTTCTTTCAGACCAGTGTTTCCATTGAGATTCGGTACCAGGCCATGGATGGCAGCGTTGGGGCTTGGAACGATGATGAATTCTTGGAGAGTCCCAGGGTCCATCCAGATGGTGATCCCTATGAAATTGATGTCCTGCTTCCCAGCCACAGGCAGTCAAGCAAGACCAGCACTGCAGAGAAAACCTTCCGGAGGTAAGGCTTTCTAACCACTTCCATGGTGGCGCAGTGGTTAGAGTGCAGTACTGCAGGCTACTTCTGCTGACTGCTGGGTGCCTGCAATTTGGCAGATCAAATCTCACCAGGCTCAAGGTTGACTCAGCCTTCCATCCTTCCAAGGTGGGTAAAATGAGGACCCAAATTGTTGGGGGCAATATGCTGACTCTTAGAGAGGGCCGTAAAGCACTGTGAAGTGGTATATAAGTCTAAATGCTATTGCTAATGTCAAACCTACAATAGAAATGCTCTTGTGGAGTCCTGGGTGCTCTCTGAGCTCGGTAGTTTGCTTGAAGACATTTTAGCAATAGCAATAGCACTTAGACTTATATACCGCTTTTCAGTGCTTTTACAGCCCTCTCTAAGCGGTTCACAGAGTTAGCATATTGCCCCCAACAATCTGGGTCCTCATTTTACCCACCTCAGAAGGATGGAAGGCTGAGTCAACCTTGAGCCGGTGAGATTTGAACCGCTGAACTGCAGCTAGCAGTCAGCTGAAGTAGCCTGCAGTGCTGCACTCTAACCACTGCGCCACCTCGGCTCTTATCATTTTGTTACCTAGTTGGGTAATGAAATGTCTGCAAGCAAACAACCAAACTCGGAGAACACCCAGGACTCCACGGTATAACCCTGAGCTACAGATATTCTGAAAAATGCACATCCCAGAACTGTGTCCTATATCTGCTAATCCTGCCAATGGATTTACTGACTGACCTGATTTCAGATTCCCTGTTGAATTCAAGGTCAGACTAACTGCTCCCCAAAACTGAATCACTGGGGATGTAGCATGAAAATATATTGCATCAGCATAGACTCTCCTGCATCTGAACAGCTTAGATGTTGATGTTCCTGGTGTTGGTCTCAGGAAAATAATTGATCTTGGAATCTTACGAGTACTGATGTCAGCAACAGGTTCTCTCTCCACAACAGCGGTTCTCAACCTGTGGGTCATGACCCCTTTGGGGGTCGAATGACCCTTTCACAGGGGTCGCCTAAGACCATCGGAAAATACACATTTCGAATGGTCTTAGGAACCGAGATACTGTTCCTCTATCCATCCACATACGAGTACCCGGGGATGGTACGACGCACGGGCAGCCCTCGAATGCGCAGGTGCCGATGGAAGGGCCGCGCGCGCTAGCCCGCCATCTTGGTGCCACGCCCCCTTTGTCACCTCATCACTTCTCGCCTGGCAACACGTACCCGCGGGGAAGGGGCGGGGGTCGCGGCGGCGGGGCGAGGGTCGCGGCATTAGGAAGGTTGAGAACCACTGCTCCACAACCTCCTGCAGATCAAGACTGGTCTGAGCAAGGCTCAGCTAATTGGTATTATTTAATAAGCAAACAAGCAGTAAGGTAAAGGTAAAGGTTCCTCTCGCACATATGTGCTAGTCATTCCCGACTCTAGGGGCAGTGCTCATCTCCGTTTCAAAGCCGAAGAGCCAGCGCTGTCCAAAGATGTCTCCATGGTCATGTGGCCAGCAAGACTAAACGCCAAAGGCGCACGGAACGCTGTTACCTTCCCACCAAAGGTGGTCCCTATTTTTCTACTTGCATTTTTTACGTGCTTCCGAACTGCTAGGTTGGCAGAAGCTGGGACAAGTAACGGGAGCTCACTCCGTTACGCGGCACTAGGGATTCGAACCGCTGAACTGCCGACCTTTTGATCAACAAGCTCAGCGTCTTAGCCACTGAGCCACCGCGTCCCACAGCAAGCAGTATAATAATAAATTTATTTGTTTCCCCAGCTGTGTATAGATCCCACCTTTATGACTTTCTAGACACATTTGAAAACCTGAATGTTCTCCCTTCCTTTCCCTGGAATAGGATGGCTGATTTATTTTTTGTAATACCAATATAGACTTCCAGTAGGTTATGGGGATTTTTTTACATATACGTGTTTTTTCCCCTTACCTTTTTATTGTAAATTGCCTAGAGTTTTTGAGGAGTGGGATGGTCTCAGAACTGAATAAATCGAAGTTGAATAGAAATTGAATTGTCATTCAGGCAAATTAATTGATCTTATACTACAAACTGGATATACACTTATTCAAACAGTCCCATTTTTTTTCTGATGAGTCATTCTTGAGTATATAATCACACGCCATCTACACTCCTTAAATGAATAAGAACTGTAGATGGCATGTGAATGACCCACCATAAAAAAAAATGGGACTGTTTTGCCAGTCAAAAGCTCAGTTGTGTACAGGAAGTCCTTGTTTAGTAAGTGCCTCGTTTGCTGGTCTATGACCTTAATAAAGATTTGATTGATGAGTGCCTTGTTTAGTGACAATATGTAGTTACAAGATGATGAAAAAGTAACTTTACAACCAATCCTGGCATTTACAACTTTTGTGCTTCTATAAAGCAAAGGAAAGCTGAAGTAAGAACATAAGCACAGCTTTGATTTCACTTAGTGACCGCTTTGCTTAACAACTGAATTGATGGTCCAAATTGTGGTCACTAAATGAGTTCTACCTACAGTATAGATTATTTGGTCTCTACATGGTGATGCTGCCAATTCTATTTCTGTGGTAATTACTTAATTGTTTCCACTCTAGCAATTACCTTTTTTTAACTGGTTTCTCTCTTCTTATGATATATGTCTGTCACGTATTCCTTTATGGAAGGTGCAGGAACAAATAGTGGGAAAGCCTGATGAAATTCATGGTGGTGGAAGGCAGGAATGTTAGTTCCTTTATAGCAATATCTTTGATTCACCTATTGAAGCTATGACTAGAATTTCTTCCTGGAAATCTAGAAAGCATGAGAATGTTTCCAAAGAAACTTCTAGCATAATGAGCTGCGGTGGCGCAGTGGTTAGAGTGCAGTACTGCAGGCTACTTCTGCTGACTGCCGGCTGACTGCAATTTGGCAGTTTGAATCTCACCAGGCTCAAGGTTGACTCAGCCTTCCATCCTTCCGAGGTGGGTAAAATGAGGACCCAAATTGTTGGGGGCAATATGCTGACTCTGTAAACCGCTTAGAGAGGGCTGTAAAGCACTGTAAAGTGGCATATAAATCTAAGTGCTATTGCTATTGCTATAAACTTTGTGTCTTAGAGCATCTAACCTAAATGTTGGAACTGTATTCATGGAAGAGGCCTAAAATTTGAGCTTCAGCATCATTGGATTTTG
The DNA here is from genome assembly GCA_003457575.1 of Thermophis baileyi. Lineage (NCBI taxonomy): Eukaryota > Metazoa > Chordata > Lepidosauria > Squamata > Dipsadidae > Thermophis > Thermophis baileyi. The sequence continues at coordinate 3,318,986 of QLTV01002265.1, read as the reverse complement.
GATTGACCCTTTTGCAGTTTCCCCAGGATATCTGTTGCCAGTATGTTTCAATCTGTCCCGAGTTCAATACAACTGTGCCCAACCCAAAATATCCTTCTTAGCTGCTTATGCGTTTCGTGCACCTTTGGCGTATAGCCATGCTGGCCATATGACCATGGAAATTATCTTCAGATAATGCTGGCTCCCTTGACCAAGAAACAGAGATAAACGCTGTGCCCTAGAGTCGGGCACGATTAATAGGGAAACTTGGTATAAGTGTTGCCAGTTTTCAATTCTTTTGGGTGTATTCTCTCCATCTGTTTTGCAAATAGGAGCACCTTGCACAGTACAGCAAAGATCTCTCTTGGGCCAGGCAAAATATAGAAAAAGCCAATTTGTTATATGAAATGGCTTTGAACTGTCTAATTGGAGCTGTAAATCAACTACCCAGTTCATTTATTTATTTATTTTTTATTTTTTTTATTTTTTATTTTGTCAAGCGTGTATATGATTACAGACAAAGTATTAACATGATTGTGAATATATAAGAAGTACAAGCATGGTTACGAGTACGTGATATTTTACGAATACATGGGGATTTTAGGACAGGTGGTGCGCTTATGCACGCCCCTTACAGACCTCTTAGGAATGGGGTGAGGTCAATGGTAGACAGTCTAAGGTTAAAGTTTTGGGGGTTTGAGGAAGAAACTACAGAGTCAGATAATGTATTCCAGGCATTGACCACTCTGTTGCTGAAGTTGAATTTTTTGCAATCAAGTTTGGAGCGGTTTACATTAAGTTTGTATCTATTGTGAGCTTGTGTATTGTTGCAGTTGAAGCTGAAGTAGTCATTGATAGGTAGGACATTTTAGCAGATAATTTTGTGTGCTACACTTAGGGTCAGATCGAAGGCGGCGTAGTTCTAAATTTTCTAGGCCCAAAATTTCAAGTCTGGTGGCATAAGGTATTCTGTTGCGAACAGAGGAGTGTAGTACTCTTCTCGTGAAATATCTCTGGACATTCTCAATTGTATTAATGCCCAATATGTAGTGTGGGTTCCAGACATATGAGCTGTATTTGAGAATTGGTCTACCAAATGTTTTATATGCTCTGGCTAAAAGTACAATATGTACAATATGTATTGAACACTATATGTTCAATATGTAACCATTTTGTTGCTGGGCAGAAACAAGATGCTTAGTGTTAACAAGCATAATGTGCCACTGTGTGTGTGTTGACAGCCTCATTTAGGAGATCCAAATATATGTTTGATGCCTTCCAAACCCTGACAAGAAAAAACTGGGAGTAGTTATTCAGAAGAAAGGGCAGCATCCATCAGGTTCAAACTTTTACTAAGCCACCTAAAGAGAAACTACAGAGTAACTGAGCAACTTTAAATGCAAGAGAAGGCATATGATAAATAGCTCACAAGGTAATTGCACAGTGCTTGGAAACCATTTCTCAGAATGATCTGTCAGATAACGGGCATCAATATGAATTTGCTCCATCTATGGCTGTTTTGTAGTTATTTGGGTGACATTTACCACATGCCAGTAGACTACCAATTTTGAGCTTTTCATTTGTGTAGCTCCATTTACTCAAGTTGAGCTGTGCAGGCGTGCACATATGCGCCAGCCCACCAGTTGTGCAAGTCGAGATGCACACGGTTGTGCATGCCAGCCCATTGCTCACGTGGTTCGGTTCTCCTCTCTCCCCCCTCCCCTGCTGGGTCACCAAGTCACAAGGTTGGGGACTGCTGACCTAGAGGTTAAACTTGACTAGTAAAAACATAAAACATCCAAATGAGATTTCAGGATTGAACAGTCTTGTGTTTTTTTCTATGATTAAAAAGAACGAGTTTATTTATTTATTTATTTTTAAATAATGATGTTCCAAACTCCAAAACGAAGGATAAGATTTTTAAGGCCAGCTTGAACATCATAACATTTCTAACAGAATCTGAGTAAAAAATGTTTTTTAGGAAAATGAAGGAAAAGAGTCTACTAATGTAATTTTGTTTGTTTTTCAAGAAATGACCATCTAGTGAGAATTTGAACTTTCGAACCTCATAACTTCTCTCACACCTTTTGTTCTTGCAGTTTCTGAATCTATGAAACAAAATACCCAGAACCTCCTACACACCATTAATACAAGCCTTCATCATGAAAAGCACTGTTGTTTTAGACTATTTATTTATTTATTTATTTATTTATTTATTTATTTATTTATTTATTTATTTATTTATTTATTTATTTATTTATTTATTTATTTATTTATTTATTTATTTGATAGATTTCTATGCCGCTCAAATCCCGAGGGACTCTGGGCAGCTTACAGCAAAAACAGAAAAAAACTTATTAAAATATAAAAAACGTATTAAAAATATACATTACATAAAAAACAATTTAAAAACGTCAACAACAATTTAAAAACCCATACACACCTTTTTTTGGCCGGATCTCGCCAGATTTTAATAGCGAGAGCAATGGCCCCAT
>QLTV01002265.1:3288368-3315418 GCA_003457575.1 Thermophis baileyi | reverse complement strand
CGACCTCTGTCCTCCTGTCAACACCGACTGTGACCGACCAGAGAGATAGGAGGAGAACCACCGTAACACGGTGCCTCCCACTCCCAACTCCCTTAGTAGTCCCAGAAGGATACCATGGTCAATGGTATCGAAAGCCACTGAGAGGTCAAGTAGCACCAAGATAGAGGAATGACCCCCATCTCGGGCTCGCCAGAGATCATCCATCAGCGTGACCAAGGCAGTTTCAGTGCTGTAGCCAGGCCTGAAGCCAGACTGAAAAGGATCTAGATAATCCGTTTCAATAAATGAAACAATTAGCTAGCCATCCTCCAAATAATCTCCCAACTTTGTTGCAAACATATGCATTGGAAGATTTCCTCCTCATCCCCTCACCCCCAGGGTGCGTGCACATACACATTTTTATTTTTTTCCCATTCTTTATCCATTGAGTGAAAATATATTTGTCAATTCTGGCTAGCTGCATTAAGGGTTTCTCCAGAAGTTATCTACTGGTTGTGCAGCTAGAGTGAATCTATAATGAATTAGTTTTGAAGTTGATGCCCTCTAGCGTCCATGTGGCATAAAACAAGGGACCGATCTGTTTAGGAAAGAGCTGTAAATTGCATTCCTGTAAGAAAAGTAGTAACAAGATAAAAAGTCTTAAGCATCTTATTCGTCTGTGTAGGTGAGTGTACAAATGCGTACAATAACACGCATGCAGTATTCTGCAGCATAAACTGGAAATGCATCTGAGTGCTCTATTGATGAGACATTAATTATAGTTTGTTCAGAGGGGGCACTCAATGTATCAGTGATACATCATTAACTTACATTATGCCTTCTCACCCTTAACCCATTCATGGGGAATTTGCCCAGCTGTGCTATTTATCTATCCAATTCATTTATCATTTATCCTAGAATTGCTGTTCCTGCTCTCAACATAAATCCTTCATGCCTAAAAAAACCCATAATATACAAACAGTTCTTGTATTGACCCTCATTATTCTAGGCAAGAAGATGATGAATTGTATTACCATAGTGATGATGAACTGCTGGGTGAGGGAGATACCATCAGCCAAGAGTCTTTGAATGCCAGGTATGAAGCTCAGCTATGCCTGGGAGTGACTCAAGTGTGTGCTGAAGAAAGATTTCTTAGGGGCAAGGTGTCCCCCCCCCAAGAAAACTCCAGTAATCTTATTTGCAATTTGCATTAAATATTAATTTAAGCCATTCTCTGGATTTTTATTGTGTAAACCTACGGTAGCCAGGGAATTCTCATAAATTCCCCTACTGGTTGAAACAGTCCCAACTTACTTTGTTCTGTATTGTATTTTTGTGGCTTATTATATTGTGAGATCCTCAGAGTTAATTTGGAGTGGGGCAACACCTGAACTGAAATCAATCAATCTCAGAAACGAAACAAAAAAAGCAACTTGCGGTGTGGCGCCAGTTTTCTTTCCTGAATGGCTGACTATTTATGAGAACATGGCATAATTGCAGAAATTTCTGGTGTGCTTTTGCTGAGCTTTATGTAAACCTTTCCAAAGAGCATGCACTGTGCAGTATGATGTCATGGTAAGTAGATGTGGTGAAATTTAATCTGAATTCCCAGCAGGGAGGGATTGCGTTCCAGAGGAGCAAAAAACAGAGAGGTTTAGAGAGTTTGGGAAGAAAAGAGTCAGACCTGCTCCTCCTTAGGAATTCTCAGAGTATGTGTTGAATAGTGTAAGTATTTGCTTTAGTTTGGCAAGATTTCTGCCTATGGAGGAGGAACAATATAGGAAAGTCTGTAGAAGAACCTCAGTGTGTCTTTTCTTGGCTTTTGGAACCTGACAGTAAGCGAGGCTTGCTCTGGTACCTCTTGATGATAGAGATTAGGTAGGTAACTAGTTGGTAGTAATCCACTAGGAAAGAATGATGGCAGATTTTATGTGGGCCAATCAAGGAGCACTAGGTTTTGGGTGGGGTGAGTTACATGCAAACCAGAACAATATTCGTGCAAGAAGTGAACTGTTCAGTTTGGGTCCAGGCTCAAGAGAAGTTCTACCAGACACATAACGGTAAGCCTAAGGGCAACAAAGCCTAAACTGGGAAATCAGAGAGGGGACTCAGTTCATTCATTGGAGATAACACAGGAAATAAACTTACAGAAGCTAAACAAAATATAAAGAAAAACACTATTATGTCCCTTCCAAACAAAACATTACTTTCCCAGCTTTTGCTTAACCTTTTGCAGATGATGTTTATTTGTTTCTGGAGTCAAGGCAAATGTCTACATACAATTCTGATTTAAGAACAGACAACCTCACCCTTAGGGTCTCTTTCTCATCATTCTCCCACGATGAAACTGTTGTTTGTGTACTTTAGAGAGATGGTTCAGAAAGGGCAGACTGAACCCTTGTGGATGGCTGTGGACAGAGTTCCTTGAAACTATGTAAATTCTTAAAGATTCCTCCTCCCGTCCCATTCCATTCTTTCTCACCAAATAAACAAGGCTAAAAAGAATTCTGATAGGGTTTTTTTTTTTTTTTTAAAAATGGAAGTTGGCTATCTTAAGGTCAGGGATGGAATGAATAGAAGGGAGAAACAATAAGAGAGCAAAATTGCACAGATGCCAGGCTTCACTCAAAGGCGGATGGATACAATTGCTTCCTAGCTATGAGAATTGTTTTAGAATTCATCTGTGTTCCAAATGGGAACTGAGCACATGCCAGGCATGTACTACAGAATGACTGTATTCCCATAACTTACTTAACAAGGTCCATTTCAATCTGGTGGCTCCACTTGTGCAACTTCTGACAAGCAAAGTCAACTGCAGTGATTCACATAACAACCTTGGGGGGGAGTCATAAAATCTCATGCAACTCACTTAACCACCTTGCTGAAATCCTGCTCCCTCTCTCCCTCCCCATCTTTTAATTGTAATTTGTATTTTTATTTGTATCAGAAATATTTATTTTTATGGTTTTATTACTTTTAATGTTGTAAGCCACCCCGAGTTGCCTTGAGGTGGGGGGGGCAATCAAATCAAATCAATAAATAGCAGTCATAAGTCAAGGACTTTCTTTTATTCAGATTTTTAGGACCTTTTTCTAGATAAAAATCCTCTGATAATAGATTGCAGTACAAGAATTCCCCCCTGACCCCCTCCAAAATCTCAGAACAAAACAAGAAACACCATCCCATAAATTCAGAATAACATCAGAATAACATAACATAAGTAATAGTTGAAAGTAGCAGATAATATATATATATAATTATAGCTTAGCTAAAAGTTTAAAGAAATCTCAAATCCAGCAGCATCACAGACTCATCAAGAAAAATCAGAGTAAGTTGGTTTTTATTAGGGTGGGAACCATCTATGACCAGGTCCCATATTAAATTGGATTGTCTTGGACTGAGCTTGTTTAACTTGTTTACTGAGATTGGCTACTGGGGTTCACATAAGACATTAAACAACAAATAAGTGAGATTTGTACCACATTCAGAGCCACAAAAATCTAACAAAGTTATTATTAACTTATTATTATTAAGTACATTGTGTGAGCGCATATTCTAATTCTTTAACTGATCTGAGAATTGTGTTAATCGTGTTTGCAGCTTCACAAGACAAAACCCAACAAAATAACCTGGGCTGAACTGTCACCCACAAGAAGCTTTCTGTATGCAAAGAATGGGTGAAAAATGCTTGCTTTCAAATACCTAAGCTTAGGTCTACACTCTACACAATAATTGTCATTTTTCAAGATTGGTACTCTGCTATATTTTCTCCAAGGAATCCTAGAGGCAATATATTTCTTGGGCTAAATTATTTCATAAATGTGAAAAATTATTATTCAGAGGAATCCTCCCCCATCCTGAGTGCTTCCTGCCTATGGAAAAATAACATATCAAGGAAAGGATTTTATCATGGAATATAGAAATTCATTCAAATCTTCCAGTTACTTTCTGTTCTTGTTTGGTGTACAGAATTATTTTTCTGTTGTGCACTATTCAGACAACATCCATCACAAAAATCTTCTCTCTACTTGCTTAGCCCTATTTTGCCATTGTGTTAAGGCCAGTGACAAATGCTGTTCCTAGTATTTTAATGCGGGACAAGTTAAGAAAAGCTACTGATGGATTCCCCCAGCTTCGTTTCTCCTTCTATCTCCTTCCATCATGGCCTGTAGATGAGACCAAAGCAACCTCATTAGGATACAGCATACAGAAATTGTTATTGGATGGTGGTCATGATCATGGCTATGATGTGAGTAGGGAAACATGTAAACTCATCCCTTTTGGCTAACCTATTGTTCAAGAGACTGTGTGAACCCATATCATAATTCAGTAATCAAGTTGAACATATTGCATGAAAATGCAGCTAAAATACGGTGGGCCTTTTACATGGGTAACGGCAGCATGTTGCTGTGATGATCCATCTGTCTCAGTGTGGCTCTTTTTCGTATGTAAGCAATTAAATATTTTCTCTTTTTAACCAAATGAGCAATTTGTTTTAATTGCATGTATTCTGTATTCATGTCTATAAATGGAATAGCTTGGATGAAGATGCAGAAGATTGTGAAGGGTAAATATGATGTGTGCAGCAATGCATGAAATTTGAAAAAAAGACAACTAGTTACGTTTTCTTGACTGTTTATGAAGCAGCTCTCTTTAGCAGAAGTCCAGCACTGTACATTTTTCTAATCTTTATCTTCTTGAAAGAACACCATCAGAAATAAAACAAACAAATCTGTTTTACAGATAATTATAAAATGCAAAATAAAAACATTGGGATGCATTCTGCATAACCACTTGTCTCTTCTCCTATTCCTGTTTTGGAGATAAGATATAGTTATCATCACTACCATTCACCTATAACCTTATTTTAATACATTTCTCTTTTAAAGTTGTTCAAGCTGATGGTCATTAGTGTCTTAATTATGGAGCTTATGAGGAATAACTTCCTTTTTCATCTGTTCAAAACATCTCACACCATTTGGCTATTTTGAGTGATCCCTGGTAATAATTTTATGATTAAATAATATCTATCAGACAGTGATAGGGAAAATGAGCCCAAGTTCCAGTAAGAAGAAAATGAATGAACTCTATTTGTGAGAGCTCGTAGAGAAAATTATTGGAATTTAGAATTCATACATTTACTGGTTTGGGGAGAGAGGGTTATAATATGAATAATGTATTTAATAAATTTTATATTGAAACTTAGCTGGAATCAGACACTATGAAGAATCTTTGAATGTGTGTTTCCCTGTCTATAAATACCATCATCTCAGACCTGGATTTTCAGCTTGTTAAAATATTGTGGTTCTGTATAATAGTTTATTTAATAAAGAATAAATAAAGAATAAAGAAATTTAATAATAAGCATCCCTTCACATTTTAATAGGCCTGTAAAACCATTTGTGACTTTACAGGGAGGACTGTATTTAAGTTACTAATACAGGTTATCCTTCAGTGGCCCAAATCATCCATTATCTTCTTTGATGATATACCTGGGTAGAACGTAATATTTAAAACTAAAGAAAATATGAACATCTTTCTGAGAACATACACAGTTTATCCATAAACCCCAAAGGAGGCTAGAATTTGCTGAACTTTCCTTCGATTAATCTTCTTTCAGTAGAAACCTGGGTTGTCATGGGCACAGTTGTACAGGCAAATCCCCTAACAGCCTGTGTGTTCAAATTGGCCTCCTTGTATTTAAGCCTGCTTGACATGGGGCTAGGCTTGCAATGGGGCCAGCATGTCTTATATAGTAATATTTTGAGATCAACTTTGCTGCCTAACCGCCAATATTCCACTCTTTGCTTATCATGTCTGGCCTCTTTTATGTTTTAGGACAGTAAAATGTCAGCAGCAGGACATGATACCTGATCTATGTTTATTTTTAAAAATTAATAGGTAGGATGTAGGTCTGGAGCATAAAACAATCTGGCCCAATTGAATTATTCATGTTTTCTTTCCTTGGGCAAGTTTATAATGCAGCCATCACTTGGTACACATTTGGTGCTTGCCAATCACTTATCTTCTGAAGCTCTGTCCATGGTGCTGAATTTAATCAAAGATGCCCCATAGGAGGCAAACTAGAGGATAAGCAGAAGACACACAAAATAGCCCCTGGCTTAAAAAATTTCCTTTTCCAAGGCTTGGGAATCATACTTTTGTTGTTGTTATTGCATGGCTTCTGTGTTCGAGATGGCTGCTTTCAGTTTAATACCGATTTTAATATATTTCCTTTTTTGTGTACTTCTATTTGTGTGTGCATGGTGTTTATACTGTGAAGTGGTTTGATAAAAATAAAATTATATATGAACATCTGCCTATATTAGCACAGAAACAATCATGAATGATGAAGTTAGCTTATTTCACTCCCACCATTTGCCTGTTAAAATCATCTTGCAACAGAAAAAGACAGGAATCTGCCATCTTTCTCCTATAACTCAAAAAAAAAAAAAAAAAAAAAAAACAGAGCACATAAAGTGATCTACACAGCTCCCTCCTCCAATTGATCATTCATGACCCTCTCAGAACTATCTCTGGAAGACTTGCTTGTTTATTTTTTGTAATTCAGGGTGCAATTAATCAGTGAAGAGGATTCTGAGCATTGTTTAAATCAATTTACTTTGTTTTCATGCATTGACAAAAGATTGAAGAACCTCACATTGTCCTTCTAGGCTAAATCTACTTGTAATAAGCCCTGTAGAAATAATGAGTAAACGAATGGGAAGAGAGAAGTTTTAATCCTTCCTTCCTTGTGATTTACATATTTTTATACCACATCCCATAGCACATAGCAAAGATTTTCACTTTCACTCATTAGGACCTGAAAGACAAAATTTGAATGGAGGAAAACATCCAGGGGAAATTTTTTTGCCAGGGATAATCAAGTATTTGCCAGGGATAGTAGTAGTAGAAAGAAAGAGTTAAAGACTTCTCCCATCCATTGATTCTCTCCTATATAGCCTCTCATATCTCAGCAGTTACTGATTTGGGAGGTAACTGAATGGCTATCAAAGCAATGTATAGTCCTTTGTTCTTTTCATTTGGCTTTTTAATCCGTTTAAGCTACCAGAAATAATGAGGAAATTATACACAGATACAATTATTTATTCTAAGGGTGATAAACATCCTCCTTACTCTTTTAAGTCCTGTTGTGTGATGGATTTGCATCATTGTGTGCATGGTTAGGATAAGAAAAACATCAATTCAAATCATTAACTTAGGTTGTTATAACTGATCTGGATCAGTTTTCATAAAATTGAACGTATTTTCAATTGTATAACTATACTATCCAAGTAATATTCTGTGTCTTATATTTATATGGAGTTTTCTAGAAGTGCCCATCAGGAAGGGCATTCTTCCAGCGGGAGGTTCTGAGTGGCCATGAAAAGCTCTTTTTCTGCTATTTGTTTTTTCTTATCAATTTGAACAGAATCTGCGGGTTTTCTGTGGGTTTTCTATGATCATGGAAGTTGGTCCACCATGTTCCCAAATGAATCTTAACTGAATTGTAGAGAACCCCATTTGGATCAATAAGTTATAGAAAGCAAAAGTGTTTGTCTATTTTGCATGCAAAATGCTCTCATGATTATTGTTGCCAATTTCATTTATCCTAATCATTTTTTTTCCCCTTTTCTTCTGTGCCCTATTCCAGCAAACTGTCAGGATTCCAGAAAAAGAGCCATAATGGGTACAAATCTGTAGACAGGTATATTAAGAATCAGTACGATGCTTTGGAAAGGGGTTTTATTCATGCCAGTCTCAATTCCAGAATTGATCAAAAAGTTGCAGGTTGTTCCTGTGTTCCTAAAACTACAGCAGAGATTAGAGCTTTTCTGAACATATCCATACAGTAATAACCAGAAAATTATAAGTAACTCCATATGGGTAACCATGCAAGAGCAATAAAAGACTGTGATTCTGAAAAGCTTCTTATGTGTACAGAAGGTGATGATTTACACTTCAAGATCTTATTTTAGAGGCCAGCTTTAGAGTTTTTGAGGATTGCCACCTGGGGCCTGTCCATTGGGCAAGAGGTTGACAGGAATACAGCCCCCCCTGCCCTTAGTTCACACTGTTGAGGTATCCATCAAGTGTTCCTGCTATAAAACTTATGCAGGAAGATGTACCCTTGAATCACCAAGGAATTGGTTCCTGGTAGGTAGAAAATAGCCTGTTGCAAATTAGCACTTCTTTGATGTTGACTTTGATGTTTTTCCCCCTGGCTTTCTTCTCTGATGCAACAGGGATGACCACAAAAACTCCAGGTACATGTTGGTCCTTCAACTGCAATTCCTTTCCTTTTTTAGTATGTGCATTCTGTGTGTGTGCGCGCATGCGTGTGTGCTTCTCCTCTGCTCCTCCTCTAATGAGAACTAAAATCAAACAGGCTTTGGAGACATTTTGAGATCTTCCTGTTTTCCTTCCCAGCAAAAGGTGTATTGAGGTCTACTCTCATTCTCAGTGGTAAACTGGAATATATTTGAAGGACTCCATTGGTGGCTATCTGAATTCCAGTTCTGTTATGAATTTCTGACTATCTTAAGGCCAGCAAGAGCCATTTCTCTGCTTTCTTGAAACCTTGGGTATCCGAAAGCAAAAGACCACCTGTTTTGCATGATTTGCATGATAGATAGAGCTGAAACAAGCTGTGGATAGGGCTGGAGCCAAAGTGAATTGGGATACCCCTTCTTTCTATGACATCCCAATTTTCTATCCAGAAACCTTCTTTTTCATTCTCATGTACTTTCTGATACCCAAGGTTGCAAGGAAGGAGAGAAATAGCTCTTGTCAAAGGCCTGAGTTAATGTCTTGTAAAGGATGTTGAAAATAGATGGCCATAGAATTATAAGTGGCTGTCCCAGATGAAATGTTTCTAATCCTAACCTTAACCCTAAGAAACGTTTTGATATCTAAGTCAGATTTAAACAATTCTCCATGTTTTTTGTTTTTTTTTAAAGTAATACCTCTCCTTGTATGTTTGTTTTTCTCTTTCTATCTCCTATGTGTGCATTTGCTGTGGTTTTCCAAGAAAAATGTTTTTGGCAAGCAATAGAAAGAAATTGGGTTATAAGCAGGGGTGGGTTCCTCCCGGTTCGGACTGGATCACCCAAACCGGTAGTGACCCACTGGTGATGTCACTGAAGTAGATCGTCCGGTGCCGGTCCGTGGGCGATGCCATCTTTTTTTGTGAATTTTTTGCTATTTTTTTTACTGTTTGGAAAGTTTTTCCTCTTCTGCTGCTTGAAAAAGGGCCCCTCCCACCCCCCCCCCCCCCGCCCCTCNCTGCTTGAAAAAGGGCCCTCCCGCCTGCCCGCGGGTTTATACTGACCTTTATTCCTTTTCCCGAAGCACAGCTGATCAGCTCCTCAGCTGTGTGTCGAGCTGATTGCAGCTACTGAGCATGTGCGGAAGCATAATTGCGTGAGGGAACGCGCGCGTGCGAGCGGAGCAAGTGAGGGAATGCGTGCGTGAGAGCGGAGCGAGCGCGCACACGCAAAACATCGTGATGCAAACCAGTGGGGAAGGCAAATGGAACCCACCCCTGGTTATAAGGCTTCATTTTCAAAAGTTTCATACAGGAAGAGTTTTTTTCCTTGTTGCATTCAAGCAAATTGTTTCTTAATCACTTGATTGTTTTTGAATCGTATTTGTACTTTCAGAGATAAAATTAAAGGAAAAGAGAAAAAACATCACCATTTGCCATTCAGGTAGCTTAATACTTTCTATTCTTTTCTTCTAATAATTCCTAGCTTAAATACCTAATCCTCAGCCACAATGCTATAGTTTCATAGTGATCTCCATAGACTGAGAATTTCATTTTTCAGGCTGATTAATGTCAGTGAGTGATTTGATATAAGAAAAGCCAAGCCTTTCAAATCAACCATGTCAGGAAATATGTACATATGGACTGAGACCAATTAGCAAATGTATTATTGGCTTCTGGGCTTTGCAGTTAGCTCAAGGCCCATCCCTATTTGGGACACTTTGTTTACTATGGGACAACGTGAAGGTTCTGTTAATGCTCAACAAGGTGGTGGTGATAGTTGTGGTGGTGGTGTACATCTTGAGTTGGGTTGTGCAAAATGTTTCTAATTTGGAACATCTCAGTCTCAAGATGATCCTTTTCAAATTTGAAACAGATTGTACTGATCTTAGTGGAAGTGTTCTGACTCTGTATTCTGGGTTTGTGAGATAGCTCTGTTGTAAGTTCAAAACAAATCCTTGGCACACTGTCAGTAGAGTTGGTAGTTTTTAAAAGTTTTGTTGTGTTTAAGATTACAATTGGGTGACAATTTTAGAGATACTCAGAAAACGCCATAACCAATTGGTGGTGGAATGCATGTCCTTGTCTCTAATGTTGAACACCCTTGTTTACAGTTCCTGCCCAATATTTGAATAACTGATTACTCTGGCATAGTTAATATTGTTACTAAATTCTTAGAACCTCCATAGGATTTGCACTCTCCCAGTTTGTGGGTCAGTGAGTTTTCCCCCAGATTTTCAAAAAGTTGTTCTCTGCAACTCCATTTGATGGATTAATGAGCTGCCTCAATTTTTCTTTGCCAACCTTCACATTCTCTAAAGTAGATTTTATACTTGGACAAAATAAAAAGTAATGCATACTTTGTGGGTTATACTCATCAAATTCAAAAATCATAATTTTAAAACAAAAGGAACAGAAGCTTCAAAGGTAGCCCACTGTAGAAGTCATTGTGTGGTTAGAATCCCTCTCCAGAATTCATTATTATGCCTTCTAGACCAGAATTCATCTTTCATTATCATTTTTGGTATGGAGGCTCCTGTGCTTTGTAATATCACGGATTACTCAAGCAGGATCCTCTGGGTTCAATGAGATTTACAGTATTTCTAGGGAAGCACTGTAGATAAAAACAAAAACTGCAACTTGTCATATCATTTTCAGGAGTGTAGCTAGAAAATGTACATTATTGCCATTATTGCCAGTATAACTCTCTGGAGAGAGGACTAGGGTTTTCAGAGCTGAGCTGCAGAAATAGACATGGTGAAAAACTGGAAGCAATGAGACACCCCCAAATCCTACGTCTTTCCCATGATCTACAGCCATCAGGATTTTTGTAATTTATACTGTATCCTGTAAGCTTAGATAAGATTTTTGGGGTTAAAATATATAATCATTCTTTTTCCTCAACTTTATCTCCTTTACTTATTGGAAGAATAATGTGTACATTCCTGAAGAAAGAAAAATGGGATTTAAATGTATATAGCTTGTGGCTGTTCTATTGATATTATCTTATGAAAAATCCTCCTAGCTTTTTATTAACTTTTTATTTAAATTTTGGCTTTTTGCTTCCTGCCTGGCTCTGCTCACCCATTTCAGCAAGACCAAGGACAAAAAGTAGGTTTCTTTGCCTCTCTTTCATCTAAACTCTGTTCTGCAGCTTCTTCTGTCATTAGTTAATGGTCAGAAATGGGAACAGCATCTTGCAATAGAATTCTGTTACCTTCATCACTATCAGCACAGAAGGGGGTTCAGTAGATGAGACCACATTTGCCATATTTTTAAAGAGAAAGAGGCAGAGCCTAGGTGTAAAGCTGGTATATGTCCAGTATGCTTCATTTCACTTATTATTTATTAATCAAATTTATATAGCCGCCAATCTCACCAAAGACAACAAACTCTTGGCAGTGAACAAAAATCAATAAGAACAATAAATAAAAACAAAAAAATGTGCAATATAAAAAAAACCTTATTAATAAATAACATAAAAGCAAAAATACAAATGTCAGGAGAGGGAGAATAAAAATGGCCACCTCAACAACAGAGCCACTAGACCAGGTTCCTGATCTCCTGGGAGCCCCAGGTCTGACAACATAGCTAACATTACAGATTACAGTTTAACAGAGTTGGAAGGGACTTTATAGGTCCGTGATGGCAAACCTATGGCACACGTGCCCAAAGTGGCACGCGAAGCCATGTTGCCCGGCACGCGCAGCCTTGCCTGTTTGTCTTCTGGGTTTCTGGCATGCATGTGCGTGCGACTATCAGCTGTCCTTCCCATGTGTGGCAGTGCCGAAAACCGGTGCACGCATGCACGCCGGCCAGCTGATTGCCGGGTGCGCATGCACGCCAGAACCCAGAACTTTGGCTTTTCCGGAGTGTGAGCCCTTCGCATGCACAGCAGTGCCGAAAACCAGCCTGCGCATGCACGCCAGCCAGCTGATCTTCGTGCACGCATGCACGCTAGAACCCAGAAGTTTGGCTTTTCTGGAGCGTGGCCCCGACGAGCGTGCGCGACGTTTCCATGCGACCTTTTCGGCACTTGGTGCAAAAAAAGTTCCCCATCACTGTTATAGGTCATCTAGTCCAACCCCCCACTCAAGCAGGAGACCCTACATTATTTCTGACAAATGGCAGAAAAGTGACACCCATCCCTGGGTGGGCTCGAACCACCAACCTTTCAGTTAACAGCCGAACGCGCTAACCGATTGCACCACAGAGACATGAGGGCTTGTTAGAATACCAATACCATGTTTCATTTGGATATTAAACTTCCATATTTATAAGGCACAATAAAAAGACAAGGCATAATTTGATGATCATATAGGTCCTCTTGTTTGGACACGATGAATGTGTGAGCTCTGGATCGAAATTATTCAAATGTGATTGAGCCCGCTAACTATCCAAGTCACAAAAAGTACCACTTGGTTTTCCAAATCCGCTCTCCTCTGAAATTCTGATGTTTGCTTTAATTTGTTCCAATTGTCAAAAATCATCTTTATCTGATTCTCTATTCAACTTGTCAATTACCCTTAGCTGTCTGTCTGCCTGCTTACATTTCTACCTATCTTCTTACCTATCTAATTTATATATGGGCACATTTCATAATAAATGGATACTGGGGATTTTTTCCCCAACTTTGCACAATACAGTAGCAGAGTCAGTTTCAGTTGATGGACTGGTCCTTCCAAATGCCTTTCTATTCCCAGTAATATCACACTAGATCAAATGACTCTTTTTCTAAAATTTGACCTACCGTAGGTGGTCAAGATAGGACAACGTGATTATAGCAATAACATAGCACCTAGACTTATAAACTGCCCCATAGTGCTTTACAACACTCTCTGAGCATTTGACTAATGTCAGCATATTGCCCCCAACAATCTGGGTTCTCATTTCACTAACCTTGGAAGGATGAGTCAACCTTGAGCCAGTCAGGAACGGACTCCAGGCTTTGGGCAGAATTTGCCTGCAATACTGCAATTCTAACCACGGTGCCACCAGGGCTTCTTTTTAACCAGTCCTTTCTACATCTTGGCAAGAGATGAAAAATGTATTTCCCAAGCATTTTTCCCAGAGAAAACCCCCATGTACAGTATACAAGGGAAGAGCCCTCTGTGTTTTTAAGTTTAATATGGACAGACTACAGCTGGTAAACATTTTCTATTCCCAAGGTCACCATAAGGCAAGCATTCCACATCCAAAGAAGGTTCAAGATCAAATATTTTTTCCATCTAACCTCGCACTGTTCATTCTAACTGGCAATGGCTTTCCAAGAGCAAGTTCTTTCCAACCACCTTAATCTTCACTGAATTTGAGGATTTTGTTCCACCCCAAGTAGTGGCTGATTCACAAGCTATCCAGAAGTGAATGAGTTATTTAGCTTAGAAACCTATGAACCAGCCCTAAATTTTAATCTCTCCTTCATCTCTGACCACAAGATAGATGACCTTTATAGGATAATTTCTTCACTTCAAAACATTTCTTGATGTTAGAAAGGCAGATTTAACTGTGAATAATTCATTTCCAAGCCATAATCAGACCCATGCTTAGAATTCATATAGAATTAGGGAAGAAGCCACAGTTGGCAGCCTTGTGGCTCTTTTTTCACCAAGCATGAATCCTGAGCTCAGATTAGATTTTTTACAAAAATTTAACGTCTACATTCTGAACATCTGTTTAGGAATAATGGAGCAAACTGATAACAGCCCAGAGACCTAAAAAGCAATGGCTCCCAAACTAAGGTACTAAATCATGGAGACCTCTTCTAAGGCCATGATTTTGGGCCCTGTGAGGAGAAAAAAACTGTTGCTGGTAATCTGGAATGGCTGCTATTCAGCCTTTGCCAAGCTGTCTCAGGTGTTGTCATCCAATATTCATGAAGGGGATGGTATCAATTATCTGCTAACACAGCTGGCTTCCTAACTACGCCATTCCTTCCCCTCCGTGCTGTTATTTTTTGGTGGTGTCTGAAAATGGAGTGCAACTGGGCCTGAGTTTAATGATGCAATCGTCCCAAAATGGTGTAGGAGCAGGAAATGGACCAGGAACTCTTTTCTCCATCTCAGTAACTTCCTGCCCCTTTCAAACTACCCCTCCCTCTCTTTGTGATTGTAATTGTGAGATACAAGTAAAGAAGTCTGATTCTACCTTACCTGGAACAGGTAAGTAGTTGCTTTGATTTCTTAATCTCTAAAAGGTTTGTAGGAGTGTTTCTGCTATGAATGGGTTGGAGAGTATCTATTGGCATATTTGAGATGTCACCCTAGAACAAGATCATAAGCAAGCGAACTTGCATGGGGGAAATGCATTTTATATTTTTAAAAACAGGGGGATACAAAGAGTATGCCCAAGGCACTATTTAAAGAGAATGATCTCCTTGACAGTGCTTAGCTGATCCTGCTGTTCCAAAGAATATTACATGCTATTCCGAAATCTATGATGCTAGATATATATTTTATCTTCAGTAAAGCCCATCACTCTGAAAAAACGACTCTGATGGGCATTTGGCTGGTACACCCTCTGATGCACAGAGTGACTGTTTTGCCCTCCTTTTTCATGCTCCCTGTGTGTAGAAGACAATGTCTTTGTCAAACAATGTCAAACAAACAGATAATGTCAAACAAATCTTTGAACATGTTCTTAATAAGGACCACTGTAATACAGGAGTTTTCCGAGTTTAGTTCGTATCTGTGTGACGATTCCAGGAGCAGACTGTAATTATAGTCGGTCTGTTAGCTATCACCTTCTCCGTTTAGCTTGTGGGAATTGAATAAGAAGACCTCCCCAGTATGTGTATATGTAAGAGAGGAGTTTCGCTATTGCTTTTAATAGATGTTGTCCGATAACCTGAGATTCAAAATACCTGACTCAGGTGACAATCTGCCTTCCACCAACTGCTTTGCCTCTGGAATCCCATTGTACCTTCCCATCCTTCCATTTCCTTGCTGCTCACCCAACTGCGTCCCCCACCCATCACTTCCAATGCATTCAGGCAGATGGTCCCCTTCTGCGTTCTCACGTTTCAAAGGAATGTTAATAATTAATTAATTAATTAGCATTTCATTGTGCACCGGCTGGCTGCCTTAGGAAAGCTCTTGAAAATTGCTAAATATACTACAGTAATAGAATCCCTGAAAACCAGTCATATCTTCCCGGTTATCCCTTATGTTAAATTTTAGAAGACATACAGTACTTGATGTCATTTTTTTTCTATGAAACCTTTGGTTTAATTCCAGATGGCACGTTTTCTTGTGAAAGGCCCATCAGGTTTACTAGGTTTTCTTCCAAACATGAAGCTATGAGAAGATCCAAATCTAAACATCAGAAATTCATTTTGTTTTCACATTTCCTAGTGCCCTTGCTTTTCTCTCCCCTCTTTTCTATAGTACTCCGCTTTACAGAGTCTAAAGTCTTCCAGGGAGAGCCTAGCCCTGTTTGTCAGTTGTAAAATGACATGTATATGGACCCCATTGCGTAACAAATAATGCACTTGGCATTATTTTGGGTAGCCAAGGAATACAATACACAGAACGGTGACTTCAGGACAAATAGAACAGGTTCGTTGGTGTGTGTAATTTATTTCATTGGCATTTGGGTATCTGTTTTGTTTGTTTAGTTTTTCTGACATTTTAGGCAGATTAAACCTACCCAAAGGCTTTGTCAAGTGAATTGCTTAATTACCTTCAGAAATGAGCTCTTTTTGGTGCATAGACATGTTGCGACAATAACAATAAAAATAAAAATCAAAGAAAGGGAAAGAAGGAGTTACATGCACCTACAGCAGAGGTGGGTTCCTCCTGGTTCGGACCGATTCTATAGAACCAGTAGTAACTTGGCGGCCTGAGTCGCTAGAACCAGCAGTGACCCATGCCTGCCATGCCCCCGAACCGGTTCTTTCGGCGGTGCCATAGGCAGCACCATCTTTTTTTTTGCTTCTGCGCATGCGCAGAAGCTTTTTTTAAGCACTGCGCATGTACGAAGCGCGCACACGTGGGCAGCGCAACACTGAGTGAACCGGCAGCGAAGAAAACCAGAACCAGAGGTGGGTTCCTCCCAGTTCGGACCGAGTGGGTTCCTCCCAGTTCGCCTGAACCGGTAGCGACCCACTGGTGAAGTCATGATGACATCACAGATCCGGTTCGGTTGGTGCCGGTCCGTGGACGCCGCCATCTTTTTTTTTGAATTTTTTTTGAATTTTTTTTTGAATTTTTTTTATTTATTTATTTTTCTTCTGCGCATGCACAGAAGCCGAGTTTCCGAAACTGCACATGCGTCACCATCTTGTTTTTGGCTTTTTAAATTTTTTTGCACTGCGCATGCACGCATGCGCTTTGCGCGCGCGCCCACGAGGCGCACCCACGCGGTGTGGGAAGAAGCGAACCAGCAGCGAGGTAAGTTAGAACCCACCCCTGACCAGAACCCACCCCTGACCTACAGCCTGCCAATCCTTGGTATAAACAGGAGTTTCTTTTCATAGAATCCTACAAGGTAAGGAAAGGAAGAGCCTAGGACAGTGATGGCGAACCTTTTTTGGTTCGCGTGCCAAAAGGGGGGGTGTGCGCGCGCGCGCTAGCGCGTGCGCACATACCCACACCCATTCCCTCCCCTCCACACATGTGCTCAACCCCCCGCCCTGCCCCCTGTGCATGCGCCCGAACTTCCGGTTTGCCCGTTGGGCCGTTTTTTGCACTCCGGGGCTTCTGAAGGCTCCGGAGTGCAAAAAACAGCCCAATGGCAAACCGGAAGGGCGTTTTTCCGAACTTCCGGTTTGCCCGTTGGGCCGTTTTTCGCACTCCGGGGCTTCAGGAAGCTTCCCTGAAGCCTCAGGAGGGCAAAACGGCCTTCCCCAAGGCCGAAAATCAGCTGGCCAGCACGCGCTGGAGCTGACATAGGGCAACGCCTCGCATGCCCTCTGATATGGCTCTGCGTGCCACCTGTGGCACGCGTACCATAGGTTCGCCATCACTGGCCTAGGAAATCAATTAGTCGAATCCGTTGCATAATGCTGCTGTCTACTATTATAGCATCCTCAACAGATTCAGCTTCTGTCTGAACACTGCAGTGAAGGGGAGTATATTTCTTTCCAAAGCAGTCTGTTCCACAGTTAAACCATTTTTTACTGTTAAGATTTTTTTTCCGGTTGTCCAACCAAAATCTACATCCTTGTAATTTAAACCATTATTTCATGTCCACTTTCTTTCACAGCAAAATTGCCACAGATTATGTATGCTATGGCCAACATATGAGGCAGCAGACTGAGGAAGCTTGATTTAAAATAATAATGTCTTCCTTCTTTTCTTCCTTCCTTCCTTCCTTCCTTCCTTCCTTCCTTCCTTCCTTCCTTCCTTCCTCCCTCCCTCCCTCCCTCCCTCCCTCCCTTTCCAGCCAATTGCACAGCTTTCCTAATCTGGCTGACAACCAAAATTGTCTGTTTTCCAAAACCATTAGCCCTGTTTTCCATCCCCAGAATTAATGAGACTAAAAAAATCTACCTTTGGACTTATGGTTAGGGGAGGATAATGGGTGATAGCCTTACAGCTTTTGTGGATCCCTACATATTTCAAGAGGTCAAGATGCAGATGATGCAGAGCTGGAAAATAATGGCTAAAGGTCCAATAGAAGACAATATAAATAACTCAAGACTGAACTGTGGAGTCCTTGGTGCCCTTGCAGCTTGGTTGTTGGTTGCAGACATTCATTACCCAACTAGGTAACATCATCAATGCCATTGTGAATGGGGTTTGCTTCTTGTTTATGTAGTTAACTAACAAGGAGAAAACCACACCCCCACCAACACAGGCAGGGCAAATTACTGTATATAAACAGGGAGCAAACCCCACACTCACTCTCACAGAAGATATTACCTACTTGCGTAACATCTACACACAAAAAACCTAGCTCAGAGAACACCAAGGATCCCACAATGGCTAAAGGGCAGGAAAATTCATGCCAATACAATTTGAATAATGGCAGTCCGTTTGAAGCTCTGGGTATGGACATGGCATATGTGTGAAATACCTACTAGTTGCAATAAATATATTTCATGCTTGGAGAACAGCCATTGTGTGTCTTGTAAAACTGGTTGGATGAAAACTTCTCAACAAGAATCAAATATGTTTATATTTTCTTGAGACAACTTTTCAGTGGTTTATCCCAAACTACAACAAATTCTAAGCAGGAGTAATGCATTTACTCATATTTTTCTCTTGTTTCCTTTCCCTCGCTATTTCCTTTATTTGTCTTTCTCCTCAGTTTGTCTCTCAACTGCTTCTTGGAGAAGGGATCTCCCTTTTTGGCTTATGTTCTGAGATGACATAATGATGTTCATAATGTACCTACTTTGCTTACAGAGCTGGAAGAGGAGTCTTTTCAGCCATGAAGTTGGGCAAAACACGTCCGTCAAAAGATGACCATCACCGAAAGCAAGGTGTGCAAATGCTCACCACCTAAACTTCAATCAAAGCAGTGAATTACTACAATCTTGTTATACCCTGAGGCTGCAATTTTGCAGTTTCAGACTAGGTGCAAGAGATGGGTAATCCTTTGAATTCAAATAACTCTGTGTTCATTTCATTTTAGGAAAGCCAATTTCCTATATTTACTTGTTTATAGATTGATTGATTGATTGATTGATTGATTGATTGATTGATTGATTGATTGACTGACTGACTGACTGATTTACAATATATATACAGCCTGTTCCAACCAAAAGGGACTTTGGGCAGAGGACAATGAAATCCTATATAAACAAGAAAAATGCAACATTTCATTATCAAACTCCCCCAGTAAACAATCAAAAACTTTATAGGTGCTCAATATTTTAAACTTTCCTAAGAGTCAAAACACTGCTTTGGTTAGTTCAAAGAATGCCAATAGGATAGGGACCATCTGTTCTTCCAGCAAAGAGTGTTCCATAGAATTGGATTTCTACTGAGAAGGTCAGTTGCCTGGCCGAGATGCATGTACCATTTGACTCTTCCATGTATGTATCAAAACTGTCATTCATGATTGCATATCTTGCTGCCTCTACAGTTCTCTGAGAATGCGGTGCAAATAGCTTTTAAACAAAACAATCTAGATCAATTCACCCTAACTTGGAATCCTCCAGAAGTATGAATTTTCACCTGTTGCCTTGCTAGCTGGTGAATTCTGAGAGCTGAGATTCACCTAGTATCTGGAAGATCCAGTTTGGAGAATGCTCATCCAGGCACTTTTAATAGTGCCAGTTCTAAATTATATCATGATTGGATCACAGCTCACCATACTTTATCAGGTTTCTCTCACCCTTCTTGAAAGGATGCCCATTGTTAAAGTTTTGTGATAGTCAATCAGATGTTTTAACTATAACTTGTCTTTCCTGGACAGATCAACCAGCTATCTTGGAAGCAGAAGATCTGGACCGTAAAGCAATACGGCTTGGAGGTGGCCTGGATCCAGATACCATCTCCCTGGCATCAGTCACAGCTGTGACCACCAATGTGTCTAATAAGAGGTGAGCACAAGACAACTCAGAAAGTGGAGATCAGATCTACACATGTCAGGATGTAAAAAAGATGTGAGAAAAAAAATGAGAAATGTGGCACTTAACATTAGAGGCAAAATATTAACCTATTAAAACATTTTATTTATTTCTAGTCCGCCTTTATTAACAAATAACTACATTTTATAACCTTTTGCTTAAAGTTCAAAGTGACTCATCAAATTTATTACTCCTTCTGGATGGTGTTAGGATTTTTGCCTGGTTTATCCATAATGCTAAACTATAAGCCACCATTTGCATGTCACGATAGATAGATTTACACGTTGTGCTAACCGACAATGAAGCCAACCACACATTGTATAAAATATACACAATGGGCTAAATATTATATTGTTATTTATTATGTCATTGTTATTATTATCTTTCACTATTATCATGGTCTTTTTAAGATCCAAGCCAGATATTAAAATGGAGCCCAGTGCAGGAAGACCAATGGACTACCAGGTGAGATGGTTCCAGTCTCTCATTTGTGCTATGGGAGTAATATGGGAGTCCAAAGTCTCCACCACCACAATCTTTCTCCAATTAACCATCATCATGAATATCTATTGACCCTTATTGCCACCTTTCACAAATTGGTATGTTTCATGGCATCTTACATGTCCCAAAGCAGGAATTGTTGAAGGCACATCAGGTGGGAGAAAGTGATATTAGTGCAATTAGTACAACTCAGAAGCAAGTTGTGCTATTGCAGCATGCTTAAGCCATGCGTAGTAGATCCGTGCTTGATTGAATCAATGCAATTGCTTTGGTTCACACAATATTCTGAAGCATAAACTTGCCAACCACAATTTAACATAGTATGAGGGTATAATAAATAGTATTTAGTATTTAGGTTAACATAGTAAATAGCAATAGCACTTAGACTTATATACCGCTTCATAGTGCTTTACAGCCCTCTCTAAGCGGTTTACAGAGTTAGCATATTGCCCCCAACAATCTGGATCCTCATTTTACTGACCTCGGAAGGATGGAAGGCTGAGTCAACCTTGAGCTGGTGAGATTCAAACTGCCAAACTGCAGGCAGCCGGTGATCAGCAGAAGTAGCCTGCAGTACTCTAACCACTGCGCCACCGCAGCTCTTATTATATTATGTGAAGCAGCTATATTCACCATTCTGCTGCTAATTGACATTTAATAACAGAATAGAGCTGAAAGGGACCTTGGAGGTCTTCTAGTCCAACCCCTGCTCAAGCAGGAGACCCTATACCATTTCAGACAGGTGTGTGTCCAGTCTTTTCTTAAAAATCTCCAGTGATGAAGCACCTACAACTTCTGAAGGTTTTCAAGATGCTGCAGATTGACAAGCCTTTCTGGGTTTTGCAAAGCACCCATAGGTAGCATGTAGCTCTTTTTAGGAAGAAAATGAGTAGAGAGAAATTAGAAGGAAGATGATGGATCCTTGGGAATGAATCTAACAATGTATTTCTTTTTCTTCTCTCACCAGGTCAGCATCACAGTAATTGAAGCACGGCAGCTGGTGGGGCTCAACATGGATCCTGTAGTGTGTGTGGAGGTGGGAGATGAGAAGAAGTACACCTCCATGAAGGAATCAACTAATTGCCCCTACTATAATGAGGTTAGCTCGCTACTTCTAACAACTGACCTGTCATTTCCTTCTTGGTGGATATTTAGGTTAGAGGAAAAACCCAACAAATACGGAAAAAGAGGTTCCTCTTAGCTATCAGTGAGGCTTGGAAACTGGTTTTTACAGGAGGGCTGAAGGGTTGCTTATCTTTATAGGCAGTGGGAAAACTAATACCAAGACCACAGAATACTGGAAAGAAGTGAACTGAAGCATCTTAGTCAGTACTTGGAAAAAAATCCTGATATAAGCCTGTTTATGACTTTAGGTCAACAAATTGATTGGTGGAAAGGGAGAGCCAGGGCCACTGGATATGATAATAGCTAAATGTGTACAGTACATCATGTGATCAAGGCTAAAGCTTCTGCTCTTCCTACTTATTACAAGTGGCAGATTAGGCCAGTGCTGGATTTTTGTCTTCATCCACCCCTCAGGGATGCTACCTTTTTATCTACATTAGCAATTTTCATTTCAAAATGTGAGAACTATATAGCACTGGGGCAGGGGTGGGTTCCAACTTACCTCGCTGCCGCTTCGCTCCCTCCCTCGCGCACCTCATGGGCGCACAAACATGCGTAGTAACAAAAAATCTGAAAAAACAAAAACAAAGCCGAAAAAAGATGGCGACCGCATGCACAGTGCCGGAACTCGGCTTCTGCACATGCTCAGAAGGGGGGGGAATTCAAAAAAAAATTCAAAAAAAATTCAAAATTTTTTTTTAAAAAAAGATGGCGGCGCCCACGGACCAGCACCGACCGATCCGGTTCGGTGACGTCATTGTGACATCACCAGCGGGCCACTACCGGGTTGGGCGAACCGGTCTGAACCGGGAGGAACCCACCCCTGCACTGGGGTTTCCAACATAATCCGTGGGCTCAGTATGCCCAAAGGCACTAAGCATTCTTAGAAAATAAAAATAATGGGGATGAGGGGTGGGGATTGGACTGCAACAATCTGGAAATATGCTCATCTGCCTAGAGAAAATGTTGAGATGGCAAATTTGGGAGAAATTCATTAGTTTTCCCTCTGGTAAGAGATTATATTCCCTTAAAGTTTAAACCAATCATTTATGCCCATGACGTGCTTACAAAATTTTGAATGGACCCACTGGTTGAGAAATGTTTAGATTTCTAGTATAATAATAATTTTAGGGGTTACAATTCACAAAATAAAGTATTATAATTCCATTAACCAAACAGTAAAATTGTTTTCATTTAATTTTGATTCTCAGGTTATGATTACATTAACATGCTTTTTCATTGCTTAGAAGTACCACAAACATTTATTTAGCCTTACCATTTTCCCCCAGTCTCAAAGGTGGTTTTTCAAAAGGCAACTGGATTGTTTCTTTTTGTTGTTGTTGTTGTTTTTTGAGGAAGAAGAAGAAAACATTTCGCTTCTCATCCAAAAAGCTTCATCAGTTCTGATGGCAGGGGGATGGAAGGATAGGTACTAACTGTTGAGACTGGATGGTGGGAGGATGGAAGGATAGGGCCTGTTGAAAAAAGAAAAAAAACAGTCCAGTTGCCTTTTGAAAAACCACCTTTGAAACAACTATGACCTGGAAGACTGAGAATCATCACAGACATTTTGTGAGGAAAAACCCTGAGGCTGCCTTGAGATACGGAATATTTATGTCTTTCTCAAATTAGCATCCCATCCCTAGATTTGTTCTACCACTGCTTCTAGTCTGCCTAAAGGCCAGACTAAAATCCAATGGCCATATTTTTTTTAAACAATGAAACTGTAATGAAATATACCTGGAGAGATCAAAATGACTTACTATTTTCATTTGATTCTTTATTACTGATCTTTTTACTATAAAGTACCTTGGTGACCCTTTTAACTCTCTCTTTCTCTTTTTTTTTTTTCTGTTTCAGTATTTTGTCTTTGACTTTCACATTCCCCCGGATGTCATGTTTGATAAAATCATCAAATTATCGGTGAGCAATGTTTACCTCTCAGTTGGAATAGTCTCTGAAGCATGACTGAAGAAGAAAGTATTCCCACTTTGAAAGATGACATCCAGAGATGCAGCTAGAGTAGATATGGATAAATAATGGGGAAGGTACCTCTCATTTGAGCTGAGCTTGTAACCTGATGACTTTATATTGAGCCCTGGCAGTGCAGTGGTGAGAATGCAGTATTGCAGGCTAATTCTGCTGACTGCCAGGAATTTGATCCTCACCAGTTCAAGGTTGACTCAGCCTTCTATCTTTCCGAAGTCAGTAAAATGAGGACCCAGACTGTTGGGGGCAATATGCTGACTCTGTAAACCACTCAGAAAATGCTGCAAAGCACTGTGGAGCAGTATATAAGTCTAAATGCTATTGCTATTCGTCTCACCACCAATATAATATAGTTTGCCATTGCCTCTTATTGGTATTGCCTTTCAATTTACATTAATGTTCACCTATCAGAAGAAGCAGGGCTTCAGTTGTATGGTGGTGGCCGCCATCTTGACTTTTTTTGACACAGACAGTGTGTAGACACTCCTGGTAGAATGGCTGAAGGTGTTATTTATTTAGAATCACATTTTTGACAGCACAGCTGTCTTTAAAATTCAGTAGAACTAGTAAGCTGAAATTATTGCACTCAAATGACCAATCTTTTCAGTAAGATATGTGTAGCTGCAGCATCTCTGCTCCTCTCCTGAGATTAGCAAAAAGAGAATAAAGGATAAACAAGCAGAGGCCCTTAGAGTAATGTGAGCATTTGCTTAATTTGAATAATTTAACAGAATTAGAGAAATTATCTTTTTGGCCTGCAATACATGCAGCTTTGGGCTCATTACCACTTCACCTGCTAAAATACATCCTTTACTGACATTAATAGGATTGTATTTTAGTGTTTCTTATATTTTGCAAATGCATATACTTTATTTTATATACTTTATTTACTTAGTTATGTTTTGAACACCTGGCAGTGGGCAGTGTAAATATTCAGACAAGGAAATGGAGTGGAGTGGAATGGAATGGAAGGGAATGGAATGGAATGGAATGGAATGGAATGGAATGGACTGGGTGGAGTGGAGGAAAGTGGAGAGGAACGGAATGGAACAGAACAGAAGAGAACAGAACAGAACAGAATTGAATAGAATCAACATTCAATCAATCTTTTAAAGTAGGAAAAAACTAGGGGGGGGAATAATCCCAACCACAGTTACCTTATTTATCCACATGACTTTATTGTTATATAAAACAGTGACTAAAACTTTATGTCAGGGTTCCAAGTAACAGACCCAACAAAATCAAAACTCCGAGACCTGGAGTTCCCTCAAAGTAAAATTTTATTAGGAATGCCATCTTGGTACAGCTGGTGAAAACCCATCCAAATCAAAACCCAAAGTTCATGCCCCCCAGGTCATCACATGGCCCAATCAGGTCACAATCCTCCTCCGTCTGTCTTTGGTCCACGCCTTCCAAACACCTGGTGGGGACGTCCTTGGCTCCCAGGGGAAAGAATGTTATTTTGGCTACACTTTCCCCCCAGCTATCTCTATCTCCCCCTTCATGTTCCCACAGCTGCAACCGGCCTTGCTGTGGCAGCCCTGAAGATTTCCAAAATGGTTTCAGAGCTGACACTTTACCCTCTCTCTTTAAAGTATGTTAAATATTGTAAAAATTTCATTTAAGAGATACTCAGACACTCAGAAAAATAAGAAAGGTCTTTGCTTTACCCTGATGGAGGCCTCGAGGCGGAGGCGGAGAAATCTCCCTGGGGAGAGCATTCTACAGGCATTCTGGAAGTGGTTTCTAACTACAAGGCAGGTTTCTTGGCAATCCTGTGGTCCTCTGTGCCTGAAATTACCTCTGTTTTGTTAACCTGTAGGTGATTCACTCCAAGAACATCCTGCGCAGCGGAACTTTGGTGGGTTCTTTCAAAATGGATGTGGGAACCGTCTACACCCAGCCAGGTGTGTAATGCAAAAAAATATATATTTTGTGGAAGAAAGAGTTGTGTAAGAGAAAGCCTCTTGCTTTTTCTGGTCTTGGAAATTTTGCTTGGGAGGCACTTCATGTCAAGAACTCATTTCCATGCAGTTTCCCAGGTCTGTACTCCCAGGAGCTATTAAATATCCCAGTTTCTGCTGACAGTATTACTAGATCCATCCGCTTCTAATGTAGCCTTTCATCAATGTCCCAGCTGGCTGTGAGACCTTCTCTTCCAGCATGGCCATAGGACTCTCAGAAACATTGCTTTCCACTTTTTAAATGTTTATTCTAGTTTATTCATCCAAACACAGTAGTTTACATTTAACTAGTCAATAGTTTTAGAGGAAACCACATTCATATGATGGAATATAAAACTAGATTTTAAAAAAAATGTTATTCTGCAAATGCTGCTGTCCTGTATATTTCTATTAGGACATGCATTTTGGCAGCAAATGGGGTGTTAGTCTTGTCAACAGGGCTCTAGCTTATTCATAGTTCTTTCTTCTCCTTTCCTTGCAGAGCATCAGTTCTACCACAAGTGGGCCATCTTGTCTGACCCGGAGGACATCACGGCTGGGCTGAAAGGCTACGTAAAGGTTGACATCGCAGTAGTGGGCAAAGGAGATAATATAAAGACACCACACAAAGCTAATGAGACAGATGAGGATGATATTGAAGGGTGAGAAGCAGGCCTTGCTGGGCAGGGTTGGTTTCACCCTATGTTATCAAATAGCCATGAATTCTTTCAGGGCAACTTTGGACGGGTTCTGCATCTGTTTGCTGTTTGAGAACTTAAGAGAAGTGAAAATGCTCACCTTGTCTCTCCTCAAAATCATCCCCCACCGATCTATTGCCATCATCTTTTCTAGGGTACTCTTGACCAACAAAGCCACCCTTCTATTGTAATGTTTGTTTCTTTATTGTATGTGATTTTTGCATTCTCAGTCTCAAATATCATATCTCGGCCATGCAGTTTTGTATTCGTTTACTTATGTTTTTTTTAAAACTTATTGTTCTGTTTGTTTATATGATTTCTTTAGCCACCCATCTCAGGCTGGTGAAATGAGACAGATTTTTGCAAATAACCTTAAATTAAAAAAAAAAAAAAGACCTGGGCAAATCTGTACTATGAAAATATTACTTTTAAAGCCCTGAGAAAAAGATCTGTTTTATGCCCTTTTTGACACCAAGACAGCAAGGAAAACTCCCAAAATTGCAAACAAAGGAGCAATCTAACTAAGGTTGAAACAACTTAAGAAATATTCCTTCATGTCTTCTATGTAAAAAAAATTTCCCCTTCTAGCTCAGGGGAGTATCCTTTTCATAGCTGAGAGTGACATCATCACCACTTCCATCATCATTATTAAAATTTTAGCCATGACAAAAGGGTAAGGAAATAACATGACATTATTAATAGACGTGAGGTGGGTGTCAGGGTTCCAAGTAACACCCCCAACGAAAGAAAACTCCGAGGCTTGAGTTTCCTCAAAAGTCCATTTTATTAGAGATGTCATATTGGCACATCTGGGAAAACCTGAATCTGAAAGCTCCCGGGTTTTCCCCACCCAAAAGTCCCTTCCCCTGCACCCACATGTCCATCACATGGTCCAATCAAACCACCGTCCCAACTGGAGATGTCTCCCAGACACGCCTCTCCAGGTGTAGGCTGAACGTCCTTGACTTCCAGAGAAAAGACTGTTGTTATGGCTATATAGCTCCCTCCAACGCCATCCACCCCCCCTCCTGGTT
>QLTV01002265.1:3268240-3288270 GCA_003457575.1 Thermophis baileyi | reverse complement strand
TGTATTTCCCTCCCTCTCGCCCTCTTTTTTTTTTTTTTTGTTTGTTTCAGGGGAATTTTGAAATTTTAGAGTCTCTTTAGAGATACAGGTAGTACTCGACTTACAACAGTTCGTTTCGTGACTGTTCAAAGGGCACTAAAAAATGACTTATGACCATTTTTCACACAACCATTTGTAGCATTCCCCATGGTCATGTGATCAGAGACACGAAGAAAGGTCATAAAATGGCAAGAGAGGTCATAAAATGGGGCAAGATTCACTTAACCACTGTCTCACTTAGCAACAGAAATTTTGGCCTCAGTTGTGGTCGTAAGTCAAGGATAATGTATACAGTAAGAACTATTAGAAGATTAATACCTTTTTTTTAAAAAAAAAATTTTCACCAAAACTGCTAAAAAACTTGGTTAACTGGTAAAGGTAAAGGTTCCCCTCGCACATACGTGCTAGTCGTTCCCGACTCTAGGGGGCAGTGCTAATCTCCGTTTCAAAGCCGAAGAACCAGCGCTGTCCGAAGACATTTCCGTGGTCATGTGGCCAGCATGACTAAACGCTGAAGGTGCACGGAGCGCTGTTACCTTCCCACCAAAGGTGGTCCCTATTTTTCTACTTGCATTTTTTACGTGCTTTCGAACTGCTAGGTTGGTAGAAGCTGGGACAAGTAACGGGAGCTCACTCCGTTACGCGGCACTAGGGATTCGAACCGCCAAACTGCCGACCTTTCTGATCGACAAGTTCAGCGTCTTAGCCACTGAGCCACCGCATCCCTGGTTAACTGGTACTGCAGTATAATCAAAGGGGATTGTGCTAATGTTGTTTCACCAATTTGCAACTCAATTTTGGCAGTATCATGGCTATCAAGAAGGAACTAAGGCAAGTTGTAGCCCATGGATTACCTCTCCTGTTCTTACACACTTTTGCTCTGTGGTATACAGATTGCCCGTCTTGATCCACACCCACTTTTCATGACAGTCTCAACTAGGTTACAGTTTTCCTCTGGTTCCTTGATGGAGGGAGCCCACTAGACCGCCTGAAGTACTGCTTTGAATATAATTAGTAGTCTTCATTCATCCCTGGTTTACTGTGTCTTGCAGGAACCTACTGCTTCCGGATGGAGTTCCTTCAGAAAGGCAATGGGCTCGCTTCTATATTAAGATTTATCGGGCAGAGGGGCTTCCACGCATGAACACTAGCATCATGGCCAATGTGAAGAAAGCCCTCATTGGGGAAAACAAAGACCTGGTGGATCCTTACGTCCAGGTGTTTTTTGCAGGACAGAAGGTATGTGATATCCAGTGAGATCTTGATGGATCAGGTCTGACAGCCATTCATGTTTATTTTATGTACATTTGATAAATAAATAAAAATAGATAAAGTTGATAGCTAAATAAATGAATATGTTTATGTTATCCTAGCATAAGAACTGGCATTTTTAGTAGGGACCAGAATGTAACTGATCATAGTCAGGAGTTTCATTCAGTCAAAGGACCTTAGAGCAGCCTTTCCCAACCTGATGCTCTCCAGATATATTTAACAGAGATCATGCTGGCTGCGGTGTTATGCGAATTGACCTGAAACAAATTAATGGCACCGTTGTGGAAAGCTGATTTAAATTTAGCCTCAAAATATGTTTTCAGCATTTGAATATGTGAAATAATTTGCTTCTAAGCTATTACAAGTATACAAGGGAATCTACATGTGCAAATCTCTTCATTTGCCCAAGGAATAGTAATGATAATCACATAGAACAGTAGTGGGTTCTAAAACCCGTTGCTACCAGTTCGCGCGCTCGCGCACGTGCGTGATGCTTCTGCGTATGCACAGAAGCGTCCCGGGCGGGTGGGCGAAGCATCCCAGGCAGGTGGGCGAAGCATCCCGGGCAGGTGGGCGGAGCCTCCCACCACCGCCGCTACCGGTTCACAGAACCAGGCCGAACCGGGAGCAACCCACCGCTGATATACAGTAGAACCTTCTTGTTCAGAGACGCCATAATCTCTTCATACCAATCTTGAAAGAGCAGCAGTAGGAGAAGGTTAAGAATATGGACGCCTTAATCCATGAAGTTCTGAAATTCTTTCAATCTTATGTCCATGGCCCAGGGGAAAACGTCTGTTCAGAAGAGCAGCTATGAACCTGTTTGGAATGAACAGATAGTTTTTGCAGAGATGTTTCCCCCTCTCTGCAAAAGGATCAAGGTCCAGATCCGAGATTCTGACAAGGTCAACGATGTGGCTATTGGAACCCATTTCATTGATCTGAGGAAGATCTCTAATGAAGGAGACAAAGGTAAGGAGGATGCAGAAATTCTGTCTTCAAACACCTCTATTTTTTGCTTACTTAATGGTTTTGTTCCTATTCTTCATTTTCTGGTGAGTTGTTTCCAAATCTAGTTATATTTTTCTATTTACAACAAAGGTTCATAAATGTCTTATAATAGACTGCATTTTAAAAAGATTTAAAACTTCAGTGGGTTTGGCCACCATGGCTTCCTTACATCTCTCAATGCTAATATCCTGGCAACATATCTCTTCTGACAACATTTCCTTGTCCAGCTGCACTGCCTTCAACAAGATCACATGAAGTGTTAATATCACTTTATAATACCTTGGCAAGACCACACTTGGAATATTGCATCCGGTTTTGGTTGCCACAATATAAAAAGATGTTGAGACTCTAGAAAGAGTGCAGAGAAGAACAACAAAATGATTAGGGCACAGGAGGCTAAAACATATGAAGAACGGTTGCAGGAATTGAGTATGTCTGGTTTAATGAAAAGAAGGACTAGGAGTGAGATGATAGCAGTGCTCCAATATCTAAGGGGCTGCCACAAAGAAGAGGGAGCCAACCTGTTCTTCAAAGCACCTGAAGGAAGAACAAGAAGCAATAGATGGAAACTAATCAAGGAGAGAAGCAACCTAGAACTAAGGAGAAATTTCCTGATAGAACAAATAATGGAACAGCTTGCCTCCAGAAGTTGTGGGTGCTCACCAACATTGGAGGTTTTTAAGAAGAGATTAGACAACCATTTCTCTGAAATGGTGTAAAGTTTCCTGCTTTAGCAGGGGGTTGGACTAGAAGACCTCCAAAGTCCTGTCCAACTCTTGTTATTCTGTTATGCTGTTATTCTGAAGTATATGTGCCTAGACAATATCATCATTAACCAATATTATTAACCACTTTTGTTGTATGCATGATGTACAATGACAATAAAGGCTATACTATCTCCATTGCTACAATTGCAACCTCATCTCAGGCCTATTTGCATCGTCAGAAATCAGCAGTGGAAAAGAAATGAAACTACTAGACTTAAAACCTTGGAAGTAAATAGTAAATGATAGGTGTGAGCATACAACAACAGAAATTACTAGATCAACTCCTTTCTTGAAATCCAAAGGAAGAAAAGATAGCAAAGGCTAGAGGAAACAATAGTGGAGGAGGATAGCTAGCTAGAAGATCTACTAGACATTACGGTCTTCTGTTAATGCCAGTACTAGAACAATTATGGCAATATGTGTTGCAAATGAGCCAACTGAATTGTTAAAAGCTGTTTTGGAATGAATATTTATCCAATTCTGCTTATCTCTACAAGGTTTCTTGCCCACATTTGGCCCTGCCTGGGTAAACATGTATGGGTCCACCCGCAACTATACCCTGATGGATGAGCACCAGGATTTGAATGAAGGCCTGGGTGAAGGGGTCTCCTTCCGAGCCCGTCTGCTTCTTGGTCTAGCAGTAGAGATCTTGGATACCAGCAATCCTGAAATCACCAGTTCCACAGAAGTTCAAGTTGAATTAGCAACTCCTGTCACTGATGTATGTTTCCTATGTTGTAATAACTACAATATCTTATGTTCTCAGGATATCACACAATCACATTTAGTGGGGAAGCCTCCCTTCAATAGACTTTAGTCCATTCTTTATTGCAAATAGCTCTGTTTTTCAGTGTGAACCAAGACCTGTCTTGTTGATGAAGATCTAAGAAAACAACAGAGTTGTGTTTCAGCAATATGGCCAAGGGGTGCTGTATGTCTGGGGTTCCAGGTTTGATTCCTCTGAATGCACAATCCTAAACTCAATTCCCAGTTAGTCATAGTTTATTGGTTAAAAAAACCCCCCCAAATAATTCACTGCTAAATTGCATGCTTTGTGTATACAAAATCTCTGGTACGTTCAGAGGTGGGATTCAGCCGGTTCGGACCGGTTCGGACGAACCGGTAGTAGTGACCTGCGGGTGGGCCTGCCCCCCGCCCCCCAGCCCTGGCACTATGCCATCCTATTTAGCCATGTTTTCTAAGCCGCGCACATGCATGCAAGCCACACGCGT
The DNA here is from genome assembly GCA_003457575.1 of Thermophis baileyi. Lineage (NCBI taxonomy): Eukaryota > Metazoa > Chordata > Lepidosauria > Squamata > Dipsadidae > Thermophis > Thermophis baileyi. The sequence continues at coordinate 3,283,949 of QLTV01002265.1, read as the reverse complement.
GAGCAAATCGCATTCACGGAAGGCCGCACGCATGCGCAGAAGGCGTGCGCGCGCTCACATTTTTGGTGCTGGGCGAACTGGTAGGTAAATTATGTGAAGCCCACCTCTGGGTACGTTCCCATGCCACCAAATAAGAAAAGAACTTACTAGGTACGGTAATCTTTTGGAGTTGGTGAACTCCTTTAAAATGCTGAGAATTGTTATGGATACTCTTATAAAATGCCTGCTTAGGAGGAACTTGTTTCTCCACAATATGTCTCCTATGGTGGACTGCTTGTTTCAATTGGTGGGCATCAAAGGGATTATTTGCAGACACATTGCTGCCCCTGATTCCATGTTTCCTACCTATGATATTGACCAATGATCTAAATAAATATGTCACTTTCATGGGTTGAAGTCCTTCGCCATAATCATAAAACCTGCTATGTTTATATCCCACCCCATCCCACAGAGCTGCACAGGCAAGATGGAGGAGTTTTTTCTCTTTGGATCCTTCCTGGAGGCTACCATGGTTGACAGAAAGAATGGAGACAAACCAATTAATTTTGAGGTCACAATAGGTTTGTGAAGGAATTTTGTTAAGCATTGGGTGTGGGTTAAGGAGGGAGATTTGCTTTCTGCGATGCCATACAAGCAGAACTGAAAGTATGAACTGGCTTTTCCAGGTGCCTAAACAAGAAGGATGGTCTTGCATAATTGCTCTAGTCTGGGAAATGCTATTTCACTATTATTGATTGATCATTACTCATTATTGTAGATGTTCTGTTCTAGCACATAATGTTTATCAAAATACAAAGCATGTAACACAGGGATGAAATGCTCCCGGTTCGGGCGTGCCTGCCTGTGGTCGGAGAACAGGTAGCGACGGCAGCACGAGGCTTCGCCCACCCTCCCAGATGCCACCATTTGGGTGTTTTTACCCTCTGTGCATGCGCAAAGCATTCTGCACATGCGCAGAGGGTAAAAAAACCCAAATGGCAGTGTCCAGGTGGATGGGCGAAGCCTCGCGCTGCCGTCGCTACCGGTTCTCCGACCACTGGCAGGCACGCCCGAACCGGGAGCATTTCACCCCTGATGTAACACCTATGGTTGCATTTGTCCTTACCAAATGGATTTAGTTGATTAATAATGAATCATAGAAAGCATTCTATTGATATTTCTAAAAATGCTATTTGGAAGAATTCAATCAAAATTATCATAGAAAAATTCCTGAATCCCTAAACTCCTTAAAAGGATTGCTGGTTTATTCTTAGATTTCATTTTGTAGATATTCTAAAATTCTGCAAATAGAATTGACTAAAGATGCCTATGTTCAGTATATTGAACAACGCAAAAATCACATCTTTCTATTTGACCTTCAATAGGCAGAACTTAAGTACACATACTTCTACTGTATGTGTACTTTTCCCCCCCAATAGTAATGCCTTAATAAGAATTGCTATCTACAAGGAGTCCCAAAGGTGCTTTTTCAAGAGGCAACTGGAAGGTTCTTGGATGGGAAGTGAAACGTCTTAAAAAAAAAAAAAATCTCAGAAAGTCCAGTTTTCTCTTGAAAAAGCACCTTTGGGACAACCATGACCTGGATGACTGAGAATCTCCATAGACTTTTATCTACAAGGAAGTATGCTTAGGACAGATATTGTATTCCTTTTGCATTTTAAACTTTACATTGATTATATTTCTAGTATGTTGAATATCCATAACTCTGTTCAATTTACTATACTATTTTTATTTTTTCCAATATTGTTTGAATTTTTATGTTTTCTGCCCAGAAATATATTTCTGGATGAAACTGTGGTTTATAAAACATGTAAAATGATAAATCCTCACTGACCCCCTCATTTGAAGCTATACTTCAACTTTAATTAGTCATTTTTTCAAACATTAAAACAGAAGAATGAATGGTAGGGAGATATATTTGACTGAAATATGCATATTGGCATAAATGATTTTAAAATGACATATTAAGATGCCAGTGTTTCAGATAAGAATTTGTACACATGATTTGAGTAAGATTGCTTCAGGATGGTTTGTGGTGGTGGTGATGAAGATGAAGATGGTTCTTGATCAGAGGTGGGTTCCTACCGGTTCTATCTGGTTCTTTAGAACTGGTAGTAAACCGGCGATGACGTCACGGAGCCGGTTCTGTCGGTGTCTCTGTGGGTGCCACCATCTTGGATTTTGCTTCTGCAAAAAATTTTTATTTTTTTATTGCTGCGGGGGCGCGCGCCCGACGCAACCCTGAGCGAACCAGCAGCAAAAGGATCCAGAACCCACCCATGTTCTTGATATAGGATACAAACAAGCTAATTCTGATGTGTGATGAATTGTATAGGCGATTTTGAAACTTGCCATCACCGTGATTGTTCACATTTTTAGTCTGAATTTTTATGATTTATATTTTAATCCTTCTAATGCAGTTTGATATAAAAGCTCTCCAGATGTGGAGCATAGTAAAATATGGATCACTTTCAGGATTGAATAATGACAGCGGAGCATGATCATGAAAATTTCATATTCCTGAGAATGATTTATGTAATATCAATCTTATTCAAATTTTAGGTTCTATGTTTCTTCCATTTCCAATCTGCAGGCGCTATACATAACAGTAATCCATTAAAGTATAACTATGAAATCTCACACAACAATGTTATCCCAGACATTCATTCCTTGAGTTTGGGCCTTATGGTTATTCTCATCATGCCCAAAAGCTTAATTCAGCCTCTGGGTAGATCCAAGATACCATGGTATGATTAGGCAAGGCTCAGTAGCTCTAATAAATAGTATCATCTTTCCATTCTTCATCCTACAGAATCTGATTCCTTTTTCTTTTTCCCAAGGCAATTATGGCAATGAAATTGATGGCATATCCAGGCCCACTATCAAGAAGAAGAAAGATGGTGGGGATGGCAATGAAGAGGAATCTGAGCTGCTACAGAATGACAGTGATGAGGAGGCCAATATCGAAGGGGAATTTTTCTCAGTCTCTACTTCTCCAGCCCTGAAACCATTGATTACTGACAGGCAAGTGATATTGGCCAGTCTTGTTAATATGAAATGACATTTACTGGAAAAGAGGAAGACTGTAGGATCTTTGGTTGGGTGTTAAGCTGTATATTCATGGGTTTTCTTTTCTTTGATTCGGAGATGGGGCAACTGATACTGCATTTCCACATCTTCAGTACCATGTAGGAGGGATGGCAAAATCCAAAAGGATTTTGTGCTAAGCCTTTGTCACTATTGCATTTACATTTCCATCAGTAGAAGACCAGATCTTGGAAAATTTTGTCCCAGTTTTCATGTAGCTCATGTGGTATAGTAAGTCTTTGTCTTACAACCACAACTGACCCCCAAATTTCTGTTGCTAAGCAAGACATTTGTTAACTGAGTTTTTCCCCATTTTACGACCTTTCTTGCCACAGTTGTTAAGTGAATCAGAGCAGTTGTTAAGTTGGTAGCATGGTTGTTAAGTGAATCTGGCTTCCCCATTCACTTTGCTTGTCAGAACATCACAAAAGTTGATCACATGACCCCAGGGCACTGCAACCATCATAAATATGAGTCAGTGGCAAGCATCTGGATTTTGGTCACATGACCATGGGGATGCTACAAGTGTGAAAAAGAGTAAGGCACTTTTTTCAGTGTTGTTGTAACTCCGAACAGTCACTAAATGAAATGTTGTAAGTTGAGGACTACCAGTATTAAAGAAAAATACTAACAAAAGCGGGGGGGGGGAAGCTATTCTGATACTGAATGAAAGTATGTCACTCTTTTCTCCTGCTATTTACAGGAACTATTTTCACTTACCATATTTTGACAAGAAGCCTTGCATTTATATCAAGAGTTGGTGGCAGGACCAGAGGCGACGTCTGTACAATTCAAATATCATTGATAAGATTGCAGACAAGCTGGTGAGTTCCTGCAAGGGAAATAGGAGGATGAGAGGAAGATGGGAGTGGGTTGGAAAGTAATGCCTCTGAAATCATCATCATCTCCTTTTAATGACCCCATAATCCCTTGCGGGGTGGAGTCTGGGCAACTGAGTGTTTACTGGCCGGATGCCCTTCCTGTTGCCAATGCGGAGTTTTGTTCAGCAGATATATTCTCATTGTGCCCAGAGAGAGAAATATCTGCCTCTACCTAGGATCGAACTCACAGCCTCTGATTGTGAGGCAAGAGCTCCACCTCTAGGCCACCGCACCACTCAAAATGCCTCTGGAATGACGGGTGCAAATCTCCCATTGTAGCCCTGCTTACTGAAAAATCACTTCTGCTCCTTTAGGAAGAAGGCCTCAATGATGTGCATGAGATGATCAAGACTGAAAAAACGCACCCAGAGCGCCGTCTCCGAGGAGTGCTGGAAGAACTGAGCAGTGGATGTCTGTAAGTAGGAAAGGGGATTGGGGATGCTAATGAAGCTACCTTTCTTTCCAAGGGATTAGGCCTCTTAAGGCTCTTGATTCGAATAATTGGTGAGGTTTATCGCCACAATGGCTCAGCCGTTAAAGACATTGAGCTTGGCAGCTGGCAGCCCGGGTTCAAGACCCGAGCGCCACACAACAGGGTGAGTTCCCATTACTTATCTCAGCTCCTGCCCACCCAGCAGTTTGAAAGCCTGGAAATGCAAGTAGATAAATAGGTACCACTTCGTTAGGAAGGTAACAGCATTCCGTGTGCCTCGGCCAGCGGTGGGTTGCTCCCGGTTCGGCCCGGTTCAGCAAACCGGTAGCGGTGGCGGTGGGAGGTTCCGCCCACCTGCCCAGGACGCTCTGCCCACCCACCTGGGACACTTCTGCACATGCACAGAAGCATGTGAACCGGTAGCAACGGGATTTACAACCCACTACTGGCCTCGGCGTATAGTCATGCTGGTCACATAACCATGGAAATTGTCTTTGGACAACACTGGCTTCCTCGGCTAAGAAATGGAGATGAGTAATGCTACCTAGAATCAGATATAACTGGACAGGGGAATTTTTTTCCTTGACTTAAACAATGGCAGTAAAATCATTATGTATTGTCTAGATTGGTCTTGTTTTGATGGATTCAAACAATGAACTGTCTCTGAATTTTAGTTCTTCTTCTCCAAATCATTCCTTCTTATGAAGGTCCCAGTAAAGTAAGGAGGGTCAGCCTCTTTGCAGTTTGAGTCCATGTGGTCAATTTCCATCCATCTATCCATCCATTTACCCATTCTATACATTTCTGTTAACATAATCAAAAGGCTTTTGGCAAATACATAGAATTGTTAGTCAATTAGCCATATTGGCTTCTAAAACAAAAAACTGCCAATACTCTGTATATTGTTGCTTTTCATCTGGAAATTCTAGAATATTAATTAATTGTCCACAGCCTTAAAATTTATTTGCAAAGGCTCTAAGAAGGAAAGATACCTACTACATCTTTCATGTGTTTCTTCTAACAATGGCTTGTTATTTTGGTTCTTTAGAGAAATTTAATCTCTCTTTAATCTCTAATGCTATTCTTGCCGCTATTACTGTATAATATGTAAAATTAAATATTGTGGTTTTTTTGTCCTGGTTACCTGTAGGTATTCCTAATAAAAATAATTCCAGTTTCATATCTATTTGTTGATTTGTTATCTCTTCGATCCAGTTCCTTAACCTATTCCAGTATTGCTTTGCTTTTTGACATGACCACCACATGTGGTAGCAATAGCAATAGCACTTAGACTTATATACCACTTCATAGTGCTTTACAGCCCTCTCTAAGTGGTTTACAGAGTTAGCATATTGCCCCCAACAATCTGGGTCCTCATTTTACCCACCTCAGAAGGATGGAAGGCTGAGTCAACCTTGAGCCGGTGAGATTTGAACCGCCGAACTGCAACTAGCAGTCAGCTGAAGTAGCCTGCAGTGCTGCACTCTAACCACTGCGCCACCTCGGCTCTATGTAGTATGTTCCCTGATGTTGTTTGCATTTCCAACATTCTAGTAATGAGTTGGGGTACATTTTTGCTATCCTTGCTGGTGGGAGGTGCCACCTGTAGAATATTTTATAAATATTTTCTTCGTATGCTACAGACATCGTCAATTTATAACTTTTGTTCCAAATTTTCTCCCATTTCTCCAATTCTATATTGTAGCCAAAATAATTTGCCCATGTTATCATCACCTCTTTCACTACTTCCTCTTCCATTTTATATCTCAGCAAATAGTTATAAATTTTTGTAATCATTTTGTCCTCTGGGCCACCCTCATTTTCTATCACCAGTAAATTTGGTGAGATTCCCCTTTTCTATTCAATAATCAAATATTAAAGGATAAAAGTTAGAGGACTGAATTTTGTGGTCACAATTCTCACTTTTTTCACAATATCCTCTTTCCCCAGGAGATTTGTGTCTCTCTCCAACAAAGATCACAACCACTCCTCCCGGACACGTCTGGACCGGGAAAGGCTGAAATCCTGCATGCGGGAACTGGTGAGCATCCTTCCTTCCTTCCTTCCTTCCTTCCTTCCTTCCTTCCTTCCTTCCTTCCTTCCTTCCTTCCTTCCTTCCTTCCTTCCTTCTCTTCCTTCTCTTCCTCCCTCTTCAGATTTTCTCCTTGTCTGCTTTTATCCAAAGGGAGGGAATGGGGATTTTGCAGTATCCTTCCCCCAGGAGCTGAGAGGGGAAGGGCGTCGTGCAGGGAAAGTGAGTAGATCTGGGTGGGCGGCGAATCATTAAAGAATTTCTTTCTTTCTTTCTTTCTTTCTTTCTTTCCTCCCTCCCTCCCTCCCTCCCTCCCTCCCTTCCCTTCTTTCTTTCTTTCTTTCTTTCTTTCTTTCTTTCTTTCTTTCGTTTTTCTTTCTTTGTAATGCACAAAACATTTCATAGTGCATTGTCAAGACACTGGGTTATAGAGATTCTACTAAATGATTCATTTGAATCATGGTGTTTTATAACAACTGGGCATCATCCACATATATATGGTACCTTACCCAGAATCATTGGATAGCCTCCTCATATAGATGTTGAATAAAATAGGCCAGAGGGTCAGGCATTCTACATTGAAGGGTTTGAGAACTCACTCTCTCCTCCCTCATAATTATCAGCTGGGATTATCCACACAGTAATGAACACAATCACCATAAAATGTTGCTCACAATGTCTTCAGGTAACCTGAAAGGACATCATGGTCAATAGAACTCTAGCCCTGTGATAGGTTATCCATGCAGGCAAACAGTGTAATTTCTATCTGAACCCGGCCTTGAATCCAGACTGCCTATGGGCAAATAAACTTTTTCTGGGGTTCTCTATAAATTGCTTTACTGTCACCTTTACAGAGTTCCCCAAGAAGGGAAAATTAAAAAAAAAAAAGATGGTAGTTCTCCTAATTCACTGGGTCCAGGGCTGGACTATTGGAAAGGGAAACAAACTGGTACCTCTTTCAAGGCAGACAATCTCTCCCCCATCTCACAAGGAATCCTCTTCTCAGAAGTTTTAACCAACCAGGGAAAACCTTATGGATGGCAAAACTGGCCTAGGAGAAAATTGAATCCATGTTCACGGAGGCTCACACCTCCCAAGTATTGCAAGTTATCACTTTTGGACCCTAGATATCTGCTTTTTTAAATCAAAGAGAATATCAGCAATTTCATCCACCAAAGTCCAGATAAAGAGTAACAATGCCCATTTGGCAAATAAAGAGAAGCCATTAAGAACACTTCTGTCCAATGTCCTTTTTGCATTCATATTCCAGGGAGCAATTTTAGGTACCAATACTGCTGCTTTCTGAATCACGGAAAATCCTAAGTCTCAAATATGGTCATGCTAGGCTCATGGAGCAAAACCATGTTTAGGAATACACTGTAAACATGAATTATATTCCTTAAGAATGTACTCTGGTTTCTGTTCAGATTGTATAAATCTTAAAACCTTTTCTGTTAGAATAACCTAAGGGTAGTTTAGATATTAATAAAGAATATAAAATAGAACTCCATTGTTTACATGTGGTCAGAAGTAGACACAGGTACATTAGATTTTGGCAGCGGTTTGCTCTCCAAGTTTTTCAGTTTAGTTTCTTAATGTTTCATTACCAGACTAGGTAATTCCTCTTTAGCTTACCTTGGAGTACTCATCTCTAATGATCTAAGTGCCAGAGCTCACTGTAACAGCATTGCCAAAAAGGCATTAAGAGTTGTTAACCTAATCTTGTGAAGCTTCTTCTCCGGTAATATTGTATTGCAAACTAGGGCATATAAAACCTTTCCTAGACCAATTCTCAGATACAGCTCATCTGTCTGGAACACGCACTGCATATCAGACATTAATACAATTGAGCGAGTCCAGAGATATTTCACTAGAAGAGTCCTCCACTCCTCTGCTCACAACAGAATACCTTATACCACCAGACTTGAAATTTTGGGCTTAGACAACTTAGAACTTCGCCGCCTTCAGTCTGACCTAAGCGTAGTACACAAAATTATCTGCTACAATGTCCTACCTGTCAATGACTACTTCAGCTTCAACCGCAGTAATACACGAGCAGCGGTGGGTTCTAACTTACCTCGCTGCCGGTTTGCTTCCTCCCGTGCTGCGTGGCCGCGCCTCGGCGCATGCGTGCTTTGCGTGCGCAAGCTCACATGCGCAGTGCTGAAAAATCCAAAAAAAATTTCCCCAAAAAAGCCGAAAACAAGATGGCGACACATGCGCAGTGCCGGAAACTCAGCTTCTGCGCATGCATAGAAGAAAAAAAATCCAGAAAAAAATTCCCCCAAAAAAAATTCCAAAAAAAAATCCAAATAATTTTTAAAAAAAAAGATGGCGGTGCCCACGGACCGGCACCGACCGAACTGGATCCGTGACATCACTGTGACATCACCAGCAGGTTGCTACCGGTTCAGGTGAACCAGTCCGAACTGGGAGGAACCCACCTCTGTACACGAGCACACAATAGATACAAAGTCAAAGTAAACCACTCCAAACTCGATTGCAGAAAATACGACTTCAGCAACAGAGTGGTCAATGCCTGGAATACACTACCTGACTCTGTTGTTACATCTTCAAACCCTCATAGCTTCAACTTTAAACTGTCTACCCTGGACCTCACCCCATTCCTAAAAGGTCTGTAAGGGGGCATGCATAAGCGCACCAACGTGCCTACTGTCCCTGTCCTAATGTCCCTTTTATTCGTATCGATTTCCTGTATTCATAATCATGTTTATACTTATATCTGTTATCTTATACATGCTTGACAAATAAATAAAATAAATAAAAGTAAATAAAATATATGTCCTGTGTGCCAGGTACATTAGGTGCATCCACTTCTGAATGCATATTCTTGCAGCCTTTTTCCTTGTCTTTCAGCCTCATTTCTTTTTCTCTGCTTCTTCTTTCACTATACAGGAAACGATGGGCCAGCAAGCTAAGACCATGAGATCTCAGGTGAAGAAGACCACTATCAGGGACAAGTTGAAGCAATCCCAAAACTTCCTCCAAAAGCTGCGGTTCCTTGCAGATGAGGTGAGACTAAGTTTCATTCCTTCATAACTTTATCCCCCTTTATATGTACACCTTAACTAACCCTGGGTGTCAAAGATGATTTAAGTCTACAGGTGCAAAGAGAGGCCTGCTCCTTGCAGTACTGTTTTTGTTTCAATCAAGGAAGGAAATAGCTGCAGATTTGATGGTGCAGCATCCGTGTTATGGGGACAGCTGCACCAACACTTTAACCCTCTGTCCTGAATAGGAAGGAAGATCTAAGTGTCAATGGAGATTCTCAGGAATCCTCCTCATCAGGGGTGGGCTTCAAAAATTTTAGCAAGGGGTTCTCTGCCCAGTTGCTGGGTGGGTGTGTCCATGGTGGGCATGGCCTAGTCAGCCTCCTGCACCATGGCGGGGTAGGTGTTTTTGCCCTCCCCAGGCTCCAGAGGCTTTTCTCGAGCCTCCAGGAGGGCGAAAATGGCCTCCCCCAGGCTCTGGAGGCCCTCTGGAGGCCGGAAACAGGCCCGTTTCCAGCCTTCCCGAACTTCCGGTAGGCCCGTTTTTCACCCTCCCCGAGCCTCCGTGTGTGCCCTGCACTTACCTGCATCCAAAACGGGCCGCGTGGTGATTCCTGGGAGGGGTGGGGTGGGCAGGGCGGGGCCAGCCAGGAGTGGGATTTGGGGGTTCTCCGAACTGCACAGAATCTTAGCTAGAGGTTCTCCCGAACCCCTGCGAACCCCCAGCAGCCCACCCCTGCTCCTCATGGTTATCCTGAAAGTGCTTTTCCAGTTGGATTTTGTTTGTTTTTTTCCTTGAAGACATTTTACTTCTCATCCGAGCAGCTTCTTCAGTTCTGACCTAATGTTTTGTTGTATAAGAAGCAGCAGCTGGTGGAGTGATCGTTTGGGGCCTTTTAGGTTGTGATCCCAGGCAAAGCAACGACTCCATTTACACGTGAAGGAAGCACGATGGATGGCTTGGGTGACTGAGTGGGAAATCCATTTTAGAACAAGGAAAGTAGCAATTCCCAAATGTTTTTGATCTCTAGCAGAGTCCCATATTCACAGTTGAAATGGGTAAAGAAATTGATTCAATGAAGGGCAGGCGCTTGGTTCATCATGCCCAACAATCCCTACCTTTATTCCTCTCTGCCTGTCATTTTCAGCCTCAGCACAGCATTCCTGAGATCTTCATCTGGATGATGAGCAACGGCAAGCGCATAGCTTATGCCCGCATCCCCTCCAAAGATATCCTCCACTCCATTGTGGATGAGGAAACAGGCAAAGACTGTGGAAAAGTGAAGACGGTTTTCCTCAAGGTGTCTTTAGCGTGTCTTTCTCTGTCTGACTAACTTTTCGCTTTCTACGATGGGGGAAGAAGAAGCATATGAGAAGCATGTGTGAAAAAAAGAACAGAGGGATATAAATTTGCCAGGATATCATGATCCTCCTTATCCACAGATCCCCCTTGTCTGTAGTCTGAAGGCAACAAGGGCAGAAGCGGTCCTGTGCTTTCAACACAGTTGTATGAAACAGAATTTCAGCTGAAGCTTTTCACAACCCAGAATCGTTGAGAGCTTCATCGTTGTAATATGTTAGGAACTTGAGAAAAACATCAAAGAAAGAAAGAAAGAAAGAAAGAAAGAAAGAAAGAAAGAAAGAAAGAAAGAAAGAAAGAAAGAAAGAAAGAAAGAAAGAAAGAAAGAGGAAGAGAGAGAGAGACAAGAAAGAAAGAAAGGAAGGAAGGAAGGAAGGAAGGGAGGGAGGAAGGAAGGAAGGAAGGAAGGAAGGAAGGAAGGAAGGAAGGAAGGAAGGAAGGAAGGAAGGAAGGAAGGAAGGAAGGAAGGAGAAAACTGGCAACTTTCCATAGACCAGGGGTGTCAAACTCAAGGCCTACGAGCCATCCTGGAAACAGCAAAGGACCGGCCTGCGGTGCTTTGGGGGTCGGCCGTGTCCCTCGCGAGCTCCGTTTTCACTGGCAGAGGTGTGCAGGAGGCCGTCACAGCCAAAAACAGAGCTCGCGAGGGCTATGGGTGCCCCTTACAAGCTCCGTTTTCGCTGGCAGAGGGGTGCAGGAGGCCATCGCACCCGAAAACAGAGCTCGCGAGGGCTGCGGGTAGCCCTCACAAGCTCCATTTTCGCTGGCAGAGGGGTGCAGGAGGCCATCGCACCCAAAAACAGAGCTCGCGAGGGATACAAGTATTTTAATATTGCAGACTTCCAGTATTATAAGCGATACCGATATATAACACTTTTAATTAAGTGGGTACATTGAATAAACATAACTTTGAGTTTCAAATAACACTGATTTCGTTGTTGTCTTGGGTGACATCTGTAAAAAAAATTCATGTGCTCAGGCATGAAAATGTGCCGCTCAAACACTGTACTTTTCCGCACACACTGAGCTCCATTTTCGCTGGCAGAGGGGTGCAGGAGGCCCTCCCCCCCAAAAACAGAGCTCGCGAGGGCTACGGGTAGCCCTCACAAGCTCCGTTTTTGCTGGCAGAGGGGTGCAGGAGGCCATCGCACCCAAAAACAGAGCTCGCGAGGGCTGCGGGTGGCCCTCACAAGCTCCATTTTCGCTGGCAGAAGGGTGCAGGAGGCTGTCACAGCCAAAAATGGAGCTCGGGAGCCCGTTTTCACTGGCAGAGCACTCGGGCCACCACAGGCACCCCTGACACGAGTGACATTGAGCTGGCCATGCCCCCTGGTCACACCCACCACGGCCCCCCAAGGTCAACCCTGATGCAGCTCTCAATGAAATTGAGTTTGACACCCCTGCCATAGACTTTTGTTTGTTTCTGCAATTCAGAAGAACGGATCCAAGTTATTTCTGCTACAACAGGCTGGTTCAGCATTCAGCAGGGAAGGCAAAGCCTGATCCATATATTAAAAAAATAATGTTTTGAAACTGGATATTTGTGTTTTTCCAAATCTAGAACATTTTAGTCATTGAAACAATATATAAATTTGATAAACCCAAAATGTTAAAACATGTTTAATTGTGTGGAAGGCATTTTAAAAAAAAAATCAACCCAGTATTCTTGGATTACAGCTCCTATCATTTCCAGCCAGTTGCACCTTAATGGTTTTGCTAGTATTTTTTTAAGCTTTGGATTAAATAGTAGTGTTTGTGATAACTTCATGAGTTTCAGAACTCAAAAATAGGAATAAATGAGAAGGATTCTGATAGAATGATGGAAGCACAACCTGTTAAATCTTTCTCTTCCTCGACTCATCTTTTTTCAGTTACCTGGGAAACGGGGATTTGGGCCAGCCGGCTGGACTGTACAAGCCAAAATGGAAGTTTATTTGTGGCTAGGACTCAACAAACAGAGGAAGGATTTCCTCAGTGGTCTACCCTGTGGCTTTGAGGAGAAGAAACTTCCTGCGGGACAAAATCTCCTAACTTTCCCACCCATCAGCCTCCTCTATAATAGTAAGAAAATGTCCCCTTTGTTTTCGGTGGAATGGGGAGTGGAGACACAAGGCACAGGATTTCTTCTCTCACACAATGGGGAAGTGGAAGAAGATCTGTCAGAAGACATTTGTTGAGATAAAATGATGTTCCCCCCAGCAGTTCCAGACTCAGAGGTCCCTGGGATGGATCTCATTTTGGCATTTGCTGCTTTGATGTTACTTGAATGGCAGGCTAGATTAAGTGAATGTGGGACGATGTTTTTTGGCACTTCACAGCTCCATCTTCCAATATTCTGTTGCGTTTCTTCCATAATTTGCACTGTGCTTAATACTGTAATGAAGCTATATCTGAGAATATATAGTCAGCGTTATTCAGGTGCCTGATTTTCTAGGTATTAATTTTGAAAATGGGTCCCAGGTTCAAGGCAAAGGCCTATTGCAAAATGCTTTCATTTTTTCTTTTCCCCCAAATCTAATTCTGCAACTGTCTTCCTGAATGTAATGAATAATCTTTGTCCTTTCCATCACAGAGAAACAAGTCTTCCAGCTTCGAGCCCATATGTACCAGGCCAGGAGTTTGTTCGCTGCAGACAGCAGTGGCCTTTCTGATCCTTTTGCCAGGGTTTTCTTTATCACTCAAAGTCAATGCACCGAGGTAAGATGGAAGCTGCCTGACTCAAGAAGTGTTGTTGCAGGTCAGCCTTTTCCACTCTTTGTCCTCCGGGTATGCTGGGTTACAATTCCTGTAAACTCCATTTGAGACACATGACAGCTGTGCTACCTAGAGTAATGGAGGTTATATACCACATCTGGAAGGTGCAGGGTGTAGAAATTCTGTTTTAAGTAATTTTTCAGGGGTGTCTGCAAGGTAAAAAAGTTGAGATGGTAACTTCAAGGGTGTGATCAAAACATTTCCTGTTTTTTACATACAGGGTTACAACCATGCAACACTATAGTCCCGTGATGGCGAACCTATGGTACGCGTGCCACAGGTGGCACACGGAGCCATATCTGAGGGCACACGAGGCGTTGCCCTCCAGCGCACATGTGCGTGCTGGCCAGCTGATTTTCAGCCTTCCGGAAGGTGGGGGGAGGCCATTTTCGCCCTCCCCAGGCTTCAGGAAAGCCTCCAGAGCCTGTGGATGGTGAAAAACAGACCTAGCGGGCCTACCGGAAGTTCAGAAATGAACTTCCGGTAGGCCCGTTGTGCCATTTTTCACCCTCCCCAGGCTTCAGGAAAGCCTCCGGAGCCTGTGGATGGCGAAAAACGGGCCCAACAGGCCTACCGGAAGTCCGGAGGCTTCAGTGAAGTCTGCGCACATGGGTGGGGGGAGCAGCGCGGGGGGTTATGCACGCATGTACGGGGGGAGGGCATTGCATTATGGGTGTGGGCATACACGTGTGCGCGTGCCCTTTTGGCACCCAAGCAAAAAAAGGTTCGCAACACTGCTATAGTCTATGCCAGAATTTCAGAGTGCCTTTGCTTGGTAGTTGCCTGACGGTATGCAGAACATCAGGGGTGGGTTCCTCCCGGTTCGGACCGGTTCGCCTGAACCGGTAGCGACCCACTGGTGATGTCACGATAATGTCACCGAACCGGATTGGTCGGTGCCGGTCCGTGGGCGCCGCCATCTTTTTTTTTCCGAATGTTTTTATTTTATTTTTCTTCTGCGCATACGCAGAAGCCGAGTTTCTGGCACTGCGCATGCATCGCCATTTTGTTTTTGGCATGTGTTTTTTTCCGGGGGTTTTTGCTCTGCGCATGCGTGCGTGCGCCCACAAGGCGCGGCCACACGGCGCGGGAGGAAGAGAACCGGCAGCGAGGTAAGTTGGAATCCACCCCTGGTCTGAGAGTGGCTGCACTGCCAGCCAGCGTCTCCCAAAGAGCGCCTCCGCTGATGGGAAGCGGTCCGGTGATGCCCGGGGAGGGCAAGGTTAGCGTGCTCCCAGCCGCACCCTACGGTGCCTCCTCCAGCCTATGAGACACTTTGGGAGGTGCTGGCCGGCTGGGAGAGAGGGCCCGGCAACCTTTGTAGCCATGCAGCTGCAAAGTTTGCCAGGCCGGCTTCCCTCTCCCTGCCGGCCAGCACCTCCCGATAAAAGTTGCAGGCATGGCGGGGAAGGTGGGGGGCAGCTCGGCAAGCTTTGCAGCCGCATGTCTACAAAGGTTGCTGGGCCGGCTTCCCCTCTCCCTGCTGGCCAGTGCCTCCCAAAGTGTCTCCTGGGCCGGCGGAGGCACCGCAGGGCGTGGCTGGGAGCGTGCTAACCTTGCCTTCCCCAGGCATCGCCCGCCCGCCTCCCATCAGCAGAAGCGCTCTCCGGGAAGGATGGGAGAGGCTGGCTGCCAGTCCGCGGCTCCCTGGCAGAGTGGCTCTGCATGGCCCAAGCGCTGGACTCCGCCATTGCTACCGCCCCTGCCCGGCTCACCCCCTGCCCTCCGGATCGCCAGCATGAGTGTGGCTCTCCAGGAGCTCAGCAACAACGTGAGTAGCAATGGCGGCCGCGCACCCACCCACTTTATGGCCTCTTTATTCCCCCTCGCTCCCAAAGAAAGCCCTCTGGAAGGGCAGCGGCAGCACACGTGGCTGCAAGAGGAAGAGAGGCCGGGTGAGACCCAGACGGCTCCCCTGGTCACAGAAGCATCAACCCCTCACTCTCCCCTGTTTGCTAGCAGCTGCCCTGTTTTTCACACGGGATCGCCCAGGAGGGAGGAGGGAGAGGGAGAAGGGGGCAGCTGCTAGCAGAGACAAGAGAGTGCAGGGTTGATGCTTCTGTCCCCTTCTCCCTCTCCCTCCTCCCTCCTGGGCGATCCCGTGTTAAAAACAGGGTGGCTGCTAGCAAAGAGGGGAGAGTGAGGGGTTTA
>QLTV01002265.1:3235835-3267420 GCA_003457575.1 Thermophis baileyi | reverse complement strand
TCTTGATTTTCTTCTTGGAACAAATTAATTACAACACACAAGGTGATTTGTTGAAAGAAAGTGTGTGTTACATGGACATGTGTGTATGTGTGTGCGCGCGTGTGTGCATATGTGCACATATAGCTGTCAAAACTCCAAAAACAGGTCAAGTAGCTCTCGGGAGGTCAGTCGTAAATATTTGAACCGGCTAAGCAACCGGCCATTAAGTGAGGACCACTTGTATTTGGTTTGCCTTAAGGGTTCAGAGCTGTATGGAATCTGGTTTCCTTTAATCTTTAATTGCAAAAGGTCCGGATGCAGGAATCCTCATAGGGGGAACTAGGATCATGGCCACCTAGCCACGCCCACCCAGTCACATGACCATGAAGCCCCGCCCACTGTCACATGACCATCAAGCCACTCCCATACAGTCACATGGCTGCCAAGCCACTCTCACCCGGTCACATGACTGGCAAGCCACTCCCACCCAGTCACATGACCGGCAAGCCACTCCCACAAATTAAGCCACGCCCACAAAATTAAGCCACGCCCACAGAGTGGTAGTAAAAAAAATTGGAACCCACCCCTGCAGAACATGTGTGTCAGATGCTGTTCCATGTTATTGGCTACATATTCATTGGGGGGAGTTCATTCATTCATTCATTCATTCATTCATTCATTCATTCATTCATTCAATTTCTATAGCTGCCCATTTCAGTCAGTGGGCGACTTACAATTCAAAAAATATGTTACAATGAAAACACTAAAAACATTTTAAAATAATAAAAACAATGTACTCATTCATCCTTCTAAATCCATAAATAATTTAGGACTAATTGTACATAATTTCTCTTATGTATTCTTTCTTCTGCTCTATGATGAAAATCAGAAGTCCTGTTTCATGGTGCGCCAAGCATTGTCAACTCTGGTGCAGCATTGCATGCCATTCCCAAGTCACCATAACATCCCTGGTGGTTTTTGACTGTTCTACTAGATCCAACACAGTAGCATCCAGTGTGTCATTTTGATAAAGCAATGTCACCTGGTTGGGTCAAGGAAATAGCACCTCCTTCATGGAATACCCTCCCCAAAGAGATTCAGACAACCCCCAACCCTACTGGCCTTTAATGAAGGTCCAAAAGACCTGGCTTTTCCCCCAATTGTGAATGGAGTCTGCTGTGGTGTGTGTGTGTGTGTGTGTGTGTGTGTGTGTGTGTGTGTGTGTGTGTGTGTGTGTGTGTGTGTGTAATATATGGATCAGGCATTTGTTATAGTGACTCAGCGTTCTTCTTTTAACTTACGTATTTTGTTGCTATTGTTATTATGGTAAGTGGATAGTCATAGTTTGCTGAATGGATTAATAAATAATAAAAATTCATAGTTATTCTAGAGTTGCCATAAGATATATGTCTATGAATGCATGCGCTTATACATGCATATGTAATTAAAATAACAGTAAAAAGCAACAACATATTTACAGCAACAAAATGTTTCAAGACTTTTTTCCCAATTCTATGCTCCATTCTATTCCACTCTTCTTTGTCTGCTTGTTTTCTAGTCAGTAAATATTCCATGCATAACAAGCATTTTTAGTTCTCTTTGGACCGTTTGACATCTTTGTTCCTTACAGATGTTTCCCCGTATAATTAAAGCTAATTATACATGGTGTCCTTGAGTAAATATGTTTTCAGTGTATTATGATATGCGCATTATGAAAGCCTTTTTTTATTTCTCTAGAGAAAGAATTCCATAATTAAGATACAGCCAGAGAAAACAACTTGTCTGTGAACCAAAAAAAGTCTGATTGAAAAGGGGATCAGAATGCTGAGCTTGGTATACTGTAATAACCTTAAATTTCAAATTCAAAACAAAGTGAAAGATTTCTGTTTTATATTAACAACAACAAAAAACACCCTGTAGAATGGAAGCCAAAAGAAGGTTTGTTGAGATTAAGAAGAGATATTGGACATCTTTAATCTTTTCCTACCTCCACTCCCAGGTCTTGAATGAAACACTTTGCCCTACCTGGGACCAACTGCTGGTGTTTGACAATCTTGAGCTATATGGGGAAGCACATGAGATGCGAGATGACCCTCCCATTATTGTCATTGAAATCTATGACCAGGATACAGTGGTAAGAGAAGACTAAAGCCAGTGAGGCAATTGGGTCTCCATAGTCCATAAAATGAGACACAGGTTCTTTTTGTTTTACAGGTATTGTATAAATTCAGAAGCCCCCAGTAAGAATGTCTCCTGATAGTCCTCAGGATTATCATTATATATTCATAATTATTATATATTATCATTATATATTTCTTAATATAATGTAATATATTGCTCTTAGACAACTAAACTAGATAGTTAGCAGCAGGCTCAGGTCCAGGATCTTGCTTCTTTTAACAGCCCCATAATCCCTTGAGGGGTGGAGTCTGGGCAACTGAATGGAGCTAGCAGAGTGTTTACTGGCCGGATGCCCTTCCTGTCACCAATGCGGAGATTTGTTCAGCAGATATAATCTCATTGTGCCCAGAGAGAGAAATATCTGCCTCTACCTAGGATCGAACTCACAGCCTCCTGATTGTGAGGCGAGAGTTCCACCTCTAGGCCACCGCACCGCACCACTCCAGGTCCAGGATCTTGCTATATGTCTAAAAATGTTCATCAATGAAAAACAGCATCACTCCTGCACTGCTGTCCCCATATACATTTCTCCCAGGTAAATAGTAAACATTTATTTTTGAAGCGGAAATTAAAAGAGTAGCTTGTCTGGCTACTTTAATTCTGAACTTTTCATCAACTGTTTTTTCCCCTGAGGGTGGACTGGAGATCAAGATGTAAATAGTCTTGATGTTTTGAGCAAAATTTTCAACTGGTAGGCACACAGCAGTGGCCCTTTGGAGACCCTGGATTAGGATGGTGATTTCTGTATATTTTCAGGGGAAGGCTGACTTCATGGGGCGAACATTTGCCAAACCTGTGGTAAAGATGTCAGATGAGGAATATTGTCCTCCACGTTTCCCACCTCAGTTGGAATATTACCAGATCTACAGGGGTAACTCAACTGCTGGAGACCTACTGGCTGCCTTTGAACTCCTTCAGGTAATGGAATGAAGTGTGGTGTTTTAGACAGTGGTGGGATTCAAATTTTTTTTACTACCGGTTCTGTGGGCGTGGCTTGGTGGGTGTGGCATGGCTTGGTGGACATGGCAGGGGAAGGTTACTGTAAAATCTCCATTCCCACCCCACTCCAGGGGAAGGATACTGTAAAATCTCCATTGAAGGTTACTGCAAAATCCCCATTTCCTCCCATTTCCTCAGCTGGGACTCGGGAGGCAGAGCATAAATGGGGGCGGGGCCAGTCAGAGGTGGTATTTACCAGTTCTCCGAACTACTCAAAATTTCCACTACCGGTTCTCCGAACTACTCAAAATTTTCACTACCGGTTCTCCAGAACTGGTCAGAACCTGCTGAAACCCACCTCTGGTTTTAGAGTACAAATGGATAGTGTAAGGTCCGACCTCTCCTCATTCAAGAAAGTAAAAACTCTTGGAACTTTGGCATTTCAAAAAGGAACCTTGTATTGAACGGGAGTGATAGCAAGACAGAAAGAAAGCAGACTCTGAAGTTCCCTCAGGCAATGCAGTTAGGATAAAGGAATTAGAAACCCCTCCCTTCAGTCTGATGTGGATTCAGCCAATCTGCAGGTGTGGAGATGTTATTATAATGGCTGTCCTGAAAACGTGATAAGCAAATGTTCTCAGGGTCATCTTCCGCCGGCTTTCAGAGTGATACAACCCACATGGCCCTCCCTCCCCATACATTCCCCAAAAGGTGAGAAACTCTCAGGACAGCTAGGCACCAGGATAAAGGTTATAAAGTGAAAGGTTACAGGCTGTGAGGGGGTGAGGAAGAAAGCAATAACCAAATAATACATCCAGGGTCCCCCCCCCTTCCCCAGAAGAATGGCAGTATCACGATAGGAATCTGACATGCTGCCCTCCTTAGAAAAAAGGAAAATCCACCTGTAAAAAGAAAAGGAAAATGATAAGCAAGTTAATGTGGTTTGTTGGGGTATTGAAGGTGGAATTTCCTTAAAAGCATAGGGGCTGTAACATGTTTCATGGCTACCCATTCATTTTGAGATGGTGGTAAATGCTTCCACGCAACCAGGTATTGCGTGGAGCCATGGTGAGTGCAGGAGTCAAGAATTTCCTTAAAGTGTTGTTCCCCCTCTACCATAATGGGGACAGGAGGTGTGGGTGTAGGTGGTCTGAGAGAGGAGGTAACTTCTGGTTTGAGTAAGCTGCAGTGAAACACTGGGTGGACTTGTCTAAGTGTTTTAGGAAGTAGTAGTTCAACGGTCACCGGGTTGATAACCCTGGTAATGGGGAAAGGTCCTATGAATTTTGGTCCCAATTTCTTTGAGGGTTGTAGTGATTGTAAGAATTTAGTAGATAAGTAGACCTTATCCCCTATGTGGAATGGTTTTGGTTCCATTCTTTTCTTGTCAGCTTGAGCTTTGAATGCGGCTCTGGCTTCTTTCAGGGCTAGTCTTACTACTGGCCATGTGGTTTGTAGGTTTTTCATCCATTCCAAGGGAGGGGATGGTGGGTTCATCTATGGGTAATTCAGGCATAGTGGTGAAGTCTTGGCCTGTTGGTATCCGAAACGGGATGAAACCAGTGCTGGAGTGCACTGAGTTGTTGTATGCCATTTCAGCAAAAGGCAGAAGGTCAATCCAATTGTCCTGTTGGTAATTAATAAAACATCTTAAGTATTGTTCTAGAATGCCATTGGTTTGTTCCACCACCACCCCATTCGTCTGAGGGTGGTGGGAGGAGCTTAAGCCTGCTAGGAACCGCCCTCCAAAATTTGGAAGTGAATTGGACCCCCGATCAGAAATTATCCTTTTTGGGGCTCCATGAAGGTGGTAAATGTGGATTAGGAACATTTTTGCCAGTACCTTGGCTGTTGGGATTTTTTGGCAGTGGATAAAATGGGCCTGTTTGGAGAACAGGTCAGTTACTACCCAAATGACAGTATTTCCTGCACTTTCTGGCAGTTCGACAATGAAATCCATGGAGATCTCTCTCCAGGGTGCTGAAGGCTTGGCAACAATTTGTAAAAGTCAGGGGGATTTCCCTTGTCTTCTCTTCATTCAGGGTCCCCCACCTTCCCCAGTAGAATGGCAGTATCACGATAGGGATCTGACAGGATAGTATCAGGCTTGAAACCTCATTAGGGAAATTAACAGATTAACAGAGTTGGAAACGACCTTGTAGGTCATCTAGTCCAACCTCACACCCAAGCAGGAGACCATACACCATTTCTGACAGATGGCAGTCCAGTCTCTTCTTGAAAGCTTCCAGTGATGAAGCTCCCATAACTTCTGAAGGCAAGCTGTTCCATTGGTTGATTGTTCTCACTGTCAGAAAGTTCCTCCTTATTTCTAGGTTGAATCTCTCCTTGTTCAGTTTCCATCCATTATTCCTTATCTGGCCTTCGGGGGCTTTGGGAAATAGCTTGACCCCTTCCTCCCTGTGGCCGCCCCTCAAGTATTGGAACACTGCTATCATGTCTCCCCTGGTCCTTCTCTTCGCTAGACTATCCATGCCCAGTTCCTGCAACCGTTCTTCATCTGTTTTAGTCTCCAGTCCCCTGATCATTCTGGTTGCTCTCCTCTGCACTTTTTCTAGAGTCTCAACATCTTTTTTATAGTGTGGTGACCAAAACTGGATACAGTATTCTAGGTGTGGTCTTACTAAGGCTTTATAGAGTGGTATTAGTACCTCACTTGATCTTGATTGTATCCCTCTGTTAATGCAATTTAGGATTGCATTGGCTTTTTTGGCTGCCGCAGCACACTACTGGCTCATATTTAACTGGTTGTCCACTAAGACTCCAAGATCCCTCTCACAGTTACTGCTATTAAGGCTGGTTTCACCCAGTCTATATGTGTACTTTTGGTTTTTCTTGCCTAAGTGTTCATTTGCCTAAGTGTTCAAAATTCATTTGTTTCAGAGTTAATTCTGGGTGTAAAACATTCTGGGTGAGGGAAGTGGATGGGACCCAAATTGGGATGGGAGTTGTCCCCTGCCCTATCTGAGATATTTATTGGTAGTGTTTCATATTCTCTCCTAGCCCCCTCATCTCAGTTAAAAATATGGTGGATTTGGACAACAAAAGCCACTTACTTGTCTCACTGGATAAAATAGGGCACTTGTGAAAGAACAAGAAGCAAAATAACTAAGTAATACTTGCTATCAAGATAACTCAAACTTTTCTGAAGATGGATTGCATAGAGTAAGCCCTACAAATGGAACCCTCATAGGACAGGATCTTATAAATATGAAATGTTATTTCATTTCTGGAAATGGACATTTGCTTTTCCATCTTCTTTTTTACTTGAGAATAGGGTTTGTTTCATGGATCTGCCTATTTCTCTCTCTTCCCCTGTCCCTCTCTCATATCCATTTTCTTAGCTTCCTTATAATGAGAAAGGCAGATCTTGCTGGCAGTCACCAATCATTTGTGCTACAAATTAAGAAGCTTCTCAAATTGTCTAAGGCTGTTAAGATCGAACAAAATACTTGTTATGCCTTTGTGTCTCTTAGCCCAAGGATCTATTTGCATCATGCATTGTTTATCACTTGTTCCTTTTATTTTGCATCATTTGTTCTTTCCCCCGTAACAGCTATGCCATTGCTTATTACCAGCCCTTTTCATCCTTCAATTAACTTCTTTAAGTCCCAGATAAAATGTTGTAATTGGATTTTCTAAATTAGCTAGAAATGAAGCAAGAAGCACTAATGTAATTTCCCTAAAACAGAAGGGTGCGTGTGCGTGTGTGTGTGTGTAAGAGATTGTGTAGACCAGAGGTGGGTTCCGCCCGGTTCGCACCGGTTCTATAGAACCGGTAGTAACGTCACAGAGCTGGTTCTGTCGGCGCCGGTCCGTGGACGCCGCCATCTTTTTTGGGGGATTTTTTTTGGGGGGGCGGAATTTTTTGGGGGGGATTTTTTTTGCTTCTGCGTATGCGCATGCACATGGACATGCGCATGCACATGCGCAGAAGCTGAGTTTTTGGCACTGTGCATGCGCTGCCATCTTGTTTTCGGCTCTTTTTTTGCTATTTTTTGCTTGTTTTGCTTCTGCGCATGCGCAGAAGCTGAGTTTTTGGCAGCCACGCAGCGCGGGAGGAAGCGAACCGGCGGCGAGGTAAGTTAGAACCCACCCCTGGTCTAGACCCCCAAATCATAGGAAACTTATAAATGAAAAACCACCTTCTCGACAGACGATTGCATCATGTTTGCAAAGATTAAGAAGCTAAAAAAATAGAATCTCTCTCATATCAGCCTTCTATCTTCCAGATTGGATCCGCTGGGAAATCAGATCTGCCTCCCATCGATGGACCCACAGATATGGATCGGGGTCCCATCTTGCCTGTCCCCCTGGGGATTCGCCCTGTTCTGAGCAAATACCGAGTAGAGGTAATATGAATTATTTTGACAATTATTGGAGTTTGTAAGTATCTCTTTAGCACAAAATCCACATAGCAGACCATACTATAGGCACCCTCAATAAACTGGTGGTTCCCTTTGGAAAACTGTTTTATTTATTTATTTATTTGTTTGTTTGTTTGTTTGTTTATTAAATTTTTATGCTGCACATCTCCCCTATAAGGCAATTCTGAGTGGCTTTGTGAACTGTCAGAGGTATTATGTGGAATGAAGACTGGAGAAATCCCATTTTTTTACTACGAGTTCTGTGGGCGTGGCTTGGTGGGCGTGGTGTGGCTTGGTGGGCATGGTGTGGCTTGGTGGGCATGGCAGGGGAAGGATACTGCAAAATCCCCATTCCCTCCACACTCTGGGGCCAGCCAGAGGTGGTATTTGCCGGTTCTCCGAACTACTCGAAATTTCCGTTACCGGTTCTCCAGAACCTATCAGAAACTGCTGGATTTCACACCTGAATGAAGACATCTCTTGCCTTTATCTTCAAAAGCAAAGTTGATTACTGGGCACAGAATCACAATCTTCTCTATGTTTGTTTTTGTCTAGATTTTTGTATATATACTGTATGTCCCCACGTGAAGACTTTTGTTTTATTTTATAAGAAATAAAACAAAACGAGAGCTTAGAAGATATAATTACATATATACAATCATGAACAAAAGCATCATGGGAAACTTATGAATAGTAATTTAGCTGTGAGTCAAATAAATATCAAAGCAAGAATTTCAACAATTTAGAATATATTTTTTGAAACCTTTAACATTTCAGCCCTTGTTTTATAACTAAAGTAAATGGAGATTTTCCTTTCAATGCATGTAGGAGTTTTAGGCCAACAGTGTTCATTATGATGAAATTGGTCTATTATTTGTTAAGTTTCTTAAGGGGCTTCTTAAGCTTCCTGGTAACATTTCTTATATTGTCTTCTTATATTTCTTAAGCATGTATGTTAATTGGATTTGCATTGTGTGCATCCTTGATTTCTTTATCTTTTTGGTGTTTCCAATTACCTAACTATAACAGACTCCTCTTTTAATCTCTGATCCAACTTCCTTCTAGATTTTGTTCTGGGGATTGAGAGACCTGAAGCGAGTGAACTTGGCCCAGGTGGATAGACCTCGAGTGGACATTGAATGTGCTGGAAGAGGGGTCCAGTCATCTCTCATCCAGAATTATAAGAAAAATCCCAATTTCAGCACTTTGGTCAAATGGTTTGAAGTGGTGAGTTTTGCCTCCCTTCATGGAAGCAGCATAAGGAAGAAGGGAATTGAAAGGACAGCCCCGATGGCTCACAACAAAATCTAATCCAGCATTCTGTAGATATCATTTTGGATGCTCACAATGAGATGGCCTACTCCAGGGGTGGGTTCTAACTTACCTCGCCACTGGTTCGCTTCCTCCCGCGGTGCGTGGGTGCGCGTGCTTCGTGCGCACATGCGCAGTGCCAAAAACCCAGCTTCTGCGCATGCGCAGAAGCAAAAAAAACAGCTTCTGCGCATGCGCAGAAGCCAAAAACAAAATGGTGGCACCTATGGCACTGCCGAGATTGCTGGTTCATGGGCGTGGTCAACCGGCGATCGCTCCCAGTTCGGCGAACGGCGGGAAATTCCCCCTACCGGTTCTAAAGAACTGGTCCAAACCGGGAGCAACCCACCTCTGGCCTACTCCCACTGTTGCATTCTAACAACTGATATCCATGGAAAGATAGCAATCCCATGTCCTGTTCATCTCCTTATGCTTTCCCAGGGCTTCCTTCCCACCATATACTGGCCCTGTTCTCCATAATGTGAGCATAGTAAATGGCCTGAGGCTGAAATGTTAGACCAGGGGTCCCCAAACTTGGCAACTTTAAGACTTGTGGACTTCAACTCCAAGAATTCTCCAGCCAGCTATGCTGGCTGGAGAATTCTGGGAGTTGAAGTCCACAAGTCTTAAAGTTGCCAAGTTTGAAGACCTCTGTTTTAGACTATGAGGAATACATGTGCTCTTGCAATCTTTCCTAAGATTTTCCCATAGTGAAATGACATTGCAAAAGCATAACATTTGTGTAACCCTCACTCTCACTCCCTGGACAGTAGAATACTTGTAATTCAAGGACATCACATATTTATTTGACTACAATACTGAAACAATGTAGATTAGAAATCAGATTAGAAATATGAGTACATTTCTCATAAGACGTTGGTGGCCTAACCATGCCCAAGGCAATAACAACGTTAAGACTAACCAGATATCGGTCTGACCCATATCTATTTACTAAAGACTGGTTAAGTGGTCTTGGAAGCAGAAAATGTTTTGATGAGTTGCAGATTCAGCTGTGTACAGAGCTCACACTGATCACCCAATAGACGTCTTTGGCACAGAATCTGATCCTCCTTGGCTGCAGTCTTACTTTTACATACCTGGCAAAGGCCCCTGAGAAATAAGTAGGTTTTACATTTACTTAAGTCATGCATAGGGTTGTGCTGTTAATGCAGAATCTGCTTATAATTTTACTGCCAGAAGTGGTATGCAAATATTTATACTTAAAAATAGCCGTTATATATTAAAAAAAAAGATTCAGAAATGCATTTTATGTCTTGGAGCATTAATCTTACAGTAATAGCTTTCACATCTTTCAGCAAGAAATAGTTCCCCATCCCACCCCAAATTTAGATGTCATAATTAAATCTTAGATTTAATCTAAGTCAGTGTAGTCATATTCTAAATGTCAAATTCTTATGAAAATTTGGCAAACTTCATATTTGGCATAGATCGTATCATTCAGCACAGGGCAGAACACTTGATCAGCTGGTCAACAGCTCAACCAGGTTAGATACAGGTTAGCTATGACAAGATGACCTCTCTTGATAGCTGTTTGAGTATCCCCAAAATTCTGTTTGAAAGTATTTTAGCTCACTCTGGCAGAGATTCTTGTACATAAAGACGAGGAGAGCTGGCTAATGAGAACCAGAAAACAAACAATGGACTCTCCAAAGGTGTAGAGGATCTATTGAAACTTATTCTTCCCAGTCCCTTAAGCATTCAGGAACTGGGTTTGGAAATGAGAACAGACTTTTAGAGTTTTTCAGCAATCTAAACTAAGAACTCAACATTCAAAATAACGTACTTAACCAAAGAGGTAAACTCTTCAGAAGTAGGAGTCTGAAGCTTTCTCTTCTGCTTTCTCAACAATAGTCACAATAACGACTGTTTTAATGCCTCTGAGGAAGATTTTCCAGTTGAAGGAACCAGGTCTCTTTTGTGCCTCAATAGCTTGTTGAATCAAGGTCAGGCAATGTAAAAGGGTGAGGGAGTTTGTTTG
Source organism: Thermophis baileyi (assembly GCA_003457575.1). Lineage (NCBI taxonomy): Eukaryota > Metazoa > Chordata > Lepidosauria > Squamata > Dipsadidae > Thermophis > Thermophis baileyi. The sequence continues at coordinate 3,256,626 of QLTV01002265.1, read as the reverse complement.
TACAGGCCTGATGAGGTTAATTCAGCAGGTATTTTCTCTGGATATTTTGATCTGTTAACCTCTGGTATCTACCATCTTCCTCAACCTTCTTCTCTCACACCTACTCCTTTGTCAGAGCAGCGTTAATGCTCCATAGCATGAATCTACAGCAGTGGTTCTCAAGCTTCCTAATGCCGCGACCCCCGCCCCGCCGCCGTGACCCCCGCCCCACCCCCTCCCCGCACGCGCTGAGGTGACAAAGGGGGCGTGGCACCAAGATGGCGGGCTAGCGCACGCTTAGGCGACCCCTGTGAAAGGGTCATTTGACCCCCAAAGGGGTCACGACCCACAGGTTGAGAACCGCTGATCTACAGGTAGTCATATTCTGCTGCTGTGGTTTACCACCCAAAAGGTCTGGTGTTTTTCCTTCACTATTCTCATTAGAAAGTCCAATTATGTTGTGAACTTGGACTATATATATATAGTCATGCCGGCCACATGACCACGGAATAGTCATCAGACAGTGCTGGCTCTTCGGCTTAGAAACAGAGATGAGCACCGCCCCCTAGAGTCGGGAATGACTAGCACGTATGTGCGAGGGGAACCTTTACCTTTACACACACACACACACACACACACACACACACATATATATATATATACAGTGTGAATATACACCTAGTATATAAACTAAGTGAAATTATTTGAAAATCCTAAGAGCTATTGTAAGTGAGCATTAGCCAAGGTTAGCAGGCTGAAGCATTAGCCAAGGTTAGCAGGCTGAAGTTCTCCAGATGTTTAGACAACTCACTCATCAATGCCTGCTGGCATTGACCATGCTAGCTAGAACTAATGGGAGTTGAAATCCTAAACTTCTGGAGAGCATCCAGGATGCCTATTTTAGTGATACAGACAATATATTAAGCTTGATAAATCCATAGCCTTTATTTAAAACACACTTATGTTTCCTCTGTGCCTCTTTCTTAAATACCAGAACCTGATCAAAATTGTATGACTTGTATTTATTTTTCTTTTCAGGATCTGCCTGAAAATGAACTCCTGCATCCACCCCTCAATATTCGTGTGGTGGATTGCCGTGCCTTTGGGCGTTACACCCTTGTTGGAAGCCATGCTGTCAATTCCTTACGGAAGTTCATCTATAGACCTCCAGATAAGAAGACTCAGCACTGGAGCACAGCAGGTAGGGAATGAAGAGGAATTAATGCTATGGGAATAGATGGCTGGAGAAGATCAATTGTTGGGCTGGTTGTCCTCATTGGCCAAGAGCGTGACTTATTAATACATTCAAAGTATCCAGATGATACTGTTAGAAGAGAATATTTGTAGCTCAGGGTTCAACTGTGGAGTCCTTGGTGCTCTCTGAGCATGGTTGTTTTCTTGCAGATGTTTCCTTACCAAACTAGATAACCTCATCAATGCACTGCACTGGTAATGATGAGGTTACCTAGTTTAGTAATGAAATGTCTGCAAGAAAACATCCAAGCTCAGAGAGCATCAAGGAATCCAGATGATAGTTTGCTGGCACAGAAGAAAATGGGAAATGTGAGGGTGAATGACAAAATGTGATTTAAGAAGATAGCAAGATAGTGAAGAGATTATGTTCAAATCTCACAACAGATAAGATTTCTAGATGAGTTCAGTCAACACTCTGATCTTAGTTGAAACAGCATTGAGCAAATTCAGAGTGTTAGGAGATATTGTCTTCAGCACAGTATGTGAATTGGTCTCTAATAGCAAAACATAATATAATTTATTTGTTCAGACATAGCAGATTATGGGAACATTTCAGAGGTGGGTTCCTCCCAGTTCGGACCGGTTCTATAGAACCGGTAATAACGTGGCGGCCTGGGTCGCTAGAACCGGCAGCGACCCAAGCCTGCCACGCCCCCGAACCAGTTCTTTCAGCGGCGCCATAGGCAACGCCATTTTGTTTTTTGCTTCTGCGCATGCGCAGAAGCTTTTTTTAGGCACTGCACATGTGTGAAGCGCGCCCGCGCCCGTGCGGCACAGCACTGAGCGAACCAGCAGCGAACAAAAGAAGAACCCACCCCTGGAACATTTAATTATATTTTGTTATTTAAAGTTTTAAGTGTTAGTATGTTAGGAGAGTCATCCTTATGTTATCTTTAAGAAATGAAGATGCTGTGTATCTGTGACTTTGCTTCCTCCATCTCATATGTGGCAATATTGATAATGTCTATACTTAATTTATTCCAATATTTGGCCAGGTGATAGCAGAATTAGAAAATCAGCTATATAATACAAAAAATTGTGGTGATAGATGAGTCCATCATAGTGACCCCATATATTCAATATTTGTGTGTGCTTCTTACTATTGTGAGGTGTTTTTTTAAAAAAAATCCAAGTTCCTCCACAAATTCTTCTACATTTTTTCAACCAGGTTTTCATTCTTCAACGTTATGTACTTTATCTCATCTTCAGACAACTTCCATGCTAAAATATTTCATATATCTGTGCTCTCTTTCTCTCTCTTTCTCTTTCCTGTGTGTGCCTATTATGCACTCTCTGTTTTTCCCCTATTTATTTATTTTCTGTCCAGCTAAACTTATGAACGCCTATGTGACTCTTGCAAATGGGGGGCCCTACTCTCACCCCACAGGTGAAATTGTGGTTAACATGGAGCCAGAGGTTCCCATCAAGAAGATGGAGACCATGGTGAAGTTGGAAGCGGTAAGAGGGATCAAGGATGAGTTACAGAAGTCCTAAAGGGTTTGATGCATGGCACCCAAAAGATTGAATCTCTGATCAGTCTTTCATTCAAGTAATGAAGTCTGGGTTTGCTCCTTTCCATCTGTCTTTTGTTTTTCTCCTTCTACTCATGTCCTTGTTGGAAAATTACTGTGGGTAATTTACAGTTCAGTTTACACTCAGCAAACTCCCAGAAACTATGGCTGGGTCTGTCCATGTGTTGTGAGAGTAAGGAGGTTTTATAATGTCTTCAGACTACTACTGGTAGTTGATATTCATGGATGTGCTCTGCCTTCTGCCTATCTATTTTACATATAGCTGTTACAGTCCTTACACTGTATGTTGTAGATCAGGGATCTCAAGACTTGTAGACTTCAACACCCAGAATTCCTTAGCCAGCCATGCTACAAGTCTTAAAGTTGCCAAGTCTGGAGAGCCCTGTTGTAGATCACTTTTGTATTTTTCTTCTTGGGCCACTGAATCTGGTCTTTTGGTTTACCTAAAATGATTTAGAGGCTTTAGTTGATTTGTGTGCCACAGTGATTTGTGTGCTATGGTGATGCCTTGTGGGTACAGTAATCTGTTCATAGTTTCTGAGATGGTTTTTATGTATGTAGGTTATCCTTTTTGTTGCTTGCATTGGTTGTAATGTAGTGGTTTGAGAGTCAAGCACTTTTTGATAAAGAGGTGTGGATATTCATTTAGATGGAAGATGTTGTATAGTTGGTCTGGGGTTTTTTTTTTCCCCCTGGGGTTCTGGGTTACTGTGATGTCTTTGTACTTATCTGAATTATGTCTTCTCCAGCTCCTGTTATGGAAAGCTGGATTGTTATTTTGGTAATGGAATACCTGGTTAATGTGGACTGTTTTTCAATAGATTCACATTTCTAATTTGCCATCATTTCCTCTGCTGATAAGAATATCCAGGAAGTGTTAGTAGGTTGTTTTCTTCTTCCCTTGTGAATTTTATTCCCTTGAAAATGTTGATTTTTTTCCCCTATAGTTGTTCCTTTTTATTATGAGGGTGTTGTCTGCATACTGGATCCATTCTTTTGGTTGTATCTTGCTGCGGTCTCTGAGTCCCAAGAGTGGTGATCTCATGAGTGTTCCTCTGATTTGCTGCTATATTAATTCATCAGTTGTGTTTTGTTTGCTTATACTCTTAAGCAAGGGTACCTTTTTGAGACGGAGAGCAGCTCTGGCCCTTATGAAGTCTTGGGGGAGTTACAGAAATGGGCAAAGATACTGCATACAAACCACACCCTTTCCCTCCCCACATAGATGGCACACTATATACTTAGAATTCCTGGGAAATAATACATGATTGAAGTGTGCCTCCCACACACCCCAACACATCCTTAAGTGAGCCTTAATTTTTTTTTCTTGCCTATTTTTTAATAGAAGAAAACAATGTTCTTATGAAAAACTGTTGGGTAGCAGATGTTTTAACCTGCTCCTTTTCAAGTTCTCTGTTTCCTGCCTGTGTGTGGTTCGTTCCCCCTATTAGAATATGCCATGTGCATTTTCTACATTTGACAAATCTGCCCCAAAACTCAATGAAGCATGATGCTTTTTTGCATGTGACAATTGGAAAAAAATGAAAAATAAGAGTTCTGTCTCATACTCAAATGCACAGGGCACACTTTCCATATGATAGGGTATCTGAGAAAGAAACCAAAGTACCTCTCCTCATAGCAACAATTTTAGAAATAGCAGTAAATTTAACTTCCAGGCAAGCAGTGGTCTTCTTCTTTTTTTTTAATATCAAAGTGATATTTCTGTACATATATTTAACCACATCTCCTCATCTGCACTTCGCTCCACCCCCCACTTATTGGGAAGTGGGGGTTAATTAAAAAACACAGTTCAATCAGGGAACATTACATCGCTCAAAACAACATGGAACAAAATGTTCAGTCCAAATTTCAAAACACAAAGGTTTTTATTTAGAGCTTTGAACACTTGAACCCGCTATTTTGAACTCAGAACTGTTACCAGATGTGCTCCCGAAACATGACTCAAGAATATCTCCAAATATACTGTATATCCACCACAGACCAAAAGGTGTATTCTAATGAATTGAGATCCAGTAATGACACATAAAATGTTCCAATTCCACTTAAAATATGTTTAATAACAAACCCCATTTAAATTTAGCATGTACAATTTGGGATTGAGGGGTGGTGTTTTTGTTTTTATTTTAATATGAATAACAAAAGTAAATATATAATTAATATTAATTATCTTAGTTGGGGAAATTAGCAATCAGTTTCTAAATACATCATGTGTCAACAGAAGGATAGTATCAAGACCATGTGAAGAGTTAGTACTGCTTTATACTGCCTTGGTAAGACCACACTAGGAATACTGCATCCAGTTTTGGTTGCCACAATATAAAAAAGATGTTGTGCTCTTGAAAGAGTGTAGAAAAGATCAACAAAGATGTTTAGGGGACTGGAGACCCAAACATATAAAGAATAGTTGCAGGAATTGAGTATATCTAGATCAGGGCTGTCAAACTCGCGGCCTGCAGGCCGGATGCATCACGCACTGGCCACGCCCACGCTCGGTTTAGCAAAGAGGGGGAAACAGTGGTGAAATCCAATTTTTTTTACTACCGGTTCTGTGGGCGTGGCTTGGTGGGCGTGGCAGGGGAAGGATACTGCAAAATCTCCATTCCCACCCCACTCTGGGGCCAGCCAGAGGTGGTATTTGCTGGTTCTCTGAACTACTCAAAATTTCCGCTACCGGTTCTCTGAACTGCTCAAAATTTCCACTACCGGTTCTCCAGAAACTGTCAGAACCTGTTGGATTTCACCCCTGGGGGAAAAGTCCCAATACATCATGTGATGACGCCATTACGACACGGGTTTGACAGCCCTGATCTAGATTAATGAAAAGAAGGACTAGGAATGACATGATAGCAGTGTTCCAATATTTAAGGGGCTGCCACAAAGAAGAGGGAGTCAAGCTATTCTTCGAAGCACCTGATGGCAAGACAAGAAGTAATGGATGGAAGTTTAACAAAGAGAGATCCAACCTAGAACTAAGGAGAAATTTCCTGACAGAACTGTCAGTGGAACAGCTTGCCTCCAGAAGTTGTAGATGCTCCATCACTGGAGGTTTTCAAGAAGAGTTTGGACAACCATTTCTCTGAAATGGTATAGGGTCTCCTGCTTAGGCAGGGGGTTGGCCTAGAAGATTTCCAGGGCCCCTTCCAACTCTGTTATTCTATAATTCTGTAAAAGCAGTGCTGTGAATAAAAGGATTTGTGGAGACTCCAGGTAGTCTTGTTTACCTGGCAGCTGAAAATGAGGCAAAAGTGGGGGCTTAAAGCTTCCATGCTGCATAGAGTCTAGTCAGAGGAATATATGAAAAAAAAAACTTGTTGGTTTGTTGCATTCAATTAAAGGGCAGAATAGCAATAGCAATAGCACTTAAACTTATATACCGCTTCATAGTGCTTTACAGCCCTCTCTAAGCGGTTTACAGAGTCAGCATATTGCCCCCAACAATCTGGGTCCTCATTTTACCCACCTCGGAAGGATGGAAGGCTGAGTCAACCTTGAGCCTGGTGAGATTCGATCTGCCAAACTGCTGGCAGCCGGTGATCAGCAGAAGTAGCCTGCAGTACTACACTCTAACCACTGTGCCACCGTGGCTCTTACAAATGCATAATCATGTCTTGGTACTGGGTTGAAAGTGTGGGAAGCTCCATTTCAGAGAAGAAATCTGGAAAGACAGGTAAAGCATTCAGAAGATTGCTTTTGTACAATTCCATTAATCTATCTCAAGATTAATTGAAGAAAGGCGGACTAGGTCTGATCCACAAGACAAAAAGCATTTTAATTATAGTGGTCAATGAAACTTTGAGACCCAATTCCTGCACCACTCTGTCTGTAAAAAATTAGATTGTTCTGAAATGTGCCTTGAAGCATAGCAAATTCTTTTTAATTGATGGGAGCAAATGATTTCCTCTCTGAGTTTTTCTCCTTTTTGCTATTCAAGTCAGGGACTCAAAACCATTGGCTTTCTGAATAAGGAGTAACTGATGTGCCAGCCATCAAAGGAGCTTCCTAGCCAGGCAAAATCTATAGGACTAAATGCATAATGGATGGCTGTGTATGGAACATTGTTTGGAAGAGTCTACCTGTCTAGGAAAAAAACAGGACCAGCAAGCATGATTGAGCATCCTGGTTTGGGAGTGCAGGTTGGATAAGCCCATCATCTCAGCAGTCTCTTTGCAAGCATTCCCACAATATGTTCTTAAAATGATAAATGTGTCTATCAGGCCAAAAAAGTTGGACTTCTTCCCCTTCATTGATTTATAACACTTTGGTTTCTCCAAAGGTATTTTTTAAAATCGAAGTGTTATGTGGGCATGAATTATATTTAAAGAACATTTATCACCCTTGGAAATGCTTGATCTTCCTGGTTACCTATCAGTACAGAGGCTCGTATTTTTTTAAACAAATGTAGTGCATGAAATGGGGCGGGGGGGGGGGAACATTGACAAGCCAATTTTATTCTGGTATTTAGGGAAGGGTGTGTATTCTGTTAGTCTTGACATATTTAGTATGACATATAGATCATCTCCACATGCTTTCCTAGTTTATTATTTCCTTTACCAGAGGAAGTTTCTTTTTTCTTTTTCACTTTCGTGAACATTAAATCCCCTTGCAAGACTTTTGTGCAATACAGACCTTCCCATCCCCCAGAATGACCTTTGATTTCTATATTACCCCTTGGGAGCCTTCTCCAAAGTCATAATGGGAAGAGTGCTTGCTTCATGCTTTTCCAATCGAACATTTTGGCAAGCATTGAAACAGTACATACTTTCAAAATGAGTGTCTTCCTGACAAGAGTGTTTTTGAGTTTGGCATGTTTTGCCCAGTGGATGATGAACAGCTGGATGACAAGAAAAATGGAGGGGTGGGAGAAGGGCAGGATACCTTTCCCCAACCAGGTGCCCTGCAGATGTGTTGAAGCCAGAACTCAGAGAATTCCTAGTCACTCTAAGATGAACTGCTGTTGTTCCAAAACATCTGGAGGGCATCCGATAGAGAAGACTATTCAAGAGACCTGAAGAGCAACTGGTAAAGAGTTTCAGAGAATCTGTGGTCCAGTGTTTGCCTATACGTGCTATAAAAGATTTGTGAATTGATGATCCTACATAAAGCATAAAAATAAAATCAATTTGTCATTAGCTATTCTGCATGTATGAATTAGAGACCTAGCAAAAAAATCTGGACAGAACAGTACCCTAAGCTTCTTCATCCATCTGTAACATTCCTTCCATTGATTTGGGCTGTGTGTTACCTTCCTTTTTTTTTTTTTTTTTTTTTTTGGTATCAGATATGTGCTTGGGCTTCCCCCGTTGCTCAAAGATGCTGTACCCCATGTCCAAGTAGGTGCACTGCAGACAGCAAGAACTCTCCCTCATTGTATTAACTCTCCCTTGTTTTTCCCCATTCCTTTCTCTGATGACAGAATTCTGATGCTGTTGTGAAGGTGGACGTGGTAAGTGACAGCTGTGCTTCTATGTGTCCTACTAAAATATCTTCTCTGGCATCAAGAAACAATTTATAGTAATATTATCTTCTTAAATTCAGGGAATAAGATGAAATTGCTCCCTTCTTGGAAGGCCTATATATAAGGAGAACAGACCGGTGAATATTTGAGACTGATAGATACTCACTGTTCTTCCTGAAGATTTGAGGAAAGTTTTTCCCCAGGTCCTTTGCTCTTATACACACACACATACATACACACACAGAGAGAGATCTCAAATTGATAGCTATTGTGCAGTGCAAATACACACACACACACAGACAGAAACACACACACAAACACACACTCACAGAGAGACTTGGAATTCTCAACATATCATAAATTGCAGCTTTAGTGTAATGAAAAAATGTTGGGGAGATATAGATACATATACAAACAAACACAAATATAAAAATGATTTTGGGCCATGGCAGCAGGTACTGCAATAAGTCAGTTAAAAATAAACTGATTTATTGCAGTGTCTGCTGCCATGGCCCAAATTCCTTTTTATATGTAGGTTTGTATCTATATGTATACTACTGTATATGTGTGTGTATCTATATGTATACATACTGTATATGTATATGTATATATGTGCATGTGTATAATTTTTAATTAAATATTTTTGCAAAGTTAGATGATGAACATGAACAAATTAAAAAGAAGGAAAAAGATAAAGCTAAAAATGACAAAAACAGTAGAAACTGAGAAACAAAAAAAGAAAGAAAGGAGAAATTTCCTGACAGAACAATTAATCAGTGGAACAACTTGCCTGCAGAAGTTATCACGAGAAGAGTACTACACTCCTCTGTTCACAACAGAATACCTTATGCCACCAGACTTGGAATTTTGGGCCTAGAAAAATTAGAACTACGCCACCTTCGATCTGACCTAAGTGTAACACACAAAATTATCTGCTACAATGTCCTACCTGTCAATGACTACTTCAGCTTCAACCGCAACAATACAAGAGCTCACAATATATACAAACTTAATGTAAACCGCTCCAAACCTGATTGCAAAAAATTCGACTTCAGCAACAGAGTGGTCAATGCCTGGAATACATTACCTGACTCTGTAGTTTCTTCCCCAAACCCCCAAAACTTTAACCTTAGACTGTCTACCGTTCACCTCACCCCATTCCTAAGAGGTCTGTAAGGGGCGTGCATAAGCGCACCATCGTGCCTACCGTCCCCTGTCCTAACGTCCCCATGTATTCGTAAAGTATCATGTACTCGTAACCATGCTTGTACTTCTTATATATTCACAATCATGTTTATACTTTGTCTGTAATCATATACACGCTTAAATAAATAAATAAATAAATAAATAAATAAATAAATAAATAAATAAATAAATAAATAAATAAATAAATAGTTGTGGGTGCTCCAACACTGGACGTTTTTAAGAAGATGTTGGATAACCATTTGTCTGAAGTGATGTAGGGTTTCCTGCCTAAGCAGGGGGTTGGACTAGAAGACCGCCAAGGTCCCTTCCAACTCTGTTATTCTATTCTATTCTAAGATGTCAAAGAGGAGGGAGGGAGAAGCCTAGAAGACGTATGAGATCTGTCTGATAAGCTAATGCCAGTGAGACAAACAATCCTGGGATAGATTGATCATTAGTTTCAATTGTGATGAGACACCTTCATAGGAAATGGCAAGTGATCAGAAACATCTAAAACAACAGTAGAAATGTGTTATTCTAGTCTAGTCTAGTCTAAACACTTAAAGAAGCAACTTCCAATCTTTTTACAGACATACTTAATGTCCTTTTTCCTCTTCAAAGTTACATAATATAGTTCCCTTCTCCCCATACAGTACTCTTTTCAATCAGTACATTCACCATTTATCCATTTTCTGAAAAAGTCCATCCAACTGCCCAAATTTATTGACTGAGTCGCACAAAATGCCTAACCTAGTTAATCAATTAATCAAGTTTCTGGATTTGCAGAATACATTGATCCATTCAAAAAATGAATTCGTTCTTAGCATATTCTAGCACCCTGAAGCCAGAGAGGCTGTAATTTCTGTTTGGAGAAGCTACAGAACTTCCATAAAATACATATGTTGGGTGGATTACAACTACAGTATAATCCTCCTATTTTACAAAAAGAAAATTAAGGACGCACAAAATGCTGCTGCTGGGGACTTCTAAAAAGGCACCAGGAATGCTACTGTACCAGAGGTGGGTTCCTACCAGTTCGGACCGGTTTGCCCGAACCGGTAGCAACCCACTAGTGACATCATGGAGCCGGTTTGATAGGTGCCGGTCCATGGATGCTGCCATCTTTTTTTTGGATTTTTTTTTATTTTTTTATTTTTTTTTTCTTCTGCGCATGCGCAGAAGCCGAGTTGCCGGCACTGTGCATGCACCGCCATCTTGTTTTTGGCTTTTGGGGGGGGTTGGGAATTTTTGGCACTGCGCATGCGCGTGCGTGCCCACGAGGCGTGGCCACGCGGCGCAGGAGGAAGCGAACCGGCGGCGAGGTAAGTTAGAACCCACCCCTGTACCGTACCTGTGACCCACAGGCCAAGAGAGCTCAGCTATTCTATAGAGCACTGTTTCTCAACTCAGCTGTTTAAGATGTATGGATTTCAAGTCCCAGAACTCCTCAGCTAGTGTTGAGAAACACAGATATACATGTATAAAAATTAAACTGTCTGGATTTTTCTGCATCGATTGAATGTGTCTCTTTAGAGTCTTTGGCAGAAATTTACTTTCCATTTCATACCTATCTGTCACTTCTTTTCCACTATCCTACAGTCAGAAGAAGAGAAGGAGAAAAAGAAGAAGAAGAAGAAAGGAAATGCAGAAGAAGTTGAGGATGAGGAGCCCGATGAGAGCATGCTGGACTGGTGGTCCAAGTATTTTGCTTCCATTGAAACTATGAAGGTGCGCAACTCACTGGCAAGCAGGACAGGTGCTCAGAAGGTTCTCATTTAGTTTATGGCCTGCAGGCCCTGAACTCTTTTAGATATCAGAGAAGGAAGAAGATCTCAGAAGTATCTAGCAATTCACCTGGCAATATTATCCAACTGAGATGAAAGACTATGTGAGATCCAGTCTCACATTTCATTCTTCATGGAGAAAACATACAAATTAATCCAACTCTGTATTCCTGATTATGAGATATACTTGGCCTTTCCAAATTTATTTATTTTTAAGGCATTGTTAAAAACAATCCCAAAGCAGTCTTTTTTTTTTTTAAGATTAGATTGGTTATGATATGTTTCTACTATTCTTTCCTTAGGAAAGAAAATTACTCCATTATATCCCTTCCCTCCAGACTTCATAGTCTACATTCTGAAGAACTATCTGAACCTTTATAGTACTAATCACCAATATTATAAGATAAGCTCAGTTCCATTCCTGTAATTCCATTGCATTGTCTATGAACTGAAGAAGCTTCTTGAATGAGAAGCAAAATGTCTTCAAGGAAAAACAAAGTCCAGTTGCCTTTTGAAAAAGCACCTTGGGACTTCCATTCATTGTCCTGAACCTTCCAGTTAAAGGGTAAACATAGGTCTCTCCAGGACTGGAGATGGCATGATTTTTGTCATGCCACAGGAAGTGTTGCATTTGAATTCACCTTTCTCTGTATTTGTGTAGTCTGATAAATGATTACCGTCCATGTGTTGAAAGAGAAATTGTGCTATATTTAACCACCCCATTGGCTAACCTTCATTTTTCTAGTTACTTCAGCAGCAAGAGGCAGCTGCAGCAGAAGCCGAGGAGAAAGAAGAGATGGACACCACTGAAGGTAAATGTTTGAAAAGTAGGAAGACAAAGAAACAGGAGAGGAGATCTTGTGATTCTTCCCTTACAAAGAAAACTCTAACAATAAGCAGGAAAAACATTATTTTCACTGCAGCTCTTTAATAAGGAAGCATCTCACCTGTTGATTGATTGTCTGTTACAGAACAATTAAAGACCAATACATAGTAATATTTAGCAAGTCCCTATATTGAGAATGGGATATGGTGCTAAAGTAAGTACACAAGAAACTGTACAGAAGGACAATATCCTGATGAGGATATATAAAGATTTCCTCTGAGGAGTATATGGGAGCTCATGGGAGTTTATAGAATAACACTGCTTAAATTAGTAGAAAATATGAAAAAGTATCCTTCCCCCCATATATCGGCCATACTTTTTTCATAACAGCCATTTGCCATTCCAAATTTCCCTCTTAATCTGCTGTTGTGGCCAAAACCTGGATCTCTAAAGTAACCAGATCACTTTGAAGATAGAACCTAATTTTAAGAACCGTGGTGGTGTAGTGGTTAGAGTGTAGTATTGCAGGCTAACTCTGCCCATAGCCAGGAGTTCGATCCTGACCAGCTCAAGGTTGACTCAGCCTTCCATCCTTCCGAGGTCGGTAAAATGAGGACACAGATTGTTGGGGGCAATATGCTGACTCTGTAAACCTCTTAGAGAGGGCTGTAAAGCACTGTGAATATATATAAGTATATAAGTCTAAGTGCTATTGCTATTTACATGCATGCATGCAAGTAATAATACAGTATATATTGGACCCCCTCAAAGCTTTAGTACTTTATTGAGTGGCTATGAGCAAAAGCAGAACCAGGCTTTATATACCTTGGACCCATTATATTTCATGGAAAAGAAAGGGGGGAAGGGGGGAGGCAGAAATAGTAAAGACAGCATGATATAGGAATACTGTAGTTAAACACATCCATGTGACTTCATTGCTTATCCCTTCCTATTAGGTCAGCATGCTTTGAGGTATGGTCAGTGAACAGAAGCAATCTAGTTTACTAGGCCACAGGTTTCTGATGATTCTTTCCCCTGTTGCCGCTTGTTACAGAGTGCCATAGGGTAATTGTGTTGATTGTAAGTAGAGCAACAGCTGATGATGCCAACACCTTGTTATTCTTACCTAAAGGGGGTGTCAGCCATGGTATCTTTTCTCTTGATTTGGTTCTGATTCTTGCATTTTCTACCTCTGTAAATCCATTCACTTCAACTCAAATTATTTATGGTACTTATCAGTTCAGGTAATGAAATGTCTGTCCAATAAGAAACCACAGGGCCAGAGGTGGGTTCCTCCCGGTTCGGACCGGTTCGCCCGAATCAGTAGCAACCCGCTGGTGACGTCACGGTGACGTCACGGATCTGGTTCGGTCGGTGCCAGTCCGTGGACGCCGCCATCTTTTTTGGGGGGGATTTTTTTTTTTAAATTTTGGGGAATTTTTTAATTTTTTTTTCTTCTGCGCATGCGCAGAAGCCAAGTTTCCAGCACTGCGCATGCGTCACCATCTTGTTTTCGGCTTTTGGGGGGGGATTTTTTTTAATTTTTTGGCACTGCGCATGCGCGCGTGCGCGAAGCATGCGCCCGCTTACAAGGCGTGGCCACGCGGCATGGGAGGAAGCGAACCGGCAGCGAGGTAAGTTAGAACCCACCCCTGCACAGGGCCCCAAGAATACACTGAATATTCATAACCAGCACAAGGTGCTTGCTTGCATAATTATTTCAGGGCTGGAAACTAGATCAGTATTGCAAACTTTACTTTTTACTAGCTCATTTTTCTGTCAGCTTTCATGCATGCCATTGGCTGATTTTTTGTTTTGTTTTTTATCTCATGCCTTCCCTACCACAAACTTCTTATTCTTGCCATCCATATCTGCTGCTCTTCTCTGGAAGCTCAGAAGTGAGACTTGATGACTCTCCTATGAAAGGCTCAAAAGCCCAAGGAAAGACCAAAGACAAAGTCAAATTATCCAAAGAGGACAAGAAGAAAAAACAGCAGCAACCGCAGCCCGATGCCCCTGAAAAGAAGAACAAGCAGAAGATTGACGAGATGAAGGTGAGCTGTTCCTATTCCTAATCCCAATTAAATGAAAAGCATTTTATCCAATTGTAATGTTTTAGCTTTGTATTTTTAGTCCTTTTTTTTTTTCTGGTCAAGTCCCTTTGAAATGAAGGGGAGCTCTACAAGAATCCAAAATGAAGCATCATTCAGAATTCAGCTCATGTGTTCTGGGAGAGGCCAGTTTCCCAAATGAAATCCAGCATCTATTACTGCTAATCAGAATAATTAACAATTAGCAGGCAAACCTCCCTTTATTCTAGGTGTGCTGAAATGTAGTAGTGCATGCACAATGGATAGACAACTCTTATCATGGACTTCGTCAGTGGTCCTTTGATAACCCCTTTGCTCTATAAAGAGCATGCCTGTGATGCTACACCATCACCAAAGGGAGCAGGGTCAGAATTTACGCCATGTGGTTTGCAGAATGTCATTAAGTATAAAGTGGAGTGCTTTAAGATGTCGATAATATTCCACTTGTAGGGCTGGCCAGCCCTAATGTGCATTCTGAAGGATTGAAAATCTTATCTCTTTTCATCTCCAGAGAGTTGAGAAAGAGGAGTCCTTGGTGCTCTCTGTGCTTGGCTGTTTTCTTGCAGATGTTTCATTATCCAAAATTGGTAACATCATCAGCGCTAGTGACATACATGACTAGCTGATGATGTTACTAATTTTGAGTAATGAAACATCTGCAAGAAAACAACCAAAGTCAGAGAGCACCAAGAACCCTTTATTTCAACCCTGAGCTTCAAATACTAATACAAATACTAATACAAATAAGCTACTAATACTAATACTTTATTAGTTGAGAAAGGCCCTCTTCTGAAATCCTGTAGACTTTCTATGAGTCAGTGCAGCCAGCACTGAGCTAAGTGGTTCAGGAGAAGGCATTTCCCATAAACTTCCTTCATGCATCATTCAGTAATGCAACATTGGAAACCTCTGGACCAGTCATTACTGTTTATATTTCTGCCTAACTTTTTGAATTCCAGATTACATGGTCATGTTCTTAAAATGAAAACAGTACATGACTTGGTGTTATTAGAATTTACTGCCCTCAAAAGTACTATCAAAGCATTTACAAGGATAAAAATATAATCAAAAAACCCAAGTTAATTCTTGTCCTAAAATTGCAAAATAAAGGAAAGGCCTATTTTGTAATATTTCCTTGTGGTACTTAGTTTTGACAGGCTAAGAGACAACATATTATTTTCTTTGAATGTCTTCTTGGAACAAGATATTTTAAGAGAGAGAAAAACTGTTGTTAGGTAGAGAGAGGAGTCTTCTAGTAAATCTACCATTCCAGTCAGAAATTCTGAAGAAAAGGAATGTCAACCTAACCTCCCACCTATCTCAGTTCTGGGGAGATTTCAATCATATACAAAATTGGTTACAGTTCCTTTTGTTCATCCATTTCTTCACTGCCTTTCAGCCTTCTTTTCCAGATGTTCTGATAGGTCATGCTGGTTGAAGATGACAACAATTATACTCAATACATCTAAAGGCTACCACATTGAATACAGCTGCTATAGATTGTCAGTGTATCTCTACTGCAATGATTAAATAGGTTGACCTCATTTTAAAAGCTTTTCACATTCTTTGCTTCATTATTCTTTTATTTTATTTACAAGGAAGTGTGTTTCTGCAAAATAAAACACACACACACACACACACACACACACACACACACACACACACACACACCTGCAGTATCACAGTGGAATTCTGTATTGTGTAGGTGCTATTCATCAGTGATGAGAATGGGGGAAAAGAAGATACAAATGAAACAAAATAAAACTTGGGGCAACAATTATATTTTGCAATGTCATAAATGATGATAAAAATATTTATGACTTTCAGACTGGCGAGAAAACTGGAAAAGAAATAGGGAAAAGAGATCTCATCAATTTGGGTGGTTCCGTTCTTGCATATTATTGTATGCTTACAGATGTTCTCCATATATATATTTTTAATTAAAAAGGATCAAGGACCACATTTTGAAGCTGGTAGTGGGCATGTCTGTGCATCATGCCTCTTGCGTTAGCAAAATATCTTAATTTTGACCAATAAGTACTATTGCTTCTGAATAAGTCAAAATATGTGATCATAATAGCCAGAGGCCCAAA
Source organism: Thermophis baileyi (assembly GCA_003457575.1). NCBI lineage: Eukaryota > Metazoa > Chordata > Lepidosauria > Squamata > Dipsadidae > Thermophis > Thermophis baileyi. The sequence continues at coordinate 3,240,407 of QLTV01002265.1, read as the reverse complement.
TTATGTTATTTGCTCCATACTATCTTAGGTGTATCCCAAAGAACTGGAGACAGAGTTTGATAATTTTGAGGACTGGCTGCATACTTTTAACCTCCTTCGTGGGAAGATTGGAGATGATGACGACAATTCTGCAGATGAAGATCGCATTGTGGGAAGATTCAAAGTGAGTGTGAAATTCCACTTACTTACTTCCAATTTCATTAATCCTGGTAGACTACTGGCAAGCCAGAGAGGCAAAGAAAGGATCTGATTTCACTCCTCTTTTGACTTGAACAGAGAATGTGTTCAGTTAAACTGGTCTTGTTTTAAAAGAAAGATAAAGGGGATTTAGCAAGATAATAGAATAGAATAGAATAGAATAGAATAGAATAGAATAGAATAGAATAGAATAGAATAGAATAGAATAGAATAGAATAGAATAGAATAGAATAGAATTCTTTATTGGCCAAGTGTGATTGGACACACAAGGAATTTGTCTTTGGTGCATATGCTCTCAGTGTACATAAAAGAAAGGATACATTTGTCAAGAATCATGAGGTATAACACTTAATGATTGTCATAGGGTACAAATAAGCAATCAGGAAACAATCAATATTAATATAAATCGTAAGGATACAAGCAACAAGTTACAGTCATACAGTCATAAGTCATAATTAATGGAATGAGTGAAAAGATGGATAGATAAATCAGGAATGTTAATCCAAATTAAAGAAGAGAATAAGTCTTTGGAATGTTATTTATTCTCCGATATATACACAGTGCAACCCTTCTTGCCTTTGCTTTGGGTGGAGAAAAGTGTGATTTCTCTTGTTTACACTAGGGGGGAAATTGCTCTAATCATTCTCAGCAACCCCATCAGTCAAACTTGCATCAGAGCATTTGCAGGTTGCAAGAGCAAAATATGCAATATGTGCTCATTGTCATGACGCCAGTTCAGCACTAAGGAATAATTTTTTTCACTAACTTTGCTGAGTAGGTAAATATTTTGTCACCATTCCAACAGCTGAAAAAATAATGTCTCCTTAAATACAGCTCTCCTGTGGAAATCATACATTTTTGTAAAATTACTTATTTATTACATTTTATCTTTTTTTTTTAGTTTAAAATATTCCCAAGTGTGATGTAATTCCATTAGAGCCACAAAAACTTTGATTCCACTATATTGTTGAAAATTTAAAGTATCAGAAGACACTGGTGCTGTTGTGTCACAGGCCTGGTGCTGTTGCCAAAACCTAGATGGACTGTTAATTGGGCTAAAATTATGTCTTCTCATTCCCAGGGGTCCCTGTGTGTTTATAAAGTGCCTCTTCCTGATGATATCACCAAGGAGGCTGGATATGACCCTACTTTTGGCATGTTCCAAGGAATTCCAAACAATGATCCCATCAATGTGTTGGTCCGCGTCTACATTGTGAGGGTGAGAACAAGTGAGATACATCTTTCAAGGCCATTTTGTTCTCATATCCATTCCAGCTCTGAGCACTGAACTTTTCCTCTTCTGAAGGTTTAGACTTCCATGTTTTATCTAGAAAGTCTCAGCCTTGGTTTGTTCTTTGCTATTGAGTACTGACTCCCCAGATTTTAGGAATAATGATTTGCTGCTATGCCTTCCCCTGAATAATTAGGAACAGGTTTTATAAGCTTGTGGGGGTGGGGGGAGGTAGGGAGAAGAAGGAAATTAAGAAAAAGGGCCCCAAGAATCTCTGAAATATTGCAGTGCTGTTCACCTGAGGACTAATAAATGTATGCTATTTTGCTGGTCCCTATACACATGTTTGCTCTCTCAGTGGGGTTCATGTGCTAGCTGATTATTGGGCCAGCTAAAGAGAAGAACGTCCTGATTGGTGGCAAAATTTTGAAGTTCCAGTTCTAGAGCAGATGCAGAGGTGGGTTCCTGCCGGTTCAGACCAGCTCTATAGAACCGGTAGCGGGAATTTCCCCCCGCTCGCCGAACCAGCAGCGATGGCCGGCTGGACACGCCCCCAAACCGGCTCTCTCGGCGGCGCCATAGGCGGCGCCATCTTGTTTTTTGCTTCTGCGCACGCGCAGAAGCTGTTTTTTTCTTCTGCGCATGCGCAGAAGCTGGGTTTTTAGCACTATGCATGCGCACGCAGCCCACACAGCGCGTGAGGAAGCGAACTGGCAGCAAGGTAAGTCAGAACCCATCCCTGAGCAGATGTGCCCTAAAGTCTGATATGTTTGACTGCTAAGGATTTTTCTTTCCCAGCACTCACTTTTTCTAGGCCTCTGTCTCCTAACTTCTATACTTCTTGAGAAGCCCAAAGCACTCCATCTAACTGGCCAGCCAAAGAGGTAGAAGAACTCCTTGTGTCCCTATCAGAACTGCTTTGTCAACTTAACACGTTATTTAATTTCTAGATCACCCAAAAACCAAACTGATGTGTAGTGAATGAAAATGTATTATTAAAGCAGTAACATGAAAATCAGGAGCAGCAATTATCTTGAGTAATGAAAACAGCATAAAATCACAATAAAAATTAGCAGTTTTAAAACAATTAGGTTTTAAAAACACTAAATTTAACATGTTTGAGAGACTTAAAAAGGTATTTTCGTAACACTAAAAGTACTAGGTGAAACTTTCTGGGAAAAGTTCCTTTAGAGCAAGGTACCCCAAACTTTTCAGCTCATCGGCCCCCTCATGAAGTTTCGGATTGTTCATCAATCCCAAACTTTTATTGTATGAATATAATTAAATACTTATTTAATAAATACTACAAATAATAACAACAACAACAACAGTAATGGATAGTCCCATCAACCCTTGAGGGTTGACATTGATCACTTTGGGGAGCTCTGCCTTACAGGAAGTACCACCACTGAAAAGTTTTTTTTCTCTTAATTGTTGGTTGACTTCCCTTCCAGGCTACTGATTTGCATCCTGCTGACATCAATGGCAAAGCTGACCCTTACGTTGTCATCAAACTGGGAAAGACAGATATCAAAGACAAGGAGAATTACATCTCTAAACAGCTGAACCCAGTCTTTGGAAAGTAAGAGACGCCCCTGGTGAACCAGAATGAGTGTTAAATACTAGAGGATTACATGGAATCCAGTTAAGGCATTTAGATGTTATTTGTGTACTTAAAAAAACAAGTTACTAGATGCTACCATGAAAAATAGGAGCACATATGCAATGGCATCGGTTTAATGAACTAACTTTAGTGCAGCCCTGAATTCTCCAAGTTTTTGTTTTTTAGTTTTTAGTTCTACATTTTCTTGCTCATTTTAGCCATAAACATACCTCAGGAACAAATTTTCTTCAAAATAGCCAAAGGATGTCTTTTAGGTTTCTGCATAAGACTCTCCATTTCGTGGAAAAGTTGATCCCATTTGCTGTTGTTCCTGTTTCCCCCCGTATAGATCCTTTGACATTGAGGCTACATTCCCTATGGAATCCATGTTGACGGTGGCTATTTATGATTGGGACTTGGTGGGCTCAGATGATCTGATTGGTGAGACAAAGATAGACCTGGAGAACCGGTATTACAGCAAGCATAGAGCAACATGTGGCATTTCTTGGAACTATGCTCTGTAAGAATTGTTAACCTTCTCATTATTTTAAAATGTTAAAAAAATAATGTTAAAACAATGTTCTAATGATACTCCCAAAAGCCAGCCCTTTCTCACCCAAAGTATGGACCTACCTTTTAATAAGAAAATACCTATCTCTTTGGGAAGATATAAATCCCATCTCTGACTTTCAAACCTGCCTATACTGTATCTTAGGAAGTCTTATTGATCAGACTGCCATATGAGTTTGAGTATTTTAAGAAACAAACATATAACGTTTTTAGGAATAAAGGAAGTTCTTTTCATCAAGTCATACTATTAGTCATATTAATCCAACACTGACTGCTCATGATAGATAGAAGGGACAGAAAAAAAATCTGTCTAAAATCTAATAGGATTTTGGCACATATGCCCTAATTCAACAGATAAAGCACTTGCTTTGCATGTTGGATGCATTAGCTGTATCCCCTCTGTCTATCGTGTGGTCAGCTGAGGTAAGTAGTGTTCAGATGCAAGCAAGAATAGTGTTTCAGATCCAGATATAGCCCACTTGTTTAAGATGAGGTCTTGGTCTCATTTGTATATCAAGAAATACTTCTAGGGTCAAAAATCATTCTTTCGCTTATTAATGCAATCTTATAAAACAGCATCCTGATTTTAAAAGAGCATCTGTTAAAAGGCGGGATTACAAATTTACAGACCTGAGGACTTGATCTGACAATCTTTCTCTCCACAGCCATGGATATAATATGTGGCGAGACCCCCAAAAGCCTACCCAAATCCTGTCCAAGCTTTGTAAAGAAGGAAAAGTTGATGGTCCCCACTATGGCCCTGGAGGCAGAGTGAAGGTGACCAATCGAGTCTTCACCGGCCCCACTGAAGTAGAGGATGAAAATGGTAAGTGCTGAAAATCAAGGCACTTCAATGATGTATGAGTTTATGAATAGAATAGAATAGAATAGAATAGAATAGAATAGAATAGAATAGAATAGAATAGAATAGAATAGAATAGAATAGAATAGAATAGAATAGAATGGAATA
>QLTV01002265.1:3201716-3228619 GCA_003457575.1 Thermophis baileyi | reverse complement strand
ACAGTTAGAACAATTAATCAGTGGAACAGCTTGCCTCCAGAAGTTGTGGGTGCTCCAACACTGGACGTTTTTAAGAAGATGTTGGATAACCATTTGTCTGAAGTGGTGTAGGGTTTCCTGCCTAAGCAGGGGGTTGGACTAGAAGACCTCCAAGGTCCCTTCCAACTCTGTTATTCTATTCTATTCTAAGATGTCAAAGAGGAGGGAGGGAGAAGCCTAGAAGACGTATGAGATCTGTCTGATAAGCTAATGCCAGTGAGACAAACAATCCTGGGATAGATTGATCATTAGTTTCAATTGCGATGAGACACCTTCATAGGAAAAGGCAAGTGATCAGAAACATCTAAAACAACAGTAGAAAACGAAGTGGGCATATCTAGAATTTTCTGTTAGCTAAGCAAATGGCTTAGTATAAACTTTTTCTGCAGAATATCTAAGTAACTCAGAAGCAACTCTTGGGCTGATCCTGGAGGGAGAATACTGGTCTCTTTTTCCTTGATCCTTCTTATGGTAGATCATCACAAAAGGCTCCAGAATAAGAAGATTTTTGACTCTTAGTTTTAGGTGGTTCCAAAAAGGACAAATACAACACAAAACAGTAATGGGTTATGTACTCAATCCTATTTAGAATTTTTTCTACTTAAAAAACATTCCTCTTAGTAATTTTGGATTTTCTCTTCCATATTTGCATAGCCCAATGCCATGTGGTCTCCAGACATTGGAATAATAATAATTTTTAAAAAAGCCCAGTCACCTGTTGTACAACAGAACAGTTTGAAGATTTCTGCTGGTGAATTCATGATGGTGCAGTGATTTGATTGTTAGAGGGCAGGGGAATCACGTGCCTTCCATTCAAGATACAGCCTAACATTTCACAGATGTACTTTTACACCTTCCCAATTAGATGCAATACACACACGCGCGCGCCTTGGAGTGAATTGTAAAGGGTGATTTTCTTCTTTCCGACTGAATGTGGTGTGTTCTTGTCTTCTGCTTTTCTGCATGGTTTGGGATATCGAAGCGGTAGTGTGGGTGTTCTGCTTTTTGTGAACCACAATTCTCAGTCAAGAGGCGGAGGCCTGGCTTGGCAAAGAGATTGTGCGGATGGGAGCATTGAACAAGAATAGCTTGCTTCTCTATTGCATGCTTTGGAGGATGGGAAGAGCATTTTGGACAATCATTTGGGGACATGTCAGGCAAAGCCTCTTATTTGAGCAGAAATAATCTCACCACAATGGAACAATCAACCTCACAGAGGACATGGTCTGTTTTCAGCTGTATCAAGCAGAATCATTCAAATGCTCAGCATGAAACTCCTGGGGAAATCTATGAAATAATTTGGGTATAATGGCAGAATTTCCTGATATTTGACTGTCGTTTCTGAAAACCATCACAAACTCAACACTGGTAATAAAGGCAACATTTCAAGGCTAAAGCTGAAAAATGGCTATTTTTAGCTTCCAAGAATTTATCTGGACGTTCAGAGGGTTGTTTGTATGGGAAGGCAAGGTTGTTTCATAATTAAAATATCAACACTACTGGTATCCCCAAATGAATGTTGTTCCTTGAATTCCAATGGGAAATGTTCTTGACATGTGCCACGACAGGCAACCCGAGAGAAAGAAAAATTACAGAAAATACTTCCTTTCTATCTCCATTCTCTGCTTAATAGAACAATTCCAAATTATGCAGAATCGATTTGAATTCTACTTAACATATAAAAAATTCGCTTTAACATTAAGCAATGCAGTCATGTTGTGAAATAACAATTTTACTGCCTTTGTTCAGAGTACTGCCAAAGTACTCTCTGGGTCACTTAAACTTCTAAAGACTCCTCCATTTTGAGGTCTTTGCCACTACTTTTTGTCACTTACAACATGGAATCATACTCGAGGAGAAGACTTTTTAATCCAGTATTCCTCAGTCTGTTTCGTCTCGGTGAGATAAGTCAAATCAGGAAACAGACACTTCAGAGATTACAGGAATGCAACTCTATTGTTGTAGGGTATAACAACAGAATCTTAAAATCTTCTGAATTTCTTTCTTACACTTTCCATTTAATCATGATTATGATTTTTTTTCTCCCTTTGTGGCTCATCTGTTCTTTCACTAAAGTTATACCTATATTCCATTGGTTCCTTTTAAAAGTATTTGGTTTGCATTAGTCATTGCCCATTATCCTGCTGGCTGTGAATGATGGGACTTGCAGTCCAACCCATAGAGAAGGTACTAAATTGGAAGTAGATTCACTCCACATCCTCATGGTCTCCTCCGTCTCCCTGCAAACAAAGCTCTCCATCTTCCCAAACTATATTTTGCCATCCCTCTCCACTGCTGATTGAGTTGACCCAAAATGAACTCAATCATTCAATGATATGGCTGGTCCCCCCCCCCACCAATCTCATCTTTTCTTCTGATCAACTTCCTTGTTTTTGTTCATGCAGGTGGTTGAAGGGCCAGCAAGAAGACAAACAGGATACTGATGTCCATTACCACTCACTGACAGGAGAGGGCAATTTCAACTGGCGCTACATCTTTCCTTTCGACTACCTTGCAGCTGAAGAAAAGATTGTTATTTCTAAGAAAGAGTCTATGTTCTCCTGGGATGAAACTGAATACAAGATTCCAGCCCGACTTACATTACAAGTGTGGGATGCTGATCATTTTTCTGCTGATGACTTCCTTGGTATGTCGGAGGCTGTGATTGCTGATCAGATTTAACTTCTGGAAGGCAGATGTTCCTGGATCAGAAATTCAACTGAAACTGAAGATGGGCTGGCATAGGGGATGATGGATAATCCTCTCAGGAATAAGTAATAAGCAGAGTTTATTAAGACTGTGGGGATGTCATCAGTAGTTTGTTTTATCAAACTGCACCGATTAAAATGAAGATGACATACATTAATCTGAGACTCATTAATTTTAGTATTTTGGAATGTTCCTTTAAAAATAGAAGTGGGCCTTATAAATCCCATGCTCCTTTTCAACTTAAAAGTTGAGCCAAAGAAACATAGAAGATTATAATATTCTGATTTATCTCTAGCAGCCCTTGTCTCACAGCTAAGGGAATCTTCAATATTCTTCCCTTCTCTTCATACTCCCATAGGAGGCATTGAGCTTGACTTGAACCGCTTCCCGCGTGGTGCTAAGACAGCCAAGCAGTGCAGCATGGAGCTGGGAACTGGTGAAATAGAGGTGCCCATGATCTCTATCTTCAAGCAGAAGAGGGTGAAGGGCTGGTGGCCCTTTTTGGCTCGAAATGAGAACGATGAAATGGACATGACGGTAATGTTGATGTGGGAGACCTGGCATTGCTATTTAAAGGAGAGAGAGAGAGATGAGAAAACCTAGAGTCAAGACAATTGGAAAAAGATTATTTTAGATTGTAGGAGTGAAAGGGAAAGTCCCTAAACAGGCCCAGAGAAACGATAGGAAATTATGAGATAAGCAATAGCTCACAAGTAAGGACAACTCACACAGGATAGATGAAGGAATGGAGCATTCCTTGGGTTGTGTGACTTTATAATAATAGCTCAGTGCTTCCTTCTAATTCTTCATGTTGATGGGTAGGTGTTAGGGATGAATATGGTAGAGAGATGAGCTTGCTGGAGACATGCATGCTCTATTACCAAATCAACAAAATACCTTAAGTCGACAATAAGCAGATAGCATTTGTAAGCAGCTCAGACATTCAGAGAAATATAAGAAAGGGGAGGAGGTGCATAATAAGACTTGCAAGATTTGATGTCAGTGCTACTAGGTAGACCACCAAACCAAGACATAATCTCCACAGGAAGGATAACACTAATTTTATTGAGATGGGCTATATTAACAGGATTTTACAAGTGTCATTGTGCTGTACCTCCTCCCCTTTCTGTAATTGTATTTCTGTGATTATATATAATATATGATATATTATATTATATTTCTGTGAATTAGGAAGGTGTCTGAGCCACTTATGAATGCTATCATAAGAACCGTGGTGGTGTAGTGGTTAAATGTAGTACCGCAGACTACTTATGCTGACTGCCGGCTGCCAGCAGTTCAGCAGTTCGAGTCTCACTGGCTCAAGGTTGACTCAGCCTCCCCAGATTGTTGGGGGCAACATGCTGACACTGTAAACCACTTAGAGAGGGCTGTAAAGCACTTAAGTCTAAGTGCTATTGCTATTTTTTGGTTGTGGATTTAAAAGATGTTGCTTTAGTAATAAAGCTAGGATATTTTAACAACGTGAGGTTGGCCCCGACTCTCCTATCTTTTTGTAAGGGCCTAAAGACATGGCTTTTCCAGTCAGCTTGGAGCCCCACTAGTGCAATGGAGGTGGTTGATTAATAACAGATCTCACCTTCCCCCCACTCCACCCCACCCTCCCCATGTATCTTTGATTTTAATGCTTGCTTTTATTAAAAATAATAATAATAATAAATAAATAAATATTTCCATCAAGATCATTTCCATACTCTCTTCTTTATCACACAAACAAATTCACTTGTACCTTTATCTTATTGAAAAGCATAGCCTTGTTCCTTCTGAAGGTAATCCTCTCTGTGATCTTTTGATCCCCTTGCAGGGTAAAGTGGAAGCTGAGCTTCATTTACTGACAGCTGAGGAAGCTGAGAAATGTCCAGCTGGATTGGCTCGTAATGAGCCAGACCCATTGGAAAAACCCAAGTGAGTGCATGGGAAAGGATGATGGGAGCAGGGATATCCAAGCAGACTGATACCTTGTATCCTGTGTGGATACTGAATTGGGAGGCCATGGGAGAGTTTACAAACACACAGTACTATGGCAGCAAGCAAAATTAGACTGCCTCTACTGTCATCACCCGTCCTTCCCCACAACTCCATTCAGTTTTCCTGTCTTTCTCTTACTTATATGTTTTTGGCCTCTCTCTTCTCCTTGCCCCACCCTGCCCTAGCCGCCCAGATACCAGCTTCATCTGGTTCCTGAACCCTCTCAAGTCCATCCGCTACTTTATCTGGCATACCTATCGTTGGCTTCTGCTGAAAATCCTTCTCCTCGTTCTCTTGCTACTTATGATTGGCCTGTTCCTTTACTCTATGCCTGGCTATCTGGTCAAGAAACTTCTCGGGGCCTGAGTAGGCTTCCTTCTTTGCCCAGGGTATTTCTGTTTTTCCACCTATTCATGCTTACAGTATCATTTTATGCCACAATAAGTCCATTGTAAATCTAGGCTGGCTGAAGTGAGGATGGTAGATAGCCTGCAAATTATAATGCTGCCATTCCCCAAGGTAGAATGCATGTTCTTCTATCCAAACGTGTGAGGGTTTGCTAATGTTATTGATTGAGTGCTTTTGACACGTTCAGAGATAGTTTTCTTGATGATTGTATCAGATTGTTGCAGAATGGAATCTTAGGCTTGAACACAAGCCATGGAACTGAACATTCAAGTCCTAAACATCTAATAAAATAAAATTCTTGGTGAGGAGAAAAGGAAATTCAGAAAACCTCTAGCTCACAAAAAACTCTCCAAAACCTGAGGAGTAGCCCACTACACTCTTCCAAATGGCTGAGCCTTGTGTTATGAAAATTGCATCCCAACATAATCCCTGTCAAGGAATTATGGATGACAAGCTGCTTTATTGGGGCTTCTGAAGCAAGATTGCAAAAGATAAAACCGTTGTTAGCTTGGCATTAATGAATAGTGGCCACCAAGGTCTGGATAGGTTTCTAACCCTTGTACCTTACCTTTACTGATACAAAAGGATTTGTCAAGTATCTGGTGGGTGATGAACAAGGCTTGTTGTGTTTGATTTGGCCTCTCATCAAGAATTTTCTTGTGCCATCAGGCCAGCAATAGGATCAGGGGTGGTATTCACTTACCTTTCCTACCGGTTCGCAAATGTGAGAGCGCACGCAAAGCCTTCTGCGCATGTGCACAGCATCAAAAACGTGACGTGCTTGCGTCTGGGCGGGTGGGCGGGGCCTCCCGCAGTCAGCACTACCGGTTCGCCCCGATCCAGATAGAACCGGCTGAATACCACCCACTGAATAGGATAAATGAGAAGGTGCCAAATCTTGCTTATTTTGGTAGCTTTGACATATATAAAGAAGCAATTTGCTATTGAACAGTGGGTGTTCTTGGGATGGTAAGTTGTAGACAAAAGTTGAATGAATCATCTCAAAGAACAGTTATCCCCATTAAGCTTAGACATTTTCTTTTTCCTTTTCAGTCGTCCAGACACATCCTTCATCTGGTTCCTGAACCCACTCAAGTCTATCAGATACCTCATTTGTACCCGTTACAAATGGCTCATTATCAAGATTGTCCTGGCTCTTCTATTTCTCATCATGGTGGCCCTTTTCCTTTACTCCATGCCTGGTTATATGGTCAAGAAGCTTCTGGGAGCATGAGACACCTGATTGTCAGAAACAGCCTTTCATTTCTGTTTAGTAGCTTCCTTGTGTATTTTTTGACTTTTTTTTTAATTTTGAAAGCAGGAGTCAGATCCAGAATTGCTTTATTGTTGCGTTATGACTTGAAAAAGGAAGAGTGTCCTCCCTCCCAAGGTTCACTGTAAGTTCTCTTTTCAGCAGTGTCCTTCAGTCTCTTCAACAACTTAATGCCTCCCCTCCCACACTTATTTGTTGTTGCCTCAATTTCAGTGTCCTCCACAAATGAATTAATCTTAAATGGAATTACCTTGACAACCAGGATTCCATTTTGTGTGGATTGCATTTATCCCATCTCTCCCTTCTTTTCTGTTTTTTTATTATTTTCTTCCTTTGCTGATATCACGAAGTGTGTCTCCCTCCCCCCCCCCAAAAAAGCTAACATTTCAAAGGATTCCTGTTCATATTATATTTGGAGTGATCAGCTACTTAAGAAATCTTGGCATATTTTCTTAGAATCTGATGCTGCAGTTTCCCCTTACTAAGAAAAGAGATTGCCCCCTGCTCCCCTGACGGTCCGTGTGACTGTGTGACAGTTTATTGCAATGGAAAGTGGGAAGGCTTGCCCTTCCAAGGTTTTGCATGAAAACAGCTAGCAGCTTCCTAGCGTCAGACAATGAAAGAAGATAAGCATTTTGTTTTGTCGGAGTGTGTAATGTAGTGGCAAGAGTGTGAACTGCAATGGCCCCAAGCTATGGGTTCAGTTCATAGGCAAATTATTATTTTCCTCATTTTAGTTCCTTCCTTACCATTTGTTGTGAGGTGCACGTTATACTGAAATAAACTAAAATTGACACACTTCAAAACCTAATTATTAAATAAAAAGAGCAGGCAGTCCTTGCTCAATCTTGAAACATTCAATGCTTTAAAAACATCCTGGAATCATTACAGAAATGTTGCTTGGATATGCACCTGTGTACACAATTATACTCCATTAATGCAACTGGGAAATAAAAGAATTTTCATTTTTTAAGATGACCACTCTAATGGGATTGGTTGTGATCCTTAGACAGGGTTTTTGATATTTTCCAGTTGGAACAACTGGCAAATCAAGCTTTGAAGAACATTGTGGAAAGGCAATGTTTCATAGAGGGCCAAGAAGTTCTTTTGAACTTTTAATTATCAGGTATAAAGCTGGTAAACAGCTGCTTTTTATGGTATGTGATTTAGCAGGAAGTAGAATCAGTTGCTGAGACAAGTAACCTCCAGAATAAGAAGTGTGGTAGGGTTGGGGAACACGTTATAATGTCATATCCTATTTTAATGGAAAATTATATCATTTTGAAGTATGGGTCTGCCGGTGAAGCCCTCTACACCGGATGAGAGCAGGAAAGATGGAGTGAAATATCCAGCTTGGCCTGTTAAACTCAGATTATGCTGTGGGAATGTAGGCAATGCCAAATGATACTGAAGGACAGCTAACATGGTCAGTTCATGTTGTTATCATTTCACAAAATTGGGTATCTCTTCAAAGCCCATACATATTTAGTTCAATCTATACTCTCATACACATTCATACCTTAACCCTAACCCTCTCCAACAGAGAGGACCGTTTAAGAGCGTCTTTCTTAATTAGTCCAGTGCTCATAAGCATCATCTCTTTAACATGAACACATTAAGATGCTGTTCATCTTATTCTCATTCTACCTGTTCCTTAACCTACTATCCCTGCTAGAGTTGGTATCCGTTCCTAATCATTATGGCACCAAAATGCTGAATTGTGTGTTGTGAGCGACGGTACTTGTCACTTTGTACTTGCATCATACACTGGAGGGTGCAGGCTGTGATATCACAACACATATTTTATCACATGCTACCCTGCCCCCCCCCCACATGCCTGCCGGTCTTCTGGTACCTAGGAGACATAATGTGTATGTCAAGTGTGGATGGGGACTTTAGATCACTAACACATTTTCTTGCAAGCCAGTTGCAGAAGCATGCAAGGAGGGGGGGGGCAGCTACAACTCCTTCTAGTTTCTAATGATAATAATTGTTTCTGTTAGACTTACGTTATGAGTCAGATACCTCTCCCAAACATGTGCTCGATAAGCAAGTCTACCATGCTATAGTATCATAAGGCAACGGTCCCCAACCTTTTTGGCACCATGGACTGATTTTGTGGAAGACAATTTTTCCACAGAACGGAGGGAGAGGGATGGTTTCGGTTTCGGTTTCACTCACCGCTCACCTCCAGCTGTGCAGCCTGGTTCCTAAAAGGACAGAGACCGGTACTCATCCATGGCCCGAAGGTTTGGAACCCCTGTCATAAGGGACCTGCAATAGCTAATACAAGCAAAAAATCTGCCTCATCAAGAGGCAAAGAGCTTACAAGTTGGAAGGAGATGTGATGTCCTAAGCTTTAACTGATCAGATTTCTAGAAAGAAAGAAAAAAACATAGCACAATTGCACTGCCTTTTTGCTGTTCTCTTTCACAGCGTAGCACAAAGTGAAGTTTCTGTATTTCATGCTTATTATTTCCTGGGTTGTGTGAAAACTATTGCTTTTATTTCCTTACAGTTGTGGGGTGGGGTCTGATATTGGTAGGGGTATTTTTCTGTGCACTGTTAATATAGTATCTCTGGATCAAGAGAAAATCTGTACATTCTTTAATAAAAATGGATCACTGAAAGCAACAGACTCCTGTGCGTAATAACTACATAGGGGAGAAGCTGGGGAAAGCCGCCGTGTTCATCAAGATAGAAAACTGTATCTACATTTTGCATCAGAAAAGCAGTTCTCAATTAAGGATCCCACTTTCCTTTTACAATATCTTGTGATCCTGGTCATGATAGCCTTAAAATGTACATCCAAGCTTCTAAAGATGGCAGACCATCTTTAGGAAAACAATAGCACTCTCTCTTCTTTATGTGAACTAGAATGTTCTGGAAATGCTCAGTTGAGTTTCTTTCCAAGAACATCTTTGCCTTGTAAGCACATTCTGTGCTCTCCTACAATATGATTTCCAGACACTTGGTCTTCCTCTTAGTGTTTTAATAGTCTTTCTTGAAATCTGCCACATATCTTCACATTGCTATTATTTATAGGCTGTAAAGCACTGGATTATGACAACACATTTTCCACACACTAATGATCATGGTGGAACGAAGCATCTCAAACTACATGGCTTAATGCAAGGGAAATACAGTCTCAGTCCTACAATACAGTGTACCTTTGTGGCTTCTTTTTTTCTGTCAAAGCTGCTCTTCAAGTTCATATTCAGTGTTTCTTTGGGATTATATTTCAAATATTTCGGAATGACAAAAGCTGCAATTGCAAGTCTTCGGAGGCTCATGAATCATGATACCATCCAATTAGACACTCCACCCCAGCCTCATCACATGTCTCCTTAGGTAACAAGGATGAGTCAGAAGAAATGGTGTTGTAATTAAATATTTATTTGTCATTTGACTTTTAATTCTTTTGAAATGTTTTCCCCCAAAAAAATACGTGTTTGGAGTCAAAAAGATAGCTTGCTTATATAGTCTTAAAATTTTATGAAGGATAAAGTTTTCCTCTTTTCTGAAATATGTCAATATGGGTTTCGTCAAATCACATTTTGTGGTTTGGGCATGTATCAGAATATTTGCAAAGCGGATTTAATGTGCCTTAGTTTTAGTTTTAACTTAGTTTTAGTTACTCTCTATATACATCAGTGCTGCCATCATGCTAGAAAACAGCTGTGTGTCTCAGTTTAACTCAGGGACAACTAACCTATGTGTTTTCAAACTCGCACCTCAAAACAACTGAGGGGCTTACATGCTGAAATTGTTTATGCCCTCTCTTGCCTCTTGGGGACTTAAGAGGAGTTTATCTGACAAGTTGTAATGATCCAGGCAAGTACTGGGGAAATAACCAACCCACACCTCTTGCACGGAAGATTATCATGGGTTATTCATCTGCAGATGCAGTAGGTGGGTAGGTGGGATGAGCAACGCAGCATTGGCCTGTAACAAACAGAAGCAAAGAGATTAAGGATCCCTTGTATCCAGCTCAGTTTCAAAATGCTTAAAAGTACCCCATCTCAAGGTACATAAGTTTTATTAAGAATTAGCACTGGTTCCCAAGATCTATAGATAGATTAAATAAAGTCTGTTCAGAATGATTCTAGAGTCTATGGCTGTCTCTCTTTCTTTTCTCTCTCTCTTTTTTTTTACTAAAGCCTATAAAAGCATAGGAGTCTGTATGAAATAAGCCAAAAATAGACTTAGTCCAGCATCCTCTTTTCTGCTAGCTGTCTGTGGGAATACCACAAGAAAGATAATAAGGACAACCATGTTCTTTTTCTAAATCCACTCCCTTAAAATTGTATTTGGCAACATACTATCTCTAAACATGGTTCAAAATAGCTCAGGCCTCTGATAGACTGTTTCCCATAGCTAAAACTACTTTAGCCAATAGTCATCTTGATATTGTGTGGCAGCAAATTCATTATACTGACCAAATAACTTCATGAAGAAATAACTGGTTGCCTGATCTTCTTCCAGTCGGCACCACTGACTGGTACCACAATCTTGCTAATATTAAGGTAGGAGGAACAGGATGGGCCCCCAACCTTTGTTACTGCTTTGTGTCTACCAGTTGCTCCAATTTTACCTCCTTGCTACGGTATATATTCAATTATAACTCTCATGCATTCAACCAAGGGTGTAAATGCATTCCCATGAGACACTAAACGAAACAGTCTGGTGAAGAAACACAAATTCCCTTCTATCTTAATCCACATTACATCGATTCTTCACTCAAAGTCTTATGCTTACTAGTTTTCACACTTATCGCCAGATAGCTGTCAAATCCCCTAACAGCTGGGCAACATAATGGAAGCAAGAATTGAAGATGTCAGTAAAGTATCTTTAAGGATAATGAGAAAATATGGAGTCTTGCAAACTGCAAAAGAAAATTGCACCCCTCATTCATTAGTGAATTCCTTAAGGCACAGTATCAAAACATTTTGAAAATTCCTTCCAGGTTTTTTACAATCTGGAGAAGTTTATGAGGAAAACTGTTAATAGACTCTCCTATCTTACAGAAGCTTATACCTAATAACTGTCTTAGCCTCCCCAATGCCTCTCACATCAGCTACAATTTAGGGTTTGGACAACATAGAAAATGTAATACTTGGATTAAAGAGCAGTGCATAATAGGAAGGAGATAGTAAAATGATAACATACTGTGTATTATAACTGACTTAATATGCTAAGCAAGTAAAGTTAACATTACTGAATCCAAGAAAATAAAACGTGAAGGACAACTGCTGATGTCTATGCGGACTTGCAATTATATAAACTAGGATAAAATTAGGACAGAAGCCTTCCATCCTCTTCTACAAATTTTATTTTGAGGAAAGATTTTTATACTGATTTGAATTTGATTTAGTCCTAAGCATTTTCAGAAATTTTAGAAAATGCTGTCAAGGTTTTGCTGCTGATGCAGCTTGTATATTTTCAAACTATCACTGCGTTTTTAAAAATGCTTTGTCTGAAAATTATCCTGGAGAATGTTTTATGGCAGGGAAAATGACAAACATTACCAAATAAGCATAGATCAGTGTAACTTAAATTCAGTGTGAGAAAGTTTTTGCAAACAAGATGCTGGATAGGTCCTGCAGGGATTTTCTGGTCTAGTTACAGGTACATAACTGGCCTGGCGTATAACAAAGCAGGCCTTATGTAAGCACCTTGAAAACAATGCAATGGTTGTCAAGAGTCTACATGGGTTTATCATAAATAAGTATTCAGATAGAAATCTTTTCTCCTTCTTTAACAATATACCAGTGGAGAAGGGGGTTTAATTCACCAACATTTCAATAAAGCTTTTGGCAAGATTCCATATAGCATTCATATATATATAAAATGGGGCAGCCTAATTATGAAGGCTGCAGGTTCTACATCTCTACAAAATCTTACGTAGAGGTCAGATGGACAACTCATACATAGGATGAAATTAGTTTTCCTGCATCTTGCAGAGAATTGAATTATATGGTCCCCTTACACCTCCACAATTTTATGATTCTATGTTTCTACCCATTTACTTACTGGGGATTGTAAATATTGCTGTAGCAGTATCTGAAGTTCTTCATTCTGCTGAGTCAGCCCATCAGTCTCTGCAATCAGCTTTGCCCTCAGAGTCAGAAAATGACTAGACAGGTGGAAAAAAGGGAGGAGTCCTTCAAAACAGTATGGACAACAGTGTTGTTGACTGGAGACTTTCAAATGGGCAACCTGTGAACCACATGGATCTCCTACACCCCTTCCTCAGCCCACAAATAATTTCCAGAGCATCTCAGAGTAGATATGACCAAACATTGCTAGTGAAGCACTGTGGCAAAATGGGTGCCTCAGGTGTTGAGGAAGGTTAAGGCTCCTGTATATCTTACTTTTAAAAAAAAAAATACTGTAAGTCTATTTTTTTCTCTTTGGGGGAGATGGGAAGGGTGAAAAACTCAAGAGTACCTTGAGGCATGTTTTCCCAACCCTCCTCACACTTCGGATTTTTATTTTGCCCCATTACTCCAATACTATTGGAACATTATCAGTCAAACTCAATAGCCTAGAGGTGGGGTATGCAAAATGGGGACAGTTACGTGTCCTCAATAAAAACATACAGCTTTTCCCTGTCATAGAGAGATGAACCCATTAAAACTGAGTGTGAAGCTTTGCAAGTTGACACTGGGCAACAGAAGATCCACTTCCTGATAAACTAAACAAGTAAAGAGGAGAAAGCCAGTATTTTCTGTTCATCTTTCTATAAATTTGCCTTAAAAAACCAGTGGTAAGACTGGGATTGAACTGGGATTTGATTAAAGTTCATTGAAACTGAAGAAATAAGTCTTCTGCTATCTCACCACAACTCTCTAGGATAAGTAACACATTAGCACACTTTGGCACAGATTGTTTAGCTCAAATGTGTCCAGTCCACTCCGTGTATCTGCAGAGGTTGCCCTACTATCGCTAAGGGCATGGATGTGCAGATTCCATCACTTACTAGTATTTTTGCAAGGCAACGATCAGAGCATCCCACAGCTTCAGTTTTCCATCTGGGATAACATGAGCCAATGCATCCCAATATTCTGAATCTTTAGAGTTGTCCCGCTCTTCATGTGCTTTCTTTATCTGTGGCCATTGGTCCCTAGAGGTGGAGGAAAGAGCCACTGGCTGATCATTTGATCTGACATAAGCAGCGTCCTACTGCATTAGCCCTAATTTCATATCACAACTTAAGAGAAGGCTTCAACTTAATTCTTCTATGCTATTCTCACCAACTCAAACATTTGCATGACCAGGGGCTGAGTCACAATGCTAGAATGGAGATCTCATAATGAGCTGCTATTTTGACACACTATGCATTTGGTGGCTTGTCAGTGTTCAAATCTTGATGAAAACTTCATCAAATATAGCAATGATGGCATCCCCTCTAATCCAGATGGTTAAATGCATGGGGCATTTAATAGTTTACTCTCCTCTTGCCTCCAGCCTTCCCTAATTTTTATATAATTCCAGGCAGCTTATGACAGCACAAAAATATAAAACATAAACACCAGGAAATTACTAAACATTACTAAAGAAAAAATCTTCATTAGCTTTCATAAGAAATGTTCACCAGTCAACAATAGAGCTAACATATTCCAATCCTGTTAACTGATCAGCTTTGGGGGTTTTTTTTTATCTGTTGAATCATGAAAAATGTTGAATAATCTGGGAAGAAACATAGAATAGCATAGATGGGATTTTCTTTCTCTATTTTCAAAAAACCATTTCAATCCATTTGAGGCAGTACCATTTCTACTGAGCATCAGTAGCTCTCCCCAGTCCTAATTGGAGATGCCAGAGACTGAACTTGAGATTTTATGTGTGAAAATTTTGTACTTTTCCACCAAAAACTTTCCGCTTTTACACTTAGACTGTGTTATTTCTCTGGGTCATGTAATATATGTGAGTATGTACAGAGGTGGTATTCTGCCGGTTCGGACTGGTTTGGGCGAACTGGTAGTGGAGACCTGCGGGTGGGCTCACCCACCAGCCCTGGCGTTATGCCGTCCTATTTAGGCACAATTTGAAGCCACGCACATGCGTCTAAGCCGTGCGCGCCCGTGCACATGCGCGTGCGCTCACATTTGCGAACCGGTAGGGAAAGTAAGTGAATACCACCTCTGGGTATGTGGGTATATGCATAATTTTTATTTATTTATTTATTTATTTATTTATTTATTTATTTATTTATTTATTTATTTATTTATTTATTTATTTATTTATTTATTTATTTATTTATTTAGTCATGTTTATGTAGTGTATATTAGAGGTGGTGACCTTTTGAGAGCTGTATGCAATGAAATTTCATTTTAATGTATGCCGATTAGTGTACATTCAAAGTGACAATAAAGTTATTCTAACTTAGCCAAAAATGCCCTGGCAATATTTTTCCTGCTAG
Organism: Thermophis baileyi; assembly: GCA_003457575.1. Taxonomy (NCBI): domain Eukaryota; kingdom Metazoa; phylum Chordata; class Lepidosauria; order Squamata; family Dipsadidae; genus Thermophis; species Thermophis baileyi. The sequence continues at coordinate 3,213,779 of QLTV01002265.1, read as the reverse complement.
GTCTCCACTACAATCAAAAAATAAGTAAAATGTGTAATGTTTCATCATTTCATTACATGACAGGTGAATCAAGAGACCACTTGTGGGTGAGATTAAGGAAATATTTATGACCATTTGGTGAGATTAAAGTAAGCCCCTCCCCTCCAGTCAGCCTTATCCATTGTCATTTTGCTGTTGTCCCTTAGAAAGCTAGGCACAACAATGATCTGCTGGTGGCCTTTGATGCAAAGCTCTAGACTGTTCAGCTGGCAATACAATAATTGCAGTCTATGGCACTTAACAGAAATAAGTATTATTGACTACATAAAGAAAGCAAAAGTGGGGAGAGAAAAACCTAAGTAAAAGCGCTGTTTATGACTGAGCTTCCTTTGTGCCTTGGAAGTGTTTTTCAATCCAACTCAGTTTAATGACAGAATGGAGTATTGGAGGAGGGACATTGGAAGGAGCCTAAAGATGATGGACAGTCTGCAGTTGGTGATGTGCTAAAGAATAAGGTCATGGCTAGGTCAGCATCCTAATTAACACTTTGGAACATATGCAGAAGGGTCAGGAAAAAGGATGGAGTAATTTGGTAAAGGCAGTTTTGTGTCAACTCAAGGATGGTTGAACAGTACTTCAGTTCACTTAACGCTTAACAGGGGAAAGGCCCTATACCAGGGGTCTCCAACCTTGGCAACTTTAAGACTTGAGGACTTCAACTCCCAGAATTCCTCAGCCAGCAAGCTGGCTGTGGAATTCTGGAAGTTGAAGTCCACAAATCTTAAAGATGCCAGGGTTGGAGACCCCTGCCCTATACTATAGCCTTTCTCTCAGTGGCACTGCTTATTTGGGCAATCATTTAAATATGAGCCAGCAGTGTGCTGCAGCTGCCAAAAAAGCCAAGACAGTTCTAGGCTGCATAAACAGAGGGATAGAATCAAGATCATGTGAAGTGTTAATACCACTTTATAATGCCTTGGTAAGGCCACACTTGGAATACTGCATCCAGTTTTGGTCGCCACGATGTAAAAAAAGATGTTGAGACTCTAGAAAGAGTGCAGAGAAGAGCAACAATTTTGAAATTTTGAATTTTGTAATTATGCTATTTATATGTTACAATAATACAATATAAAATCATTTTCCGCCCAGAGTCCTTCGGGAGTTGGGCGGCATATAAATTTTATAAATAAATAAATAAATAAACAAAGTTGATTAGGGGACTGGAGGCTAAAACATAAAGAATGGTTGCTGGGATTGGGTATGTCTAGTTGGATGAAAAGAAGGACTAGGGGTGACGTGATAGCAGTGTTTCAATAGCTCCAATATCCAATATCAGGGGCTGCCACAAAGAAGAGGGAATCAAGCTATTCTCCAAAGCACCTGAGGGTAGGACAAGAAGCAATGGATGGAAACTAATCAAGGAGAGAAGCAACCTAGAACTAAGGAGATATTTCCTGACAGAATAATTAGTCAGTGGAACAACTTGCCTCCAGAAGTTGTAAATGCTCCAACACTGGAAGTTTTTAAGAAGAGATTGGATAACCATTTGTCTGAAGTGGTGTAGGGTTTCCTGCCTAAGCAGAGGGTTGGACTAGAAGACCTCCAAGGTCCCTTCCAACTCTGTTATTCTATTCTATTCTATTCTATTCTATTCTATTCTATTCTATTCTATTCTATTCTATTCTATTCTATTCTATTCTATTCTATTCTATTCTATTATTCTATTCTATTCTATTCTATTCTAATTTGAACTTGCACCTATTCCAGGCTGCTTGTGAGCATCATATGCACTACTACCAGGCCAACCTTTGCTTTTAATCCATTCCTCACCTTTTGGGCAAATCCAGCACCCCTACCAGGCCCCATTTTTTTCAATCCAGACCTACCTTGGTATCTGGAATTCCTGCACAAATGCCTTGAGAGCCTTCAAAATGTCATCAGGATACATATAAAGTGCAGAAAGGGGCACTGCTGTAACTTTGTGTTCCTCTTGTGGTTCTGCAGAAACCTCCTCCTCCTCTCCTAGACTCTCTGCATCTCCAGATACTTCTTTGACAACTGTATCTGCCACTACAGCTTCCAAGTCCTAAAGGAAAATGAAACATTCTGGGAGAGTACTAGCCATACTGTACGTCCCAATGAAATACAGAGAATATTCAACGGTCTCGAGAGAGCTAAGATGTATGTGTAAGGGAGAGTATTAAAGAAAAACAAAGAGAAGTAAGACAGGAAAGAAAAGCTCAACATTTTGTGAAAAGCAACCATAACCCGACATTTGCTGGTATTGGTTAAAATCCACGACTGCAACTAAAACAATCCTAAGATTATTTTCGCCACTTCATGTTTCTCAGCCTTCATAGGGCAGAGATGGGGGGGGGGGACTTTCAACTTCAATGACATCACATAGAGAAAGTCCATGGGAGGTGGGAGTAGACAATTAAGCCAGAACAGAACTACGACTAGTATGATGACGCAAGTTTTGATGGTTGGATTGAAAGTCATTATGTTCATTAGTTGAAGCCCCATCTTTATTACCTGTGAACCAGCCATCTTCTGAGCCTTGAAATTCATGAAAAACTCCACCATTTGATACACATCATCTTCACTGTCAATGGACAGGGCCTGTACGAAAGTATAAAAACCTAAATGGGTGCTAACAGATCAGCTAGTTAAGTGGTATAAGGAGCAGGTATAAGGAGTTAGGTGGTATAAGGACATTCAAATTTTTCCCCTACTGGTTCTGTGGGCGTGGCTTGGTGGGTGTGGCCAAGCCACGCCCACCAAGCCACGCCCACAGAACTGACAGAAAAGTTTGGCCAAGTCTTCTAGCGTTCAACCTGGCTGCTTCTTGCCACCTTCTCATGTTTGCTCTGTGTGTATGAGCCCGAGAAGGAGGAGAGAAGGAGTGAGTGGGAAGGGAGGGGAGGGGCCAGTCAGTGGTGCGATTTATCAGTTCTCCGAACTGCGCATAATCGCCGCCACCGGTTCTATAGAACCTGTCCGAACCTGCTGAATTTCACCCCTGATAAGGAGTCCAGTTAGAACTCAAAGCTAAACTTAAAAACAAAGGCTTAGACCTTATACTCCTGGCAGATTGTACAAATCTCTACCTTGGGGTAAATAGGAATAACTGCTGGAGGAAAATCAGTTACCAAGGTAGCACATATAGGCCCCAATCCCAAAGGACCAAGTACATGCTTTCCCAATCACTTCTGCAAAGAGAATTCAGGAACTTACGGTGAAGATGGAGTCCAGCTTCATGAGAATGCAATCAGGCCTCTCTAGAGGTTGCAGGAGACGCCGAAGCTTGCTCTCAATCAAAAAGCCCTGGCAAAGGAAACAGATACAGAAGACAAGAGGGGAAACATCAATTGTTGGCCAGACTAATTCCTAAAGCTGATCTTAAGACATGACTTTAAGAGGATATTGTGACATAGCAAGGCCGCAGCCTCGGAAGCAGACATCTGCAGCCAGTGACGAACCCCATGTTTCCTCATTTTCCCAGCTCACCGACTCATCACATAGGAGCTCCAGAATGTGCTTGATGGTCTTTTTTGAAATAGACCAATGTTTCTTTGATTCTGGTTCAGGTTCCACACCCTCTTTATACTCCTCTTCTGGGACCGCTTCATTCTCTTCTGGTGGTCTGCCCTCAGACAGGGAAAGGAGCTGCTGAAGTGATTGACTTGCTGGAGAAAAAAACAGAATCTGGGGCAGCAGCATAACAGAGAACTTTCCTAAATACATAAAGCAATTATATCAGCTGTTCCTTATCCATTGATTTTTTTATTTTTATTTTTAAATCAGAAGTCTAACATATGCCATTTTAACAAGTCAACATACAGCATCCCTCATGCAAGATGGCTGGGTCAGTAACAGTGCCTACATTTTTATAATTCCGTAACACCAGGCAAATTCCACAATTATTGCTAGATGCACCAGCCTAAGAAAGTTTCAGTCTTAGTTAGTATTAAAAACAGCTTTTCGCCTTTACAATGTCACACGTATTCATCCATTTGTAGGTACTAACTGACAAAACCAAAAAACAGGATGTTTGAAGAGGGGAGATGTTACATGATCAGAAGTATGGGCTTAATAACTTCTCTAATTATTTAGAAAAGGGCTGTAAAAACTGAGTCCCAAAGTTGCATGCGGCCCCCGAAACACTGGATGCAGTTTCCATAAATTCCTTCACAGGTTGCCATCATCTTGCAATTTTTTATACGGCCAGATTGCAGAAATTACAGAGAAGTTAATAGAGTTACCAAGCTTTCTGAACTGAAGGCGAAAAGGTGCTTCAGAGCATGTAGTGGCATGAACATGGCACTTCTCTGAAACCTTTTAAAGCAGCTGTACCTTTTTCTATGATCACCTAGCTGCTCTTAAAAGCTGCCATGTGATCCTGGGAAAAAATACAATTAATCTTTTGGTTTAAGGAGCTATAAAAAGGTGTCCATCTGTGTTAGTGAAAGTAAAGTATGTAAAACTGACATATCCAGATATACAGTAACTGTATACTCTGCATTATGCATATGTCAGAAAATTAGTCTTCACAGGAGTGAAATTTGTAGTATTGCAATAGCAGAATTTGTCAATTTCTGAGGAAAAAAACCCCTCTCATCCTTCATTTCTGAGGAAACTATGCAATTGTCCTTATTTTTGTCCCCCCTTCCTGACTTTCATGCCTCATCAACTTCTTACTTGCTAAATAAATCCCATTTTTATAATGGGAAACAGAATCATTTAAACAGGCATTAGCAATGTGGCGCAACTTGCCTCAAATTGCCTCAATCATGCTGCCTTTAGGCCGAATTCCACAAAAGTTTTGGAACTTTGCTTACTATCAGGTGTGATCACTTCACGGGCCAGTTCATTGGCTGATTTCATCTTCTTAGCATGCATGATAGGTCCCACGTTGTGCAGGAACCAGCCATCAGGTTCAGTCCAGGGCAACCCCAACTGCTGAGTATGGATGATACGGTCAGCATCAAAGGCTTTGCGAATCAGCGCCTTGGCCTCTTCTTCATTCATCAGCCACACATCCAGGAAATGTTCGGCATCCACAATGGCAAAATGTCTGAGATAAGAAAAGAGATGCATGACACAACAAACTTGAATCTATACTCAGAAGTAGCTTTTGATTGGCATCAACACACAATGATTTGGCTACAGATCAATAGTGAAATAGTTAGAAGTCCCAAAATTCAGATCCTAATGATGATGATAATGATGATATCGATTCAGTCATGTCCAATTCTTGGCGATCTATGGGCCAGGTCTCTCTACATCTTCTAATCTTGCATTGCTTCTTTTTATAGTTCCATTCTGTGGCTGATGTCAGATCCTAATATATGCGGCTAAATTGCTCAGATCATATAGTATATCATGCCAAACTCTACACCAGAGGTGGGTTCCTCCTGGTTCGGACCGGTTCACCCGAACCGGTAGCGACCCGCCGGTGATGTCACGATGACGTCACGGATCCAGTTCGGTCAGTGTCGGTCCGTGGACGCCGCCATCTTTTTTTTAAAAAAAATTTTCTTCTGCGCATGCGCAGAAGCCGAGTTTGCGGCACTGTGCATACGTCGCCATCTTGTTTTGGGCTTTTTGGGGGGGGTTGCACTGCACATGCGCGTGCGCGCAAAGAGCGCCTGTGCCCACAAGGCGCAGCCACGCGGCGCGGGAGGAAGCGAACCGGCAGCGAGGTAAGTTAGAACCCACCCCTGCTCTACACCCAGGTTAACAAAGCATAATGGCAGCCACCTAACATGCTATATGATATCCAAATAAACCACATATAAGACTTAATACGATGGAGTGGTTCAGACAATATGCTGAGCAAATGGCAGGATTCATACAGCAAGCTGATGGAAGCCAATATACTTGAACTGCTCTCATTGCTAAGCTTTATTTTACCTCAGCAAGAAGAGCAACAACTACCCTCACTTGCCTAATGTAGAGCAACTTAAAGAAAACAACAGTTGGTTTTCCTGGCATCACATGCCAGCAAAATATATGTATATATATATATATATATATATATTAATTGCTTTCCCAACAGGAAGAGGCAAGTTTTGACAGATGATTGCTCTACCTGCCTCAAGGATCAGCCACTGTTTACTAGACTGAATGCTACATATATATATATATATATATATATTAATTGCTTTCCCAACAGGAAGAGGCAAGTTTTGACAGATGATTGCTCTACCTGCCTCAAGGATCAGCCACTGTTTACTAGACTGAATGCTACAATGACTGATCCAGAGACGATAGTGAAGGAAGACTTCGGAATAGATGTCAAAAAAGCTACAAGAAAAGTAGTGAAAGGAAGCAGCTCTTATATGTGAGTTTTTAAACACACACCTTGCACTTTTGAATGCGGAGCCGTGACTGACAGAGCATGTCTCCCGCCTCCATACATAGGCGATGGTATGCATTGTTATTTGAAAGTTGGTTCTCTGAAAGCTTAGTGAATGGTCTCTTCTGTTATACTAGCTAAAATAATTTTTAAAAAGTGTAGTTTGACCAGAGATAGATATGCTTGGAATACCTTAAAGTGGCCAAGAGGAACTGGACAAATTGTACTCTGACTCCATTATTGCAAACACTGAGATGGAGGATTGTGTCAGGAAAAGAAGAAAAATACTACTATAATACCATGGATTTGTTTAAGGCAGCGGTAAAGGGTGCAAATGGTTCTCACATAACCGCAAAGATGCTATGACAGCCAGAACTTTCAAAGACCAGTCGTAAGTACCACTCGTTCAGCACCTGTCATAAATTGAGTCACTGAACAAGTGGTTGTTCAGCTAGGACCACCTGTATGAGTTTAAACTGCCTCCATGGTGAACTGGTGATGAGATGAAAGCAACACTGTGAGATTATGTCTTTTAATGGTTAGGAAAATTTTGTGTTGCAGTTAACAAGTCATGAGGAAGAATCATGTATAAAAAGAAGCTTGTGTGGTTTGTGCTTCAGTATGTTGTAATATGTGTGTGTGTGTGTGTATGTATGTATGTACACAATTGTGACTTGTTCGTCTAGGTTTACAGTTTAATTTGTTGAAGGTAAACAAAAAGAAAAGTTCATCCTTCACCCCCTCCCCCTAACATGGATTTACAGGATTCTTGGTGTAAAGAACACAATTCTTCATCTGATCTGAGGGCAACATAACTGAGGGCAGAATTCTAGGCCAAGCAACAAAGCGTCTCAAATTGCCTTCATCTGCCCCTCGTTCCAGGGTGCAGTCCCACCTTATTGTTCTCTGCAAGTCCTTGTACTGCTCCACAATCCGCTTATAGTCAGCTGTCAGTGTCAAGTTCTCCTCACGATACTGCTTGATCTGCTTGGCTAATTTCAGGCGCTGGTTATTGAGCACATCATGCAATCTAAGAAGCAAAGAGACAGACACATCTATTACAAAGAAGGACATGAATCAATGCCCAACGCAAATTACACCCACAGCAGTCAGAGACAAAAAAAAGGGCTTAAATCCTTTAGAACTCAAGGTTTAAAGCAGGGGTCTCCAACCAGAGGTGGGTTCCTCCTGGTTCGCACCGGTTCTATAGAACCGGTAGCAAAACGCTGGTGACGTCACGGATCCGGTTCTGTCGGTGCCGGTCCGTGGACGCCACCATCTTTTTTTGGGATTTTTTTTGGGGGGGGGATTTTTTTTTTAATTTTTTACAATTTTTTTTTCCTTCTGCACATGCGCAGAAGCCAAGTCCCCGGCACTGCGCATGAGCCGCCATTTTGTTTTCAGATATATATTTTTTTGGAATTTTTTGCAAATTTTTGCCACTGCGCATGTGCCCGCGCAGCGCGGCCGCACTGCGCACAATGCGCGTGCAGCCACACGGCGCGGGAGGAAGCAAACCGGCAGCGAGGTAAGTTAGAACCCACCCTGTCTCCAACTTTGGCAACTTCCCCAGCAGCCTGCTGGGGAATTCTGGGAGTTGAAGTCCGTCAGGCTTAAAGTTGCCAAGGTTGGAGACCCCTGGCTTAAAGTATTTTATCACTTTGTGGCAATAAGAGTCATTAGGCAGAGTTATTAATAATGGATTTCATTGTTCATATATCATGGATTTCAGACACTATAATTTTACATTACCCTCTGAGAATTTGAAAAGCTTCTTAGGATATGCATACAGGTAGTCCTCGGCTTACGACCACAATTGAGTCCAAAATTTATGTTGCTAAACGAAACATTCGTTATGTGAACTTTGCCCCTTTTTACAACCTTTCTTGCAACAGCTGTTAAGCGAATCGCTGCAGTTCTTAAGTTAGTAACCTGGTTGTTAAGTGAATCTGGCTTTCCCATTGACTTTGCCTGTCAGAAGGTCGCAAAAGGGGATCACATGACCCCGGGACACTGTAACCGTCATAAATATGAATCAATTGCCAAGCATCCAAATTTTATTCATGCGACCGTGGGGATGCTGCAACGGTCGTAAGTGTGAAAAATGGTCATAAGTCACTTTTTTCAGTTCCACTGTTCCATCCAACTTTAAATGGTCTGAACTGTTGTAAGTCAAGGACTATCTGTATTTGGATGCATTCTAGCATAAAGTTCAGAATACAGGTAGTCCTTGCTTAATGACAGGTCACTTAATGACTGTTTGAAGCTACAATGGACCCCCCCCCAAAAAAATACTTCAAATTTCAAAGTTGCAACAGTCACACACACACACAGCCCTACAGTCATGTGTTCGCATTTCGGTGCTTGGCAAACAGCTCACATTTACAGCTGTTTGCAGGGCTTCATAGTCACATGACCACATTTTTCAACATTTTTTGCTGGTTTCTGACATTTATTTCCTGTTTCGGGGGTGGGGGGAATGCCCATAAAACAGATTCGCTTAATGACAGCTGTTTAATTCAATGACAGCAGCATTGGCTTAATGACAATCCACAAAAAAGATCATAAAATTGGGTGTGGTTACATGATGACTCATATAACAACCACAACAACTACGACTGTAATTCCAGGCTCAATTTCAGTCACAAGCTGAGGACTACCTGTATTTGCACTTCCTTTCCAGGACAAGGAAAAATGGTGACTGCAGAAGTGTCAGGTGCAAAAGACCAGGGCCAGATGTTAAGTTCTAATTAAACTGATTGTCCCAAAGATGGTTTTTCAAGAGACAGCTGGACTTTCTTGTTTTTCTTTGAAGATGTTTCGCTTCTCATCCAAGAAGCTTCTTCGAAGCAGCTTCTTGGATGAGAAGCGAAACTTCTTCAAAGAAAAACAAGAAAGTCCAGCTGTCTCTTGAAAAAGCACCTTTGGGACAACCATCACCTGGATGACTGAGAAGCTCCATAGACAATTAAACTGATTGGTTGCTCATGCCTATGCACAGGAATCTAGTCAATTAACAGACTATTTGTGCGCTAGTTAAAGGGTTAACAGGACTCAAGAGGGTTGGACTCAGTCTGCTTGTGGCAACATAGAGACTCTAGGCCCGTGATGGCGAACCTATGGCACGCGTGCCACAGGTGGCACGCGGAGCCATATCTGCCAGCATGCAAGCCATTGCCCTAGCTCAGCTCCAGCACGCATGTGCGCGCCGGCCAGCTGATTTTCAGCTCGCATGGAGGCTCTGGGAGGGTGTTTTTGGCCTCGGGGGGGGGCAGGGGAGGCTGTTTTCGCCCTCACCAGGCTCCAAGAAAGCCTCTGGAGCCTGGGGAGGGCGAAAAACAGGCCTACTGGGCCCACCAGAAGTCGGGAAAAGGGGGAGCAGGGGGGTTGTACGCGCATACACGTGCGGCGGGGCAGCGTGGGGGCGGTCGCGCGCGCATGCGCAGGGGGTGGGACGCAGGCGGGGCATTGAATTATGGGTGTGGGCATGCGCAGGAGCGCGATAGCGCATGTGTGCGCGCTTTCAGTACCCGAGGAAAAAAAGGTTCGCCATCACTGCTCTAGGCTGATTACTCTTTTGACTCAACCCCAGGCTCTGCTACTCCTTCTCCTACAAAGAGGAAGCAATAAAAATATGAAGCAAGGAAGCTGTTCTGCTACTCTCACCTATTGAGCTTCCGCTTCTGTTGGGATTTGATTATGGTGTTCTCATCATCCCTCTTCTTCAGCACTTGGAAATTGTATTCCAGCTTCTCTTGGTTTAGTTGGTAGATAGCTTTCATTTGCTGGAGCTGCTGCTCCAGGATCTGGTACCACAAACGAAAATAATACACTAAGTCAACTTTGTAATAGCAGAGCTGTGCTAGTTTAGGGCAGCAAAAATCAAGAGTGTAATAGCACTTTTTCGGTAACAAATTTTATTAAAAGGCATGCATGCCTTTGATAAAATGCGTTAGTCAGAAAAAGATGCTTCTAGACTTCTTTTTTTTTTTTTACACTGAGCGGCAAGCCAGGATTGTGATATAAATTCCACTCATGATTTTGCTACATGTAAATCAGGCTGAGCAGCAATAATGCTATCCCCTCTAGTGTTTTCATCACATTTCAACAACATTGCCTACTGTATACTTTAAGGTGCCAAGATGGAGCTTTCCAAGTAAACACACTGATTAAAAAATTTAGCACCCTCATCTGAAAACAGGTAACCAGCTTGGAAATCTGGAAAGGAAATAAAAAAGCAGAGCTATTGAGAAGAAACCAGAGATGAAAGTTCTTTTACTGAAGACAAAACACTGTATGAAGTTGAATAGTTTCATCCTTGCAGCAGAAGGGATATTAAATAGCACAATTAGAACATCATGATCGTGATCTTGAGCTGAGGAAGTTGGAAGAATTCCAAATACAGCTATCTATATAATTGTTAGATATTTTAAAACTTTACTGAAATCTATACATATTAATGGTTGTGCTAAAGGTAGCCATTTCTAGTGAACCAGCCTGTCCATCAGATGAAATAAGGAAACATACACTGAGGAATCTACCAATGGCAACCTCACCTTCCCACTGCTCTTTGGGGCAAATTGTCCTGCTTTATTCAGCATCCCCCAAATGGGCGTACAAATAGTTCTTGATTCACACCTGCACATCATGCTCCAATTTGATCTTTATAACATTGTACTCCTCAGCATCTTGCACCCGCAGTTGATTCAGCTCCTGTTCATACTCCTCCACCTTCTTCAAGCGAGCCATCATAAAATCCAACTTTAAAAGGGGGGAAATATGTTAAGTAGGGCTCTAATTAAAAATTGCCAAAGTTCTCCCCTAGACTGCACTTGATTATATGCCATGAAGTCATGATCACATAGATTTTCTCCATGATGATCTGGTTCTAACCTTCGGCTCTTCTAATATACCAACACCCCCCACACACAAAACTTGCTGTGCTGCTTCATTGGGGGGGGGTATTTTCCCAGCAGGGTCACCCAAGGCATGAAGGTAATTCCAGCTGCCCAGCTAAAGTAAGTAGGCACTTGCATTAAGCAGCAGCAATATAGGAAGAATATAGGCACATAATCACTTTAGTGACAATGGCAAAGGCATCAATTTATACTACATGGGAGAAGACAATGGTAAACCACTCCTGTATTTTTACCAAGGAAACCACAATGATAGAAAATATAAAATTATTGGTTCCAGTTGGGAACTTGTGCTTTGGAAATTCATGCTGGCTCTTTGCAATATCAGAATTCTTTTCTAAGTTCTCACATTTATTATCTATCTATCTATCTACCGTGTTTCCCCGAAAATAAGACATGTCCCGATAATAAGCCCAACAGGGCTTTTCGGGACATGTGTTGAAATAAGCCACCCCCCGAAAATAAGCCCCCCCATTACTTTCCGGGGGGAAAGGGGGGGCATGCCGGGAGGCGCTCTTTTTGCTGCTACCTGTCTGAAGGATTATTAGACCTGTCTGAAGGATGCGGGGAGGGCAGGTGGAGGATGAGCGTCCCGAGCCTGCGAGCGAGCGAGCGAGCGGAGGAGGCGTGGCCGGGAGGCAGAGGCGCGGCCCGGCGCTCTCTACCGGGAGCTGACTGCAGGGCTCTGCAACGTCAGTACGGTAGCCGCAGAGGCACAAGCAGCGAGTGCCCGAGAGTCGCGGCGCACCAGCACCTCCGCTGCGAAGAGGAGAGGGGAGCCTCCATCCCTGCCTAGCCACCCCATCA
>QLTV01002265.1:3180837-3199652 GCA_003457575.1 Thermophis baileyi | reverse complement strand
CCCGCGGCCCGCCCCGCCACTCCCAAATTGCGCCCCACCGCGAGACGCACGTCCTACCTGACACTTGTAGCTCCGTCACGTTCTTGGCATTGTGTCCAGAGAAGCTCATTGTAAAAGAAAACTTCTCGCGAGTTCGAGAAGTTTGATTGAACTCACGAGAAGTTTTCTTTTACCATGGGCTTCGCTGGACACAATGCCAAGGAACGTGACGGAGCTACAAGTCCCAGGTAGGACGTGCGTCTCACGGCCCAACATGTTCCACCTGCCAGAAATGAGTCTCTGTGAGACTCGTCCCGCCACCGCCGCTGCCTCGTGGAGCAGGCCTCTCCAAGGCCTGTTGTGCCGTTTCATGCACCAACGGCAGAAGGACCCCAGCTGTGCCATTATGATGAAGTTTGCGGCAGTCCTGCAGTTCGTGCATGCAACGGCACAACAAGCCTTACTGAGTCCTGCTCCACGAGGCGGTGGCGGCAGGGAGGGGAGGCGAGGCAGCGGCGATGGGACATGCAGACCCACGCTCGCCGCCTACTGCACCCCCAAAATAATAAGCCCCCCCCCGATAATAAGGCCAAGGCCATATTTGGGGGGTCAAAAAAATATAAGCCCCTGTCTTATTTTCGGGGAAACACGGTATCTATCTATCTATCTATCTATCTATCCGATGAGACATCCAGTCCCACATTCGCCGCCTACTGCACCCCCAGAAGAATAAGCCCCCCCGATAATAAGGCCGAGGGCATATTTGGGGGGTCAAAAAAATATAAGCCCCTGTCTTATTTTCGGGGAAACACGGTATCTATCTATCTATCTATCTATCTATCTATCTATCTATCTATCTATCTATCTATCTATCTATCTATCTATCTATCTATCTATCTATCTATCTATCTCTAAGATGCCAGCCATCTTGTGGTTCAAGGCAACTCATGCTTAATGATCGGATGATGCACTGTTGATGTTTACTTGTTTGGTAATGAAATGTCTGCAAGAAAACAACCAAGAGAGCACCAGGGACCCCACACTTCAATATACAAATATTCTCTTCTATCAGCTAATGATCTGTTCTAAAAAATTTCTGTATATTAGCATCATATTAGCATCAGCCTATTCCCACATTGCTAAAGATAAGGGCAACATCTCCTTCATTTCAGTTTCATGCTATTTCAAAGATTTTAAAAGAATTTTCCAAGATTTTTTTAAAAAATAAATACAGTGTAGTCAGAGGCGATAACATTTACTACACATACTTTTGGGGGGAAAGCACTTTTCCTACCATTGTGTGCATCTTCACACATGGACCTTGAGTCAAGTCTTCTATTTCCCATTATGAAAGACATAATGGCAGAGATTAACCAAGAAAAATCAAGGGAGCCTGTTATGTTCCAGATTTTAAAATATAAAGTCACCCTAAATTATACTCTGGAGATCACATCTAGGCTTCTTCTGCCTATACTCATTTATTCAACCTCAAGCATTGCCCATTAATCAAGCCATCAAAAATCTTGATATTGGGCAAGGACTTTTCCAGAAATATTTAATATTTAAGCTTTACAAAAAATTGTTACTCAAGTTTCCTCTGCAAGCATCTTACCTTTTCCTCTTACATTCCAGCTATTGCTATATACCTTTCTTTTCCATCAGCTTTTCCCCAAAGAACTCTCTTGGGTTATCACTGCTCCCTGAACTGCTCCCAGAACAAAAAACCCCCCAAATTACCTCTTGTCGGTTGAGAGCTTGCATGGCTTGCTCCCATTTCTTTTTGTTGCTTGCGAGAAGTTCACGACGCTCCAATTCAAAGGCTTTCTGGGGGGGGGAAACCCTAAGATTTAAACATCTATGGAGATTCTCAGTCATCCAGGTCATGGTTGTCCCAAAGATACTTTTTCAAGAGGCAACTGCACTTTCTGGTTTTTCTTTGAAGACGTTCTGGAGCTGAAGAAGCTTCCTGGATGAGAAGCGAAACGTCTTCAAAGAAAAACCAGAAAGTCCAGTTGCCTCTTGAAAAAGCACCTTTGGGATAAGATTTAAACAGCTCTTAGACTACAAGTAAAGAAGTGAGTAATCTCAAATAAAGCTAGGAAAATCTCTTTATAAAGCTAACATTTAATGATAAAATTGATGCCAATTCCTGCACTATAACTTGAAGTAGAATTGGGTTATGCAAGTGGGCCTTTTCCAAGTACTACTGCCAAGTAAGATCAAGTGAGTCTCAAGTGACAATATTTTTTAGAACAAAGAAGAGAGCCACTTGTTCAGATGCATGCTATACAAATTGAATCAATCCGTTAAGACTTCTTGTTCCTTCTAAACTTTTAATGGTTTTTGAAATAGTTTTCACTGTTAAAATGTTAAGCTCCTTCTACATTAACAGAATAACAGAGGTGGAAGGGACCTTGGAGGACTTCTAATCCACCCCCCTACTCAAGCAGGAAACCCTACACCGTTTCAGACAAATGGTTATCCAATATCTTCTTAAAAACCTCCAGTGTTGGGGCACCCACAACTTCTGGACGCAAGTCGTTTCACTGATTAATTGCTCTCACTGTCAGGAAATTTCTCCTCAGTTCTAGGTTGGTTCTCTCCTTGATTGGTTTCCATCCGTTGCTTCTTGTCCTGCCTTCAGGTGCTTTGGAGAATAGCTTGACCCCCCAAAATACATTGATTCATTTTGTGTTGTATTCTTTTCCTATTGTGATCAGTTATTTACTGAATATTTGTAATTTTTATCTATTCCATTCATAGTCAAGAGATTGTTTGTATTTGGCAAACAAATATAATAGTAAACTGATACAATGCATATACCTCGTAAGCATTTCTCTCTCCACTAAAGGATTAATACTTATCCCCAAATAATTGTATTAATGTTGATTATTTAGTTGTGAACTCAGAATAGAGACGTATCATATGAATTATTCCTGCTTTTGCCTTCATATTACTCTGTATGTCATAGATGGCATAATAATCATGTGCCCCATTCAATGTCACATGTGAGATGGGCGGCCATATAAATTTAATAAATAAAAATAAATAATAAAAATAAGACCATCTAGTCTTCTATAGTCCTTCTAGTCTTAAATCCCAATATTGACTATTCATTTTAGAACAGAAAACAAGAATCTGATAAAAATAATTTTCTTTAGTAGTGTCTGTAAACTATGGAGCTTACTGTTCAAAGTTATTAATTTGCTATGTAGTCCCCTTAACCTTTGAAACTGAATAATTTAGCTCAACATGTAGAATTGATAAAACATTATTTCCTTAGTCTTTTACTATTTATTTTAAATTAATTTAATACTGTCAGTAGTTTATAACATTCTTCATCTATTTTAGATTAAGATTAACATATAACAGGCTATTTATAAATTAATAAGAGACAAAATACATTTTATATACATTTTATTGTTTCTTCATATAATGCTTTATATTTTCTTTATACAGCATTATATTTTCTTTCTCTTACCTTTTGTACATGCACAACAAACAAGATTCATGTTTTGCTTTAAAAAAAATCATATACCTCTATATGCAAAAGTTCTCGACGGTAGTTTTTAACGAGATTTCGGATCTGTTCTTCCATTCGCTCCAGCAGCAAATTAATGTCTTCATTCTGTTTCCTAAGATCCTTCACATACTGATCATCTTTACTCTTCAATTCCTGAAAAAGCAAAAACAATCAGGAAAGCAAAAATAATTAATTCAGAAAAATAATTAATTGTGAAAAATAATTAATTGTGGCATTGTTCCACTGTTTACCTCTGCAAAACTGAAAGCTGTTCAGCAAGATAGAGGATATGTTCAGTAATATAATCAGTCAAGGCCTAGCAGCTGCATTAGCACAGCATGCAAAGCTTGGTTAATTATGATCTAACTTTTTTATAGCTTAGCTGTTATAGCTTAGCTGTTATATGATCCCACAGTGTGTTTGGTGAGTTTCATAGTTCAGTATGTAGTGCAAACTCAGTAAATAAGCCAATTCAGAAACCAATTCAAGCTGATTGTACCAATCTAGTTAATCTGCCTTCTCCCCCAAATTTTTGAGTAGAAATGCAGGAGGGCAGGAGACTACGCTACCAGGGATGATCTAAATGGACAGGGCAAGGATGAAATGGATGTGACTTATGATGAGGCTTATCCTGCACTGCAACACACCCTACTA
This sequence comes from Thermophis baileyi, assembly GCA_003457575.1. Lineage (NCBI taxonomy): Eukaryota > Metazoa > Chordata > Lepidosauria > Squamata > Dipsadidae > Thermophis > Thermophis baileyi. The sequence goes on along the minus strand of QLTV01002265.1, from coordinate 3,195,496 downwards.
CAAAGAGACATCCTAACCCTTACAGGCACACGTTTATTCAATATGCATACACATCTATTTTTCCTCATACAGTATAAACACACTTATGTGAACTGTATCTTCCCACCCTTCCATACACACACAAACACATTTTCTTCTTCCCCTTTCACTATTTCCCAATGCATTGATCAAAATCGGTGTTTTCTCATTCACTTTTCTCCCCAACAACTGTGATCCCTTCTTTCCCAGAAATGGGGCTCAAATTCACCATGCTTATGGCAGCAAAAACAGTTATCATACTTCAAAGAAAATATCCTGTAGTTTGCCAAACAGCTAAATATTAATAAACTACATGAAATCACATGGGGGGGGAGAACACAAATATTTTCAGTCGTGACAATGTGGTGGCAGATTAAATACCCTCAGCATTTATGGAAACTTTAAAATTTATTATCAGAACTCAGCAGCAAGTTTGAAAATGGCTCTAGGGATCATAATCTCACCATTGGGAGCCACATGTATCTTGTTGGTCATGGACTGTACACCATTCTTTAAAGCATCAAATAAGATGCTGTTAGCTGGTTAGTCCAATTGCTGCTGAGGATATTACTTTTAAAAATCTCATATTTCTTCCAAAGATCATAGGGCAAAAGAAATATAGGGCAAAAGAAATAGCTCCCATTCACATTGCTATGCTTACCACTTGCCATTTTTTCCAGTAATAGTACCCAGCTGTGAAAAGCCATTCCCAGAGAGTATCATCTGGAATTTATAGTTTGTGGCGATGACAATCTATTTTACTTCCCAGGCTTTTCAACTTTTAAAAAATAGCAAATATATCAGATAAGAAGAAAAGATTTATTTTACCTCAGATATTGCCTGTGAATTATAAGGAAGTGGGTCATTTTATACTTTATGGGGAACATAAAGACCACTGTTGATTTTTTAAGGAGGTGGGAAATGCACATAGGCACACAAATGGGTCATTAACAAACAAAAATATAATGGAAGGGAACATAAGAGTTTCAGCTAGAATTAGTTACTCCCTCTTAACAAGAGGAAATAGAGCTGGGAGGTGTCTGAGAGTTTGCTTGTATTCTTCCTTTCACACACACACACACACACACACACACACATATATATACACACACACCACACACACACACCCACACACACACCCATATATACACACACACGTGTGTGTGTGTGTGTGTGTGTGTGTGTGTGTGTGTGTGTTAAGGACTACTTTTCCATCACAGTTTAGTATATGTATCTAAATACCCTTCTATGTATTTTGAAACACAAACTATTATAATCTAATATATATCACACACACACACACACACGTACGTGTGTGTGTGTGTGTGTGTGTGTGTGTGTGTGTGTGTTAAGGACTGCTTTCCCATCACAGTTTAGTATATGCATCTAAATACCCTTCTATGTGAGATCTTTTGAAATACAAACTATTATAATCTTCCTCTTTAAAATTTCTTTGTCTAAATTCAGTGTTCTTCTTAGCATGGACCTTTCAGCATGTCCCTGCAACCATATTTGCTGAAAGCAATCTGATGCATGTACACTAAGCATGAATACTACCTGTTGCAATTCACTAATGACCTTGTTCTTCTCTTCAATCAGCAATGCACAGTGCTGCTGCTGTAGATTAAGAGCTTCCCAGAGATCCTGGGGGATGGTCTTCTGCTTGGCCTTGGCCCACTTAGCGGTGATCTCATCAAACTTATCCAAGTTGGCCTTGGCTTCATTTTCCAGTTTCTCAAGCCTGAGAATAACAATATCTAGGAAGTTTACTCAAAGCAAGCTAGATGAAATTCTATTCTATTCTATATGAAGATTAAAAACTCATACATTTGTTGGGGATTGCTATGGATCATGAATAATCTGAAATGTTCCTTGGAACATTAGCTCTGTTCCTTCCTCAGCCTTTCTTTTTGGTGGAAAAACCAAGCTTCAAATTAAAAAAATGTACAAAGCAGCCTTTTCTGTTTGGACTCTTTGTCTGCTGGGCCTTGTAGTTCATTCAAGTTCAAGCTAATGCATTAAAATGAAGTACAGATGCCATGTTTAATTTCTACTCAAAAGCAAGGATATCTGTGGGGGATGGGGTGGGCATTACAATTGTCAAGGAATATTTATTTGCAGACCAAGACAAATCATTAAAAATATATCAACTACACATATATGGATAAAACACAGAAACATATACACATTTGTAGAAGAGGTCTGAAAACAATTAGTAATATGAAGAGAACATCAGATGGCTTCTATAAACCATAGCTATTAATTAAAAAGTTTACAATCTTCTTGAAGGCATCCTGCAGTGAACACATAATGTATTTTAAAAGATGCAGGGCTCTGGTTGTGCAGTTGCAGCTACCATTTTGACCTTTTTGCCCCCAGATGCCCCAACTCCAGGGGAAGATGCTTTATTAAGACAACCCTAACACTGCTTGATTTTTATCCTTCTTCCACGTCCTAAACACTGCACAGTTCCAAGGGATGCTAATACAGAGGTCTTACCTTTGCCGAGTCAGTTCTTCTTCCTCTGATCTCCTGTGTGCCTCCCGAGAATCAGCTGCCACCTGGATATTTGTTACTAGCTGTGTGCCATCAAGCAACAGTTTGGCCAATCTCTGAAAGAAAATATGCCAGAATCAGATTATACATTCATACAATATACCAAATTCAGTTATAGACTTAACCCATTTCAGGATTTGCAGAATATAATTAATATTTGAGGAACTGTCTCTCCCAGGTTACATCTACCTGTCCCAGAATGCAGGCAGGCAGGGGAGGGGCATATTCAGGTCCCGTCTGCTAAGCAGTTTCATCTGACAGCACCATGGAGGCAAACATTCACTATCATGCCATCTTCTCTGCGGAACATTTACCCACCCAGGTTGAGATTGGCCCTGATCATACTGATTTTCTAGCAATCCCTTAAACCTTGATTTTGTCAGCAGGCCTGAAGATCCCATGAGTGGGTGTCCCTATGATATGGCAGCACTGTATGTAAGATCTTGAAGACATTCTCCTATGGTTTTAGTTATATTTAAATTTAATTGTTTAATTAAATATAATGCTTTTTCAAACTTTTATAATAGTTGTTAAACACAAACGATTGAGACATCAAGTTTCTGTCTTATTCTGCCTTGTTGGACAGGCTATGGAGTGAATAACTTTTCTCCATATGTCATACATTTTGATTCACACGGTGATTCCTTGATTCTTTACTAACCTGTCTACTGTCCTCTATTTGCTTGTGACTCCTGCTCTGTTCCTCTTCTACAAATTTTTTTGCATCTGGATCTTCCCCAAGGGCTTCCCTAAAACAGAGAAAACAAACATAAATATCTATTTAACTATGAATGATTTACTACTATGGGTACCAATAAACAGCTAATCTAAAGCAGGTTCCCAATAGGTTTATTTTTCCTGGCAAAAATCAAGATGTTAAAACTTGGGAGGGTTACAAATAAGAGATATCTCACCATCCCAACTCTCTAAAATCCTGAAACTGAGTGCATTCTAAAAGCTTTGTATAGAAACATCTGTTAGTATTCATAATCCACGATTTTTGTTCAATTTGAATTGGAGCGACCTTTTAGACACAGGCAACGGGTAATAGGGATGAGCCCCATTTAGTGGAAACCAAATAGAGGAGGGTGGATTTGGGGGATGAATGGGGATCAATTGGGATGAAGACCCAAAGGCTGAGATTGCTGAAGAGAGGGTTCACATAAGTTCGCAAGCATTTTAGGACCGGTCACGGTACCTCGTGGAGGAAGCATTTATTATATCTGCAGCTGGACTGTGGATTTGCAATTACGAAAAAGACAGGCAGATTTGCCTTTCAGGCTTCAATTCTTGCATGTGCGTCTATTTCCCCCATTCCGCCCCCTCCGTCAAACCGACCGTCGTTTCGCCTCCAGGCGGACGGCGATGCGAACCCGGCGGGCGGCGATGCGCTCCAGGGGGTCATCTGAGTTTAAATTGGCCGGCTTGGCACGCGGGACGGCGCCGCTGCCAACATCCCGGCCGGCCCCGCCCGCCGCCTCCGCCTCCACGTCGACATCTGTCCCCGCTTCGCCTTCGGCTACAGCGGCGCTCATTTTGGCGGCCTTGGTACTCCACCGGCCTCAGCAACCGCCTGTTTCCGTTACCATGGTAACAGCGTCCCTAGCAACCCGGACGGAAGGCCTGCCGCCTTCTACGGAAGCCGATTGAGTAGCTGCCTGCCTGTTATTCCTATAGAAACGGGATAACAAAGTCCCTGTTTCCTCTTGAATTCCTTTGCGGGTCTCTGTAGTTAGGCTGAATCCTGTAAATACTAATGCAGAAAGGCTCAGTGGAGGTGATAACAGCAACGAGTTGTCTTTTAGGATCACTCTAACGATCACATTTAGTGTGATAAAAGCCTTCCTATTCAGCCGATGGTTTAACAAAAGATGGCTCTTCGAAGGGGAATCTAGGGATACCTGGAGATTTTGCTGACTGACACATCAAGGCCTTCTTGCTGTGATGGTTATGCTGTCGGTTTTCTATGTTTTAATTTTGTGTTGTTAATGCAAGTCACTTGGATGCTTTGGAAATAGAACAGCATATAAGTCAAAGTGACAAATGTGAATGGAAATAAATGGAATTTTCATTCAAGTCCTGGACAAGGGACTTGGAAAAATGAAACACTACTGCAGCAGAATTTGCTACAGTAATGCTATCCATTCAAAGCCTCCTTTGTGTTATTTGTTCCTATATCAATTATCAGCAACTCCTCACTCACTATGCTGTGATGAAGAAACCAATATACAGTAATTACATTATTTGCGATTTCTCATTATACATATATATGAAAATAATATTACTTTAATTAATAGTACTATGGATTATTTAACAAACACAACTCCTTAATGGTTCCATCAACCCTTGGGGGTCTATATTGACCACTTTGAAGAACCTTGATATAGACAGGCAACTATAGCTAGGTCTACTTTAATTAAAAAAAAAAAAAACATTGTTTCCCAGTTTCCAAGTCATAGAGAGTTTGGCACAATGATATCACTGGGAAGTTTTAGAAGGCTGCAAACAACCTGAGATGACCACTTGTTCATGGACCAGAGGTTGCCCAGCCCTAGTGTGAAAGCTAGTAAGCTTTCCTTCCCTTTTGCTCTCCTTATGATGTTATGTGTGATGTCATTCATAGTTAGAACAGGTTGCCAAGCATCTCTTCAGATACCAGATTGGAGTACTAAATTGTTTGGATAAGAGACTGTTTTGTGAATCTATACTGAACTGAAGATATCTCAACAAGCTATAAACCAAAAGCCATCTGTGGTAATAGATTCATTTTCATTTTTATATTCCTTTCTCTGTTCTCCATGGCACAATATAATAATAACTGTCTCCATAGTTAATGCAATTCTGGCAATATGCAGTACATTATCTGCCTCTAGGGAAGAGGAAAGCTTCTCGCATCCTTCTCCAACTTGGTAAACCTTCTCCAACTGGGTGTCCTTCTCTTGTATTGGAACCACAAGACTGGATTTGGGAGATGTAGGTTAAAAGATCAAAATACAATGTTTTGACAGGTTTTTGAGAAGCATGATGATTTATGGAGGCAAAATAACGAAATAGATATAATGTGAACAACATAGCTGGGGTCTGCAAACTATTTGGTTAACTGTGAAGGTTCCTGATTTTTATCCTTACTCTACAAAAGGGATAATTTCTGTAATTTATCTTGAAACTGTTGTACTCTTGGTAGAAATCTCAGAAGTAAGGCTGAGATTCATTTCTAATAGCTGGCATACATCAATGTTACAACCTTTTGCTAAGGAAGAGTCATAAAAGGGAAAGAGAGATCTTCCATTCTACCACTGGTGAAGCAATAAAGAAAGGATGTGAAGGAATGATTACATGAATGAAAAGAGGGACAAAAGATTTAAACTCTGTACTGGAGAAGAAGATATTTTCAGACTATAATATGAATGTTATATTTGTGCTTCTGAGCAACAACAACAAAAATTTCAATACAGTAGTATCACGAATGCATCCACGTGCCAATCCTGGCTTATCTGTACACTGTGACCTTTATCTAGGAGGTCCTGATCTCACTTAGAAAAATGGCAGGGGCCTACTTCATGTATTTGCTTTCTTTAACAAGATGCTCAATTAAGTCATAAAAAATTTAAATAGTTTCATGAGCACAATATAATACTTTTGATTTTGACTTTCATTATTGTTTGTTTTGCAGAAAATGGGCTATGCAAAGCCAGCCTGCTTGATTAGTTTAGGATTCAGCATGAAGGGGAAATTTAGTGAACATATTTATTTTAAAATTAAATTAAGTACATGATTAGTCATTCTTTCAATGGGAAAGATGTTCTTTGATCCTCTTCCAGACTTAAGTGTCTGACACATAAATGTTCTCTGATCCAGATTATTGAACAGTGAAAAATTGAAAGAATATTTTTAAAAAGGTCTGCTGGAGCAAATGAAAGACCATTTAGTTCAATATTCTACACATTGACAGAGACATGATAGCTCTCTTCCACTGAATTTCTTAACAAATTGTATTTATAGTGTGCTCTCTGTGATTCCAGAAGAGAAGCCAGAATTTCTAGGATCCAACTCTAAAAAAACCACTGCTCTGAAGAAAATGCAAAATGAGAGTACATAGACTTTAAGGAAAGGCTGCCAGTTTAAGCAAAAAGCAACCAAAGGAATACATTTATATAAGTGGACAAATGAAACAAACAAAATGTTAAACAGTTATATTTATGTAGTTACTTACCAAACACATCTAAATTATATTAAAGTAACCAAAATACAATTCCCAAGGCATGTCACAACTTTTGAGCACTCCTAATGTTTGGAAATTGAAAGTTGAAAAAATTGACACACCCTAAAAAGGAGAAGTAAAGGTAAAGTTTACTTCAAGTTGACCTCAGCTTTTCAAGACTTCATAGGCTTTCTTCGCAAAGGTATAGAAATAGTTTGCTATTGCATTGTTTCAGGATTCCCTCTACCCCTCCGTCTTCTCAATCTATCATACAGCCCTGGGATTTCCTGATAGACTCCCATCCAAGTTGTTTCCAGAGCTAACCCTGCTTGGTTTTTCAAGATCAGCCAAAATCAAATGTAAACAGATTCTTATAATCCAAGGAAAAATCTTGGTAGGAATAATTGCTTAAAAAATGACTGCAGATTGCACTTTACATTCCAGGGAATCTGAATCCAACTCCAAAACTTTGCAAGCCAACAAGGAGCAAGGGAGGTAGACCTCTTTCAGCTAGAATTCTAACCATTTTACCTATGTAATAACTCCCCCAAAAAAGTGTGTTTAGGCAGAAATCATCAGTTAAAATTCAGCATAATATTTTGGTGGTGATTCACCATCCTAGCGGCATAATATCTTCATCATAATTTTATCTTGATTTATATTATATTGTGAGAAAATAATCCAGTATTTTTCAAGCAGACACTCATTGGCTCCATCCACAGGTTTGCAGTATTTTTAAAGCTACAGAGAGATTAATAGCACTATTTGAAGCCAGCTATTAATATAATTTTCTATGTTAGAGGGCTGGAGCTAAAGAAACCAAGAGAATGTATGTGAGGCACTTGAATCCTTTTACTGATTCATCATGGGAGAGAAACCAATGAACTCATATCATCTTCTGATTGATTCTTTCAAAACTTATTTTTCTAAACTTACTTTCAGTGGATTCATTTTGCTGTTGAAGAGAATGAAGCTGGGAACGTTTGAAGACTGGCAAACGAATGCACCAAAACATTAATATGAAATTTTGAGTAATGGTACACTTGGTGAAATTGAAAATCCATTATAATGCCAGTCTTTTATTAATCTAACTCAAAGATCACCTGAAAAGGTACAGGCTTTGAAACAAAAAATGAAACGTACAACTTAATCTCTCTCTATGTTGAGCAACTTACAATAACTAAGTTGGGAGAGTGGAGAGGTACTTCATGTATGCTCAGGGAAAAAGCTATGAAGTTGTTTTGGCTACATTCCAGCTCTCCATTCTCCATCTTTGATTTTAGAATTAAGCAGTCCATTTATATTTAGGATCTATCAAGTGATCCCTCCCTCTCCAGTAATAGAATGATAAGGGTCAGTCATCCCTAAGATGTTGCTATGGAGACTAACTGCCGCCTGGAATCTTCAAAGAAAAATGACTTTGGAGTGAAGATGTCCCTTCCAAATGATCCCTTACAAGAGCTATGAAGACTTTTCCCGTTGTTCTTCAGCAACCCGCCACCGCCGGCCTCTTCGAAACAGCAACTCGCAACCATGTTTTGTCTCTTGCACATTCTTCACTCCAATTTGTTTGCCGCTTTCACAAGATGAACCCAAATTAAGATTCAAGGTGAGTTGAAAGGGAAGGAAGGAAGGAAGGAAGGAAGGAAGGAAGGAAGGAAGGAAGGAAGGAAGGAAGGAAGGAAGGAAGGAAGGAAGGAAGGAAGGAAGGAAGGAAGGAAGGAAGGAAGATCATACACTGCAAAGCAAAGGCCTTGCCTCTAACATATTTATTTTTACACTCTCTTAAAGGGGTGTTTTGTAACTGGCACCTATCATGGCATCCACTTTGAGAATAGTAGCCTTTCTGGGAGTGTAGTCACAGCATGATATCACAATTCCAAATATGTGGCCTGTTCCCCCCCAAAACCCAACAACCCCTATCTGTATTTTTTTCATATTTCAAAGAATTCCATTTCTTCATATAGTTAACTAAAATTAAATAACCCCACTGAACATAACAGGACAACTTCCTAAAGATATACTTAGTATTTTAGAAGTAAACATTTACAGTTGATTGAATTATTTCATATAATCTCAAGAGTATATTCCAATAGGTTTGGTTCTTGATGAAATCTTGCAAGACTCTAGTCACAAAAACCTATTGGCATAGCAATAGTAAAATCAATCAGCATTATTGTTATATTTAGTATTATATTAAACTGTGTTTTATAAGGTCATTCTTTCTCCCCCCCCTTAATCTTCTTAATGAAATTCCTAACAATTCTATGGGCACATCATCTAAATAGGCTGTGAACCTCCAAACTATCTTTCTAAGATTATCTGGAGCAATTCTTCGTATGTGTAATTAGCTCATTCTTTATTATATATGTTACCACTACAAAACTCTTTGAAGAATATAATATAATCAGATTAGAACAAGGCTTTTAAAATAATAACCTTATATGTCAATTGCTGAGATCTAACTGTTGGGAATGCAACAGGCCTTTCATTATATCTTACAGGAAACATGTATCCATGAAAAACAGGAATAGCTTATTTTCAATTCTGCACAGGAAACTTCATCAATTCTCACCCTGCATAGAATTTTCACAGATGAGATGACTGACATTTTTTAATTAGTACGGCAAGAGCAGAAGATGTCTGTTGGCATCACTTAAAATTATTCTCCTACCAATAACATTGGCTTGTTCTTGGCTTGCTTTTTTATGGTTGAGAATGTAAGCCTTAAAAAGATTTAACATATGTGTTAAGGAATTGTGCAGAGTAACCTCTGGGCCCTGAAGGCTTGCACAGTGAACCGTAATGTTGCAGTAGATATAAGTAATGATTCAGTCAATAAACAGATACGTTAAAGTGTATAAAAATAGTTTACTCAGAGAAATAGCACAGTCCAAATAACAGTCCGAATCATACACGTTCAGTCAGTCAGTGTTTAGAAGTACAGCAGTCTCCTTACCAGCCTTTCTTTGTCTTAATCAGCAAACAAAGATTTCAGCTTTCAAGCAATTCTATACTATCACAGATAGCTAGCTACACACAGAGCTTACTCTCAGACACGAAGTCAATTAAGCAATGAATCAGCAGAAGAGAGAGAACTAACCATGTTCTCTAGCTCCCTCTTATGGCCGTTACTGCCAGTCAGAATGCAACAATGCATTTAAAGCTATATTACATATATACATTTAAACATTGATTTATGGCTTGTTTATATTAACCAACCCAACCATTTGGACAGAGTCCTAACATTATGCCATGGTTGTTAAGAGGAGATTTAATTCACACTGAACTATTACAATTGAGAATCTAAGCCTTAAAAACATTAGGCTTATGCCATGGTTGTAAGAGGAGATTTAATTCACGAACTAAAGCACTAAGGGTAAGGAACACCCACATACACTTATAAAACATAATGCTAAGACTTTTGAGGATTATTCAACCCAAGTGACCAAGAATGTATATTATTTTTCCCATATCAAAGAACCATGGAAATTGCTCTATTTTTGAAAGGTTTGTTTTTGTTTTTGTCTTATGTTCTCAGCGTGAATCTAATCTGCCTCCACTTTTAGGCCTAAGTGCAGTTCTGTTAGGTAACTTCACACTGTAAGATCCAGCTACATTATTTCCATGGAGATATAATATCTTCATCTTGAGAAAGGAAACTGTCATCCAAACTATGAAATTTTATATTGCTGAATTCTACAAAACAAACCAAATACGACTGAAAACATATCTTGGTCACTCCTTTGGGGAACAGTGAAAAATATTTAAAAGGAGTTACCATTTGCTACCCAGCATGTTGGGAGAAAGCTGAAGCAAGAAAAATTGGTCACCCTAGAAACCAAACGTAAACAAATCTCAGAATCCAGATAATTTACCAACATCTGTCAGTATTAATGTTACAGTCAAGACAAGATATGAGATACATAATAAACTGCAGATTTTTTTTTTTTTTGCTATACTGAATCAAGCGAGCAAACAGAGAGTCAGGGGAAAAAGCTTTCGTGTATAATAAATCTCTGCAGTTGAGAACATTCAGCATCATTTTTATAAAACCTAGCCTTTCTTGACACTGGCACTTTCCAGATGGGTGGACAACTCTCAGAATCCTCCATCTAGGATATCCTTTATTGAGAATTCCAGGAATTGAAATATATACATCTGAAATAAGTATAATTTGAACAAAGTTTAGTTAAATGGATGGATGAACAGGCAGACAGACAGATAGTAAGTAGCATTATACAAATTCAGTCTCTCTTCTTTACAATTAACATGGCTTTCTCATATGAAAACAAGACCATTGAGGTCCCAATGGTGCTTTTTCAAGGGGCAACTGGACTTTCTGGTTTTTCTTTGAAGACATTTCACTTCTTATCCAAGAAGCTTCTTCAGTTCTTTGAGGCCATCATGGAGAGAGCCATAAGTAAAATAGCAAGTGGCAAAGTCCTGTTCTGAATATGTAGATAAAGAAATAAACAAAATCTGATACCGTATTATAACATGTAGAAGGCAAAATAAAAAAATAAGTAGAGGGAAACCTGACAATGAGAACGAAGCACCAATGATGGTACTTTTAAAACAAAAGTACAATTTCTTGAGAGTGTCTCTGAAAGGTGCTGATGAATTGTAATTTTGAATATGATAAAGCAAAACTGTGAAAGATAAGGATGTAAACATATTCAATGTATTTAATATATATTCCATTAAAATTGGATAATCAAATTCAGTTTTTAATTGCCTTGTCCCCTTTTGAACTACCTTCTAAAACAATTTCCACATTGGTGTCAGTGAAAGAATCCTCACTAAAACATTGGCTTCGCACCCTCTGTAAATACTATGAAAAGGTCAAACTCTCCCGAGTCAAAGCAAATTCAGAGTGTCTACATGTAAGTACCCTTGGCAACAAAACAAACAATTTTACAGGATTTTTTTTAAAAAAAACCCTTCCTACTTAAGTCTTCAGCTCTAGGGTTTCTTGAAGCACTCTTTGCCAATTCCATGTAGCTTTTTTTCAACGTCTGTGAAGGTCATCTAGGTTCTAACAGCAATGTCATACCAGCAACAATACACAATGACTGGGGCGGTTCCCATCTGCTTGTGTTCATGAAATATGGGGAAAGAGTGGAGGGGTTTGGCAGAGCTCCTAAGAAGGCTTGCCTGAATTTTCTCCTAATTTTCTATGTCAGGAGAAAGAGCTAGGAAAAGGCTGAGATTCGACTGTACTAAAGATCAGTAAATGCACTTAGCCTACCATCAAAAGAAGGCTAATAGGCTACATGTTGTCTCTGGACCGTACCTTTTGCATCCCTCCAATAGATAAACACCCAGTGATTCCTTGTCTCCAGCTGATGGGTTCCTAGGGTGAGGGAGTGGAAAAGACTTGCACTATGCCTGAAATACAGCCAAAAGAGCATAAATCTAAATGACTAATTCTTTTGCCTGTAACTAAACATAATCCAAGAAATTTGATTCTACAAATTGCATGAATTGGTCTTTATTTAAAATTTTGCTGGAATATCAAAGTAGGACAAAGTTCAATAGTTATAGGCTTGTGCTGTATGTAAGTAGAAGATGTGAGGTTTACACTTGGATCAAAGCACAGAGGTTGAGCAGGGGAACATATTTCAAACTGTTCTTTCTAAAGTAGCTTGGTGATTTATTTATTTTATTTTATTTTATAAAATTTATATGCCGCCCAACTCCCGAAGGAGTTGGTTGTTAAATGGTGTGATGGACACCATTTAACAAAACAAAGACCTTTTAGGTTTACTGACATTGTTTCCTACATTCTTGCTCTACTACATTGTTTCAGCAGACCATAAATGCAACCCATTATTTTTTAAAAAAAATCTTGAGGAAGCTAATCCAGAGATAATCTTCTTACATGGTTGATAATTATTTTTTCTCAATAGAGGATGGACAGGAGGTCAAAGCCAGAGATGGACTATTCAAGCAAAGATCAAGAGAGCTGCAGTAGTAGTGATAAGAGCTCAGAGAGGTAAGGATGTGGTGCTAATTGAAGAAGATTCATTTGAGTGTGTTCACTCAATGTATTTCAGCGGTGGCCTGGTTCTGCAAACCGGTAGCAGCGACAGCAGGAGGCTCCGCCCATCTGCCCGGGATGCTTCTGCGCGCGCGCGAACTGGTAGCAACTACTGATGTATTTGACTAAAACAAAGAATCACTCTCACACTATGCAAGTCTGGTTGTAGTGTTAACCTTTGTGATATTATTCACTGTTAAATGTGTTATGTAAATCCATCTGGTTGTTATTTTATGATTCAGTGTATTGGACAACTCAGTAAATGGGTAATTGAGCAACCAGATTATGTATGATATGAGAACATAACCACTGAATCTGGGATATCTTCCATAGGTTAATTTGGAGCTCCACTCTTTTGTATGATATCATGTCTATGCAGGGGTATCCAAAGAATATGGTTAAAGTTCAACTTTTTTTCCAAAAGGAATACCAATTTAATTATGGATGGGTGGGAAAAACAGGAAATCGATTTCATACTAATTTGACTTGAAGTCAGCCAATCTGTACCAGCAAGCCTACCCTGCTGGATAGCTGTTGTGGGAAGGGCCGCTATATATGCTGCTTTGAATTTCCAAAGGCAAGATGGAATATAAATATAACAAGCAAACAAGTCAATATCATAATTTTCGACGTAGCAAGAATAGAGGATTTTCCAGGATGAATCTTAACTTTGAAAATGTTGCAGGGGAACAGAACACTACTAGACCTTTGCAAATTAAGTTATTATGGTCCAGGGCAAATGAATCAATGAAAACATGAGAAACAAAGTGAAACCAAAGCCAATACTATAGTAAACATGAGACACTGAAAGAAACTAGACTTATCTGACCATCACCAGCAATCACCATATTTTGCTTTTTAACAGGTTTATTGGATCACCTTTTTTAACCTTCTATTGTGGAGTATACATTTTGCAAAAGGGCAGTGTGCATGTGTATTAGCAGCAAAACTTTAAAAAAAAACCCTCTATATTCAAATCTTAGCAGAAGGGGAGATGCTAAAAGGTGGGAGAAACTTTATCCTGATGATTGATGCCCTGTTTTAATGACTTGAATATTTTATTCCCCAGAGAAAAAGCAATGAAAATGGAGTGTTTGGTAAGTGCAGACTTCATATTTTATAAAAAAAATTCAAGCATTTTAAGGCACAGTTCTCTGGGTGCATCTGGCTGCCTTCTGTTAAATAAGACCATAGTTCCAACTAAGCCCAGCCAAGTGTATACAGTATCCATTGGATACTGGTGGTTCTTGGACAACATGCAATTCACTAGCATCTTATTTGTGGTCTCCAGAGTTCTATTCTAAGAGTCGTGGTGGCACAGTGGTTAGAATGCAGTACTGCAGGCTAATTCTGCTGACTGCCGTCTGCCTGCAATTTGGCAGATCGAATCTCACCAAGCTCAGGGTTGACTCAGCCTTCCGTCCTTCCGAGGTGGGTAAAATGAGGACCGAGATTGTTGGGGGCAATATGCTAACTCTGTAAACCGCTTAGAGAGGGCTGTAAAAGCAGTGTGAAGCGATACATAAGTCTAAGTGCTATTGCTATTGCTATTCCCCTTAGGCATTTTTTTTAACTTCTGGAAGCGTATTAAAAAGCAAATCAAAGAGGTCAGCAGTTTAGAAGCTTAAGGCACTTATCTGACCTCTTTAAATGGGTCCTGACCCTGCCAGTTTTAAGTGAGCTTGTTTCTTGACATGTCATGCAAAGCCTGAAGTGGCTTTGAAGCCAATGAAAGTTCTGGATTCTTGATTTACATTCATGATAGCACCTAAAGTTAGATTGAGGCATCCCATGAAATAAGGGCTTAGTTCCCTTGGAAAGATAGAACAGGTTGAATAGAA
>QLTV01002265.1:3143910-3156229 GCA_003457575.1 Thermophis baileyi | reverse complement strand
ATCTATCTATCTATCTATCTATCTATCTATCTATCTATCTATCTATCTATCTATCTATCTATCTATCTATCTATCTATCTATCTATCTATCTATCTATCTATCCATCCATCCATCCATCCATCCATCCATCCATCCATCCATCCATCCATCCATCTCTTTCCTGATTATCAACAACCTATTTAATTTTTATGACTTGCATAATCCATTGCACTATAAACCAGTTAAAGGGGTTGAGTTTAAACAACAGGCTAAGCCACACAAAACCTAAGGAAAGTTAAAATGAACCAAGCTTAGCAGGTCATGCAAATATATGTACCAGCTCTTTCTCTGGCATGATTAAGCATGTTTTGTGAACACAGCCATGGGGGGGGGAGTGATTTGCTTTCCTATGCAAGTACACATACTGGTTGAAAACAGTAAAATGGATGGAGATGGACCACATCCCTAAATATATTTCTACAAGTTGGTCATGTGAATATCAAAGTGTGCGAATAACAACATTTTCCTCCTCTTAAAAAAAAGCAATAAAAACCAGTGGGGTGATGCTAACATTGCTTTATGCTTTGGATCCAACCGGAACACCTCCTTTTCCATCCCATGGGATAGGGTTTGTGTGGAACAATTTTCCTCCAACACCTCTTGTGCCCCCTTCTCTCTGGAAAGAGTGCGTGGGTAGCCCCTTGATCCCCACAAACACATGTGCAGTGCCAGCCCATCAGTTAGAAAGGCACCACAGGGAAAACCTCTGCATGCAGCTAAACATTTATGACAGACCTTCATCTCAATCTGGGAACTTGTAAAATTTTCCCCAGTTCCTGTTTCTCATAACCTGGAACATTTAGAAAAAAAACATGAGTAATATTGGAGCATCACTACAGTGACGTTTACAGTTGTGCAATAGACTTGCAATCTCAAGTGTCTTGTTTTCTTAACTTACAAAAATAAAGAGATTTGTGAACGCCTTAAACACGCCAGGTTTGGAGTGAAACTTTTATTAACAGGAAGTTTTTATAGTGGGGGGAATAATGAAAGCTCTCTTGGCCCCAAAGCAAAACTGTCATCTGAACTGAGCTGAGCTGAGCACACCGAATGACAGCTAGAAGGCAGCAGAGCAAGGGTGGGTTTCTCCCAGTTCGGACTGGATCGCCCGAACTGTTAGCGACCCGCAGGTGACGTCACGGATCCGGTTCGGTCGGTGCCGGTCCGTGGGCGCCGCCATCTTTTTTTGTGAATTTTTGGAATTTTTAGTGAATTTTTTTTTCTGTTTGGAAGGTTTTTCCTGTTCTGCCGCTTGAAAAAGGGCCCTCCCGCCCGCCCCTGCGTTTATACTGACCTTTATTCCTTCGCCCGAAGCACAGCTGATCAGCTCCTCAGCTGTGTTTCGGGCTGATTGAAGCTACTGAGCATGTGCGGAAGCAAAATTGCATGAGGGAACACGCGCGCGCGCGAGCGGAGCGATGCGAACGTCGCGATGCGAACCGGTGGGGAAGGTAAGTGGAACCCACCCCTGTGGCAGAGTGAATGTGTCCTGTATTTCTTTGGTCAGGAAATTTTTGCTGGCCGTATACGATACTGTAAGTCCCAAAGGTGCTTTTTTCAAGAAGCAACTGGACTTTCTGGTTTTTCTTCAGCTCATCCAAGAGGTGAAGAAGCTTCTTGGATGAGAAGTGAAACGTCTTCAAAGAAAAACCAGGAAGTCCAGTTGCCTCTTGAAAAAAGCACCTTTGGGACAACCATGACCTGGATGACTGAGAATCTCCAGAGACATGATCTTCTTCTTCTTCTTCTTGTGCCATATCCATCATTGGACGTCGGCGATCAAGAAAATCATGTTAATAGACATGATACTGTAAGCTTATTCTCCTCCCCTTTAATTTCTTCATTCAGGAAGGAGAAAAGCGAAAAGAAGTAGACAGCAATTAAGAGCAATCCATCAAAAAACCACCAGACTCTAAGATCTCCTCTTGTAAGTGTAGGGTGCACAGATGTGATAGTAGCATGAGAGCTTTTCCCTTCTTTGCTTCATCCTATTATTTTTTTTGACCCCACAATTGGGCTACAAAAATGTTGGGGCTGCAAAAATCTGGATGCCCACTAAACAATGTAGCAAAGAGGTCAGTGGTGGGTTGCTCCCGGTTTGGACCGGTTCTTAGAACCGGTAGCGGCAGCGGCAGGAGGCTCTGCCCACCTGCCCAGGACGCGCGCGCACGAACCGCTAGTAAAGGGTTTTAGAACCCACTACTGAAAGAGATACAAAAACTCTAACTCAAATTCTTAGCTGCCATGAAATATGGACTGGGGAAAAAAACCTCATCAGAATTTTTGATAGCTGTAGGGGTTTGATTTTGTGAAGATGAGGGTAAGGAATGGGCAGCAGGGAAGTATAATGGTACCTGGGATAGAAGTTGGGAGATGGGGTGAAGAGGGAATGGTCAGATAAGAGATCTCAAAGGCGCTTTTTCAAGAGGTAACTGGACTTTCTGGTCCAGAAAGTCCAATTGTCTCTTGAAAAAGCATCTTTGGGACAACCATGACCTGGATGATTGAGAATCTCCATAGACCAGGGCTGTCAAACTCCCAGCCCATGAGCCGGATGCATCACACGCTGGCTACCCCCATGCCCGGTTTAGCGAAGGGGAAAAAAGTCCCGATACATCACGTGATGCCGCCATGACGACATGAGTTTGACACCCCTGCCATAGACGATCAGATAAGAGAGAGCATAGTGAGCAGGTGGATAGTGTTAGGTAGGGCAAGAGATTCAGAAGGGGCTCTCCCTAGTTTCCTGGGCTGTAAAGAAGATGGTGGGAGAATTGTACTCTCAAACTTACAACATTCTGTTAATGTAGCTTTACGATAAAGCAGAATTAGTCTATCTGTTTCCTATTTGGTCTATCTGATAAAGCTGGCAGGAAGAGGCTACCATAGCACCTGTTTTTTGTTAAGGTTGCAGATCTGGGATGGAAAAACCCAGGGACTCAGTTGATGTCAACCAAGGGATTGAGTTTTTTGCTTCTCTACTGTCCTCTGGTGGTCCTCCAGATTTGTCCAGCCTAGAGCAGCCTAGTTTTATTAGCCCAAAATGCTTAATGTGTTGAATGGACTCAGTCGTGGAGGTTCTTTCTAATCCTGATGAATTCCCTTTAATTGGAGATTGAATTGACACTTCTTACACACTCTGAAATGTTCAAACTATTTTCCAGAGTTATGTTTTGGTGCCAACAACTAAACAACTCTGAGTTCAAAAGGCTAAGCAGAATTGGACCTAATTAGTACTTGGATAGGTCTTCTATGACCTCTCAGGGACAGAGAAGTTGAAAAACATCCCAGAAGATAATAGAAAATTACTTCTGTATTGTTGCCAAACAATCCTACATGGACACTTCTATAAAATCACTATCTTTTTTATCTTTTTATGATCCTGGATTTATCCTAACAAACAACCCTATCTGGTAGGTCACAGGCGTCATATTCATGGGAAATTTTTCTCCAAGAAAATGAATGGAAGTGTGGAACTCTTCAGGCTGCAAAACCTGATCATTAAGGAACAACAATTACAAATTTCCAGAACCCTGAGCAAGAGGAATGGGGCTTCTGGGCATCAGCTGACAAGCCCCACATTTAGCACTGGATCTTAGAAAACCTGCTTCCAAGAAACAGCACTGAGGCAGGATTAGATGGCTGAGTTCATTAGATTTTTTTTTTCTTAGTCCCTTAGGAAAATATTCCCCCCCCCCTCTGAGTCTAGTGAAATTTATCCAAGTTGTCACAGAACCCAATTTGATAAACATCCTGCAATAAAGGCACCACAAACTATTTGTTTTATTTGCGTTAACACCTTTACACTAAGTTGTTTAGATCGGTTTTCTGGGCTGAATTCTACCATCAGTGCAACTTATTTAATCTCAGGAATGTATTTATGTTCTTACCTTGTCCAAATACGGCCATTCTGTAAACCTCTTCAACGCCTCGGAAACCCAGCATCCGACAGACCACATCCCCATCCTTCTTGTCCCATCCATCGTCACACACAGTTCCCCAGTGTCGATCGTGAAAGACTTCCACTCGTCCTTCATGAGGACCAGAGCCATTCATCAAGCGGATAATTCCCTCTTCCAAAGTAAGAGCTGTGCAGTCGTGAATTGGGGAAGTAAATAAAGACGTCATATATGGGATTAAAAATGATTTTTTGCTACAAGCTTTTCTGCCTATTCTTACCGATCCTAGGTGCAATGTGTAAAGCCCCCATATCTGTTCTGGTGAAATATTGTAGAAACACCATTAAGTATTTTTAAGTACCACCTTAAAGAAGTAAATAAAACTGTCCAGTGGCTCAATGCAATCAATTGAAGTGATTCTTTGCACAATTCATAATCAATGTATGCGTTCTTACATTCATATCCATCTTTTCTTTGAGATCTGAACAGAGGTGGGTTCCTCCCGGTTCGTACTGGTTCACCTGAACTGGTAGCAACCCGCTGGTGACGTCACGGAGCCGGTTCGGTCAGTGCCGGTCCGTGGACGCCGCCATCTTTTTTTGGGATTTTTTGGGGGGAATTTTTTGGGGGGGAATTTTTTTTATTTTTTTTTTCTTCTGCGCATGCGCAGAAGCCGAGTTGCTGGCACTGCGCATGCGCTGCCATCTTGTTTTTGGCTTTTTTTTGAATTTTTTGGGGGGGAATTTTTATTTTATTTTATTTTTCTTCTGCGCATGCGCAGAAGCCAAGTTGCTGGCACTGTGCATGCGCCGCCATCTTGTTTTCGGCTTTTTTTGGAATTTTTTTGGAATTTTCGGCACTGCACATGCGCGCGCGTGCCCACGCAGCGCAGGAGGAAGCGAACCGGCAGCGAGGTAAGTTAGAACCCACCCCAGGATCTGAAGGTGATGTGTTTGAGAATCTTCCCTTGTCAGTAGTCCGCACTTAACACATGGTTGCTTAGAGACCATTAAAGGTTATGATGGACCTTCAAAAAAGTATATACGACCCTGTTCTGGAGTTCCAATGGCTGCAAACACTCCCTCCCCCATGGTCATATGATTGTATATTGGGCACTTGGCAACCAGCTTGCATTTATAGTTGTTTGCAGCTTCCTGAAGCCACATGACCACAATTTTTGGCATATTTTTGTCAGTTTTTGGTATTTTCTTCTGGTTTCTCCAAAAGCTCCCATTGCTAAAATGGATTTGTTTAACTACTGCAGCATTCGCTTAACGACTGCTAGAAAAAGATTATAAATTCAGGCACAGTCACATGGTGATCTACTTAACAGCCACCAATTACAACCATAATTCCATGGTCAATTATGGTTGTAAATTGAGGACTACCTGTGTTACTCTGTCCCAAAAATAAATCTCTGAGATCGTTCAACTAAACAGAAGTGACAAGACAATCCACGTTTTTTCCAGCATCCACTTCTTGCAACTTCTACTGCAGGGGCAAATAAAATAGCCAAGCTTTTTCTACATTTCCTCCAGATTCTGCCCAATAAGCTGTCACCATTGGCTGTTCCTGCCAGATGCTTCCTTCTAAATGATAGCACTTAGTTGGAAACATACTATAACAATATCTTACAGTCTTGAAGAGTTGCTGCTCTGGCAACAGCTGCTCTTTACTCCAGAGTCATATTCACAGGCTTTAGTTGTGGGGCGTAGACAACTGCATTCCTAGTGGGATATTTCACTGGCCAGAACAGCAGTTTTATGCAGTTTTATCTC
Organism: Thermophis baileyi; assembly: GCA_003457575.1. NCBI lineage: Eukaryota > Metazoa > Chordata > Lepidosauria > Squamata > Dipsadidae > Thermophis > Thermophis baileyi. The sequence goes on along the minus strand of QLTV01002265.1, from coordinate 3,150,512 downwards.
CAGACTGATATATACAGTGGAGACATCCCAGAATTGAATATTAACCAGGACTACAAAATGTTCTGGGAGGAAATACACTTTGGCCTAATAACAAATGGATTTAATTCAGAACAAAACCAGGGTTTGGGTTTAGAAGTGTCCTGCTTGGCCCCTCACCCTGACTATTCCTAGAAGTGCAGCTCGAGTGCTAGTTAAGTGGAGGCATGAACTATGAATTGTTAGCAGATGCCTGACAGCCTGTCTTTATTCATGGATGTGTTTGACTGTCTGTCAAAGTTACACCTACAAGCCCACAACCCAATCCCATGATCCCTTGCAGTTACATCAAGCTTAGATTGGCTCCAAATACCTAATGATCTATTGTTTAATGTCTACACATGTACAAACGTGTGTATTTTAAAAAATGTTCAATATGTACATGGTATAGAATATACAAATTACCTAAGTAAAAACGATGCAATTGCAGATATTTTACGATAGCTGTGGGTCATATCAGGGGTGTCCACAGGGTGCGGTAAAAAAAAAATTAGAATGGTGGCCATGGTAACTGAAATTCTGCCTAAGTTTTTTAAAAAAACATTCATCACATATGTTCATTGAGTGGTGAGGTGGCCTAGAGGTGGAGCTCTCGCCTCACAATCAGGAGGCTGTGAGTTCGAACCTAGGTAAAAGTAGAAATTTCTCTCTCTGGGCACAATGAGAATATATCTGCTGAACAAAACTCCACATTGGCGACTGGAAGGGCATCTGGCCAGTAAACACTCAGCTCCATTCAGTTGCCCAGACTCCACCCCGCAAGGGATTATGGGGTCATTAAAAGAAGATGATGACGATGATGATGATCACATATGTTCATTATATGGTTTAGCCTATGCATCCCTTATCAACTTTGCTGCTCTTCTCTGTACTCTTTCTAGGGCCTCAGCATCTTTTTTGTATCATGGCGACCAGAACTGGATGCAGTATTCCAAGTGTATCCTCACTACTGCAGTATAGAGTGGTAAATTCAATGTATACACAATGGAGTTTCTCCATTGACTTTTCTTGTTGGAAATCGGCGGTGAAAGTTGCAAATGGCAATTACATGATGCTGAAATGCCTAGCCAAGTATGGTGTACTTTCATGATCACATGACCACTGGAACTTCAAGGACCAGTTGTTAAGTACCCCCTCTTCAATGCTGTCATAAGTTTGAACTCTCTCTGAACGAGTAATTGTTAAGTGAGGACTACTTATGTTTGCATCTCTCCTGGGTGCATGAGAAGGTTGAAATGGGACACAAAGACGAGATGAGGAGGCTGAGTCTCCTTTCACACTCACTTAATCTCTCCAACTTTTTAATCCTTTTAAAAGTGAAAATGGGCTTCTTTTCATACTTAGAAATGTATAGCAGTAACTGCTGTTCCTGACATTCTATCTTATTGCCCCCTGAAAGCAACCATTTTTATTGCACAAGTGAGTGCACTAATCCACCCCTTTCCATGTATTCCAAGAGATTCCCCATGGATTCTGTTATTTTTATATATATATATTTTGTTTGCATAAAGCCTATTACAACCCAGATTTTTTCCCAGGGGAGAAATATAAGGAAAATACTTAAACAGCGCTTAAAGAAACAATATCTCAAACTGCTGCAGCTGTACAAAGAGAGTGTTGGCTTGGATAATTGGGACCATGTGTTTGTGAGGGAAGTGGAAGATTTATCTCTGCACAGAAGTTAGCACTGCTTTCCATTTTCCCAGCCCCACCTCCACCCAGGAAAAAATACATTTTTCCTTCCAGTCAACTAGGCCCAGGAAATGAACTTAGTCTAGAATGCCAGAATTGAAATTCCTGAGGAATGTGTATGTGACTGTCTATGTCTTTGTGTGTTTATTTGTCAATAAGCCTCCTTTTACCAGGCTCAAGGTTGACTCACCCTTCCATCCTTCCAAGGTAAGTAAAATGAGGACCCAGATTGTTAGGGGCAATATGCTGACTCTGTAAAACCGCTTAGAGAGGGTTGGAAAGCACTGCAGGGGTGGGTTCTAACTTACCTCGCTGCCAGTTCACTTCCTCCCGCACCACGTGGGCGCGCCTCATGGGCGCGCGTGCATGCGCAGTGCAAAAAAAATCAAAAAATCCCCCCCCAAAAAAAGCCGAAAACAAGATGGCGATGCAGGCGCAGTGCCGGAAACTCGGCTTCTGCGTATGCGCAGAAGAAAAAAAAATAAAAATAAAATTCAAAAACAAGATGGCAGCGTCCACAGACCGGCACCGACCGAACTGGATCTATGACATCATCGTGACGTCACTAGCGGGTCACTACCGGTTCAGCCGAACTGGTCCGAACCGGGAGGAACCCACCTCTGAAGCACTGTGAAGAGGTATGCAAGCAGGGGTGGGTTCTGGATCCTTTGCTGCCGGTTTGCTCAGGGGTGCGCCGGGCGCGCGCTTTGTGAGCGCGCCCCCGCAGCAATCAAAAAATAGCTTCTGCGCATGCGCAGAAGCAAAATCCAAGATGGCGGCGCCCACGGAGACACTGACAGAACCGGCTCCTTGACGTCATCGCCGGTTTACTAACGGTTCTAAAGAACTGGATAGAACCGGTAGGAACCCACCTCTGTATGTAAGTCTAAGTGCTATTGCTATTTTGTATTTAGTATTAAAAAAAAACCTAATTTCTACCTTGACTTTTTTTCAAAATAAAGACGAGATATAATATATGCATGAGAAAGAGAGACGTCTGAATTGAGTATACAGATAGTCCTCAACTTACAACAGTTCATTTAGTGACTGTTCAAAGTTACAACGGCTACTGAAAAAGTGACTTATGACCATTTTCACAGTTACAACCTTTGCAGCATCCCCATGATCATGTGATCAAAATTCAGACGCTTGGCCATTGGTTCATATTTATGACCATTGCTGTGTCCCAAGCTCATGTGATCCCCTTTTGCGACCTTCTGACAAGCAAAGTCAATGTGGAAGCCACATTCACTTAACAATCGCGTTACTAACTTAGCAACTGCAGTGGTCCACTTAACAATGGTGCAAGAAAGGTTGTAAAATGGGGCAAAGCTCACTTAAGAGCCGAGGTGGCGCAGTGGTTAGAGTGCAGCACTGCAGGCTACTTCAGCTGACTGCTAGCTGCAGTTCGGTGGTTCAAATCTCACCGGCTCAAGGTTGACTCAGCCTTCCATCCTTCCGAGGTGGGTAAAATGAGGACCCAGATTGTTGGGGGCAATATGCTGACTCTGTGAACCGCTTAGAGAGGGCTGTAAAGCACTGTAAAGCGGTATATAAGTCTAAGTGCTATTGCTATTGCTATTAAAAAATGTCTCACTTAACAACAGAAATTGTGGGCTCAGTTGTGGTCATAAGTCAATGACTACCTGTATATGGAGGAATATCTATCTATATAGAGCTCCGTTTTCACTGGCAGAGGGTTGCAGGAGGCCGTTACAGCCAAAACCAGAGCTTGGGAACCTGTTTTCGCTGGCAGAGTGCTCGGGCCACCACAGGTGCTGACACGAATGATGTTGAGCTGGCCAGGCCCACCCTGGCCAGGCCCCCCCTGGCCCCCCAAGGTCAAACACAACCCTGATGTGGCCCTCAATGAAATCGAGTTTGACACCCCTGATATAGAGTATCATAAAACTACAGAATCATCAAGTTGGAAGGGATTTTAGAGGTCATCTTTTTGAACCTCCAACTCAACTCAACCTCACCAGCATCACCTGTCACTGGTGACCGTCCACCTGTCACTTATGGACTTCAAGCAAAGCAAAATTCCCCACTTGATGCAGAAGCTGGTTCCGTTGGCAAACACCATGTACAGTCAGGAAGTTCCTCCTGTCTGAACCTCTCTCCTTCTAGTTTTAACCACTGGTTTTGTTCCTGCCCTCTGGACTATAGCAGACAAGTCTACTAAAAACTGAATTCCAAGCCATTCAATCCCATTTTAGCCACATAGTAACGTGTATATCACTTCAGTTTTGGACTGCTGCTCCTCTCTCGTGGCTCAGTGGCTCTGACTTGAAAAAAACAAAGCTCAAGAGAAGGGCCATGCTACTGCTGTATGTGATTTTGGGATGCAAAGGGGGGGGGGGGGGGAGGAGAAAGAGAACAAGCAAAAATACATAATGAGAGCCTGTGACCCATGAGAAGCAACTTCTGATATTTTGCTGCACCACAACACAATAGTAGCAATTGCAACCGGTCCAATAAGAGCCCTGATCAGAAAATGCTTTACTGGAGAAACAGGCTCCTCCTCCCTTATAAGAATATTAGCTGAATTCAAAATTATTATTTAAATCCTAGGAGTTTATGAATGTTGGGAAAATTATTTTTATGTGTTGCTTTATTTTAAAATTGTTGGTTTTTGTCTAGATTTTAATTATTATTATTATTATTATTGGATGTTAAATATTTATCTTTCTGTACCACAATCCTAAAGAAAACCTAATCTACCGTATGTGATAGCTAGGCATCAAAAATGATTTGATCAATCAACCAATCAATTCTTTGCATAGCACTATGATTGTGGCATTATATAATGTATTGTGTATAAAATATACATTAGTGCCAAGGTTCAATTCTTGGATCTCTTCCTCCCTTTTTTTTTTATCAGGGAGTGTTCTTTTATCAGTCTTGAAAATGTCTGCCATCTACTTATTTACACAATGGCTTATGAGAATGAGATATTCTTGCTTCACCAGCTTCAACCCTTACATTTATAGTAACAATCATGGCATATGGAATGTTGGACTTTGATTGTAAGAAGAACAAATGGTAAAGAGTATCATGAATGAATTTCTGAATGAATGAAGAGTGATAAATTCTCTTTCTACTAAACAAATAGAAAGGGGAAGAATTTAATAGATTTAATCATATATGGTCCAATCTTTGTGGTGTGGAATGATAAATACCTGTGGGAAAGTGAATATATATCTTTAGTTATGAATGAAAAGCCTAAACTGCATGGCAGAAAGTATAAATTGGTGTCATCCAGGCTTTTACAGGTGTGTACAAATGTAGGAATTAATAGGCTGGTGATTAATTGTGTGCTGTGGTTCAATGAGTGATTATTTACTTACCGTATATATTTTTATTTATCACATTTATATAGTCAACCATCTCACATATGTGAGTCTGGGTGGTGTACAAAAAATAATGTAACAGAGATGATCTTCAAGGAAAAATTGTTCTATTGTTCAGAATGTGGAAAAAATATTCTGTTAGGTGACATGAATGGGAATGAGATCACAAAGGTCAGAAAAACAGATTGGGACATTTAGTGATGTAAGAATGAATGAGAATGTTGACTGCTGTGTATGTACTTAGGAGAAGATAATTTGTTTCAAATACACAATGTATCTAGGGAGGAGAAGATAATTGCAAAGAACATAATCAAAGAGAGCAATGTTAAGGTTAAGAGGAAGAGAAAATTCAGAACAATTAAGGTATAAAATAAAAATTGCTTTGCAAGTGGGTGAAAAAAGGCTAAATAAGGAACATTCACCAGAAAGAATGGAATTCAAAATAAAAGTGATAAAATAATTTGGGATGAAATTGAAGCGAGACAGTCCTGGAAATAATATTTTAGAGATTAGTATGGTGATAGTAATGATGTTAAAGAGTACAATGGAAAAGAATGCTATAAATATTCAACAAATATGTTGAAAAGGACGGCATAAATGCTGTGGATATGTTAAAAATGGCAAAACTGCAGGAATAGGAATTATAAATGAAATAACATTAGAATAATGGATATAATTTTTTAAAGAAGCAGCTATGTAATTTGTTTAATGAAGCCTGCATCTGAGCTGGACTACTGGAAGAAGGCCATTACTGGCAACAGAGAAAAGTAATAAAAGTGTATGGAAGACTAGACAGGGATTACTTTGTTAAATGTAGCTGGGAAAGTATTAAGTAGAATTATCTTTGAAAAGTACAAGTTATAACAGCAATCAAATCTAGGAAGTGCAGTCCAGCTTTATACCGGGCAATGAGTATACGGATCAAATTTTGCTTTTCAATTGCTCATTGAGAAACATATGAATGTAATAAAATTTATTTACTGGTTAATTTAGTGAAAGTGTATAATGAAATAAATGGGCTTGACTTATGGACTGTTTTCCACAAATGAGGAAATAAAAGTTGGTTGCTGAATGAGATTTAAAGTGGTATTGGATGAAAATAAAGCATGCATAAGATTACATGGAATGCTTAGCAAATGGTTCAGTGTTGAACAAGGAACAAGAAACAGATCTGTGGCACACTCTTGGTTGTTTAATAATTTGTTAATAAATGTATAAGGAATGCTTGTGGTGATGCTTGTGATGTGTTCACTGGGAATGTAAAAGTATGTACAGGTAGCCTTTGATTTATAACCACAATTGAGCCCAGAATTTGTGTTGCTAAGCAGTGGTGAAATCCAAATGTTTTTACTACCGGTTCTGTGGGCGTGGCTTGGTGGGCGTGGTGTGGCTTGGTGGGCATGGCTTGGTGGGCATGGCTTGGTGGGCATAGCAGGGGAAGGACACGGCAAAATCTCCATTCCCACCCCACTCCTGGGGGAAGGATACTGCAAAATCCCCATTCCCTCCCCACTCCTGGGG